>OX377618.1:26341502-26580663 GCA_947397865.1 Polietes domitor | reverse complement strand
TATCATGGGCATCAATATTAAACAAGTAAGGAAAGGCTAAAGTCGGGCGGGGCCGACTCTGTGATACACTCCACTTTCAATCCGAATAGAATTTAATTCGGTGAAAAAGTGAAAGCGGGAAGGATTTTGGTATCCTGTAAATGTATGTGTTTGACAAAAAATGTTAAATCGGAAAGGACATTTGTATGGGGAATATTGAAATCTGGAACGAAATAGGTGAAATATAATATGTATAGTTTGGCAAAAATCGGTTAAACATTTGGGAGCAACATTTGTATTTGCGCTATCTCTAAATCTGAACCGATCTTAGCCACTTTCACCATAGGTTTTTTACTTGGATTATAAGCTGCCAAATTTACAGAAAATCGAGTACAATATGTGGTTCTAAAGCGGCAAAAGTCAAATCGGGAGCCACATTTGTTTTGGGCTATATCTAAATCTGAACCGATCTTACCCAATTTTTGCATAGGTGTTTCTAGTTGGATTATAGGATGTTGTGCAAAATTTAAAGAAAATCGAGTACAATATGTGGTTTCTAGAGCGCAAAATGTCAAATCGGGAGCGACATTTGTATGGTGGCTATATCTAAATCTGAACCGATCTTACCCAGTTTTTGCATAGGTGTTTCTAGTTGGATTATAGGATGTTGTGCCAAACTTAAAGAAAAGCGGGTACAATATGTGGTTTCTAGAGCGGAAATTGTCAAATCGGGAGCGACATTTGTATGGGGGCTATATCTAAATGTCAACCGATCTTACCGAATTTTTGCATAGGTGTCTAGTTTCATTGTAAGATGTTAAGTCAAATTTAAAGAAAATCGGGTACAATATGTCATTTCTAGAGCAGAAAATGTCAAATCGGGAGCGACGTTTTTATGGGGGCTATATATAAATCTGAACCGATCTTACCCAATTTTTGCATAGGTGTTTCTAGTTGGATTATAGGATGTTGTGCCAAATTTAAAGAAAAGCGGGTACAATATGTGGTTTCTAGAGCGGAAAATGTCAAATCGGGAGCGACATTTGTATGGGGGCTATATCTAAATCTGAACCGATTTTAAATTGCGTTCGTCCTTGATCCACAAAACTTACTTGTGCCAATTTTTGGTAAGATCGGACTATAATTGCGACCTGTAATTTGATTACAACAATAGATGGACAGACGGACAGACAGACGGACATTGCTAAATCGACTCAGAAAGTGATTCTAAGTCGATCGGTATACTTAACAATGGGACTATCTCGCTTCCTTTTTGGTGTTACAAACAAATGCACAAAGCCATAATACTCTCGTGGAGTGTATAAAAATCAAAGGCATGAAATAAGAAAACGGAACACAGAGAACGCCAAGAAAATTGATAGAGACAACGAGTATGTAATAGCCTTGTCACACAGCATGCGAAATCTAGCTAAGATGACATAAGTTCGATTTTCAAATGTAAATTAAAAATGGGTTCTGACATTTGTAAATCGACCTTATGTCATTTCAGCTAGATTTCGCATGCAGTGTGACAAGACTAAAAGTTTCAACTTTTTAAACCGATTCATATATCCCGTCTACTCAAAATTGCGAGCATCTGTATGGAAAATACAAAAACTTTAATTTCGTTAATTCGACTTCATTATAATTCCATATATGTACCAATTTTTATCATTCGTTCGCAATGCTAGTATTTTAAAATACATAGCCAATAGATCCACGCTCACCAACACACACGAAAGCTTGTATAATATTAATAGGGATAACTATTTATTTTATTTGTGAGGTACCACGTACACTTTTCCAATATACTGTTAATTTTCTGTGCAAATACGCACTTGAATGATCAAGGTATTCACATACATTTGCTAGACTTTTGTTGGAAGATATGTATATGATAAATGTTTTTTGATGTATATGTCCATTTTTAAAATCCTGTCCATTTGTATTTCATATACGTAGGTCAGACGTCACATAGGCGAATATATTTGAAAATAGGCTTTTATTTTACCAATACCGCCCATTTTTTGCTCGACTACTGAAATTAATATAACACTTTCTTCACATCCCAGCAGAGTTGAGACGGAATTCGGAATGCAGCTCAAAGCTGATACAGCCGCCGCCATTTCGTATGTCCGTTCGTTCCCGTAAATATGTATGTGCTCAAAATTATCATAGTGCTTTCGTATGTCCTTTTGCTTACGTTTGTTTGACCGGCAAAGTGTGCACGATGGAAATAGACCGGCAATGTGTGCACGATGGAAATATTTCTGTTTAGGTGAGGTCTCTGTTTCTGTTCGCATTTTTTCTATGTCTCCAGTTTCGTTTTCTTTTTCGTCGCCATCACCATCGCCGTCCTTTATGTAAGGACATGTACGTACACTCATCGGGACGGAGTGGGTGGTTTTCTGGGTAATTGGATGTATTAAGTTTATCACTATGTGCGTTAGAGTGCTTTGTGTGTACGTAAAAGCGAGGGTGGCCCCCGAGGCCCAGGTGTGAGAAAATCAATTTCCAACAACAACAACAATATGACAACGACAAAAATACCACATTCAGTTAAATTAACAACAAGGAAAGGGGACGGTTTTGTTGTTTTTTTCGTTGGTATTTTTATTTGCGTTCTCAACATTCGTTTTTTCTCTGTTTCTCCCCACCCCTCTGCTCGTACCCCTAAACAAAACGCTCACAAAAACAATATTGGCAGTGTTTATTGTGTTTTTAGGGCCAATGTCGATGACCAATTTGTTTTAGTTAGTGTGGCTGGCGGCGTGATGCGTGTAGCAAAACACAGTGGTACATTTTCGGAGAATGTTGTTCCTATTCGAGGTGTAGTGGAGAGACCAGATGATGGTGACAGTGGGTTAAATTAAATTAAACCGCGATTTTTCATAGGACACTCTCGCATGAGCAATAAATGTTCTGGAACCCAAATACAAATGTCAAGTTCAATCAAACAAACAAATGTGCTCCATATGAGTCATTCCATGCCAAGCGGTAGGACTTTTGACCACGATTGACTGCGATTGTTTGAAAATTTGTGTATGCATTCTTCTCATAAAAATATTGTATACATATTTTTGACAAAAAAAAAAGCTATGATCAATTTAAAAGTGAAAAACAAGTAAGGATAGGCTAAAGTCGGATGGGGCCAACTATATGATACCCTCCACTTTCTACGCCATTACAATTCGGGGAAAAATGTGAAATCGGGAACGATTTTTGTATGGGTACTATATCATGAACCGATGTGACATACATTCATAATGTCTGTTTCCTGCTGACATATAGCATGTTCTGTTAAATTACACAAAATCTGAAATATTTTGAGACAGAAAAGTTAAATCGGGAAGGATTTTTGTATGAGGGTTGTATTAAAACCTTCTTGAACAACGGTTAATACATGGTTATTGTATTTTCTAGAACGAAAAAATGCATATAGGGTTTGGGGTCCGGGAATTCCCGAATCAATTTCCCGGGAATACGGGAAATATTAAAAAAAATAATTTATTTATTATGTTGATCAATAATTTAATGTTACTATATAAATTGGAATTTTTAGATGTATTTCAAATTCATATATGTATTTACATTACTGACAATTTGACATTGTTGAGTATTTGCTTATATTATATTACGACAAACAAAATTTTTAAATTCGCTAAATAGTCATTTTATGCGAAACCCAGCTAGGGGAATAAAAACTTTTTGTGAGGCTATTTGCAGGATCTAAATTGTGAAATAAAAATATCATGCCGACAATACTATGGCTTACATAATGTAAATTTTCTTGTTTTTTCTAGAAGAATCGAGCTGAACATATTCTTCAAGAACAATTTACTTTACATATGTAGCCAGAGAGAAATGGTATAAAAATAGGAATATAATAAAAATTGTTCGCCTGGAAATTTTCAAGAGAAATCTAATAGGAAAATAAATATATGCTACGGTGTATTTCAATGGCCATTTGTAAGAATTAATGACAGGACTATTTCAATATTTTTATTTTTTTGAATTTATTAAATTAATATTAATTTTTTATGTTTCTATTGATTTTACAGTTTAGAATATTCCCCCCTGTTTCTATAAAATATTTTTGTCTCCAGACAGAATGAATATTCTAAATTCAATGTGTCATAACATTCTCCGTCATATGAGTTATTTGTTTCCTTAATCGTTTTCAATTTTGAATCTAGTGTAGGTGTCAGTCACTTCTACCTGCGATATAAATGTCCAATTCAGACGATTAGTCTACATCTTTTTAAGTTTATAATGAGAAAATGTAATTTATTTCATGATGAGAAATGTAAATTCATAATAGGAGCATGATAATTCACAATCAGCACTGTAAATTCGTAATGTGAAATGTAAATTCATATTGAGAAATATAAAATCATAATAAGAACATACAAATTGATAATGAGATATATAAATACAAAATGAGAAAATCCAAATTGATAATGAGAAAATATAAATTCTTATTCATATATATTCATAAAATATAAATTCATAAACAGGAACTGTAAAATTTATAATCGAAGCTATGTATGTACGTTTTTCTATGGATATTTTCGTAGAAACACATATTTTATCAATGTTCTCATTATAAATTTACATTTTCTCAATATGATTTTATATTTTCTCATTATGAATTCATATTTTCTGAATATGAAAATGTATTTTCTGATTATGAATTTGGATGTTCTGATTACAAAGTTGTATATTTCATTATGAAATGGTATGTTCCTATTATGAATTAATTGTTCTCAATATAAATTAACAATTCTCATTATGAATTTATATTTCTCATTGTGAATTAACATGTTCCTATTATAAATTAACATTACCCATTATGAATTTAAATGTTCCTAATATGAATTTACATTTCTCAATATAAATTTGTATGTTCCGAATATAACCTTGAAAAGGTGTAGAGTAAAATATTTGTAAAATGAAAAATAATTTGTAAAATATTTTGACAATAACATTCGTTTTTAATTTGTAATATGACAGTACTGAAAAAAACACACAAGTTATTAAATGTTGATATTTTAAACCATATTGGACATACCTATAAATAAATTACTTTTTCCCGGGAAATGAAAAAAGTCCGGGAAACCCCAAACCCTAGGCCTATATCGACCCACTTTCACAATAATGGTTCCAGTTGAAATATAAATTAATATGGTAAATTTGATGAAAATCGATTACAATTTGTGGTTTCTAGAGCGCATAAAGTTAAATGGTCACCGAAATTTGTGTGAGAGCTATATCTAAATCTGAACCGATGTGACCCACGTTCTCTACAGATGTTCTAGTTCATATATAAGGTTTGTGCCAAATTTGAAGAAAATATGTTAAAATAGGTGGTTTCTAGAGGAGAAAAAGTACCATTGGCAGCGATGTTTGTATGGGAGCTATATAAATCTGAACCGATTTGACTCACTTTTACCACAGATGTTTCTAGTTGGTTTTGTGCCAAATTTGAAGAATATTAGTAAAAATATGTGATATCTAGAGCGCAAACAGTTAAATGCAGAATGAAATGTGTATGGCAGCTATATCTAAATCTGAACCGATCTGACTCATTTTTACCAGAGCTGTTTCTAGTTAAAATTTAAGGTTTTGTTCCAAATTTGAAGAATATTGGTTAAAATATGTGATATCTGCAAAAGTTTAATGTAGAACGTAATTTGTATGGCAGCTATATCTAAATCTGATCCAATCTGGTCCAATTTCACCACAGTTATTTCAAGTTTAATTATATGGTACTGTGTCAAATATTAAGCAAATCA
This sequence comes from Polietes domitor, assembly GCA_947397865.1. NCBI lineage: Eukaryota > Metazoa > Arthropoda > Insecta > Diptera > Muscidae > Polietes > Polietes domitor. The sequence goes on along the minus strand of OX377618.1, from coordinate 26,574,889 downwards.
AAAAAATATGTGGTTTCTACAGTGGAAAAAGTCAAATCGGGAGCGACATTTGTATGGGGGCTATATCTAAATCTGAACCGATTTTCTTCAAATTAAATAGGGTTCGGTCTTGGACCTCATCAAAACTCACTTGTGACAATTTTTGTTAGGATGAAACAATAATTGCGACCTGGACTGTGATTACAAGAATAGATGGACGGACAGACGGACATTGCTAAATCGATTCAAAAAGTGATTCTAATTCGATCGGTATAATTAACAATGGGTCCATCTCGTTTCCTTTTGGTTGTTACAAACAAATGCACAAAGACATAATACCCTAGGGAGGGTATAAATATGCTTCATACACAATTTCGAAATTCTGATGTAGTTTATAAATAGAAATATTTTCCATAAACAAAATAAAAAACAAATATTTTGTCTTTTTTCAAATTTTTATTGCAAAATAAAGTTTCGAATAAACACATTCAAACATTCGCCTTTTCTGACTTTTTCCTTACTGACCGAAAATGTTCTCTGTAATTTTCCCACTTTCTCAAGGCTGAGGACACGTTATCTTTCCGACGTGATACTAATCATCATGGAACTCCTCATGCAAGCCAGTGGATGTGGTATATTGAGACAATTTATGATAATAATTAAATTCCCATAGAGTACAACAGCCATAACAATATTACAAAATTCCACGATTTGACCGAAAACACTACAGTTTAATCTTTCACTATTTTAATTACTGTCATGTCAATATTTCGATGTTGCTGTCTGTACTCAACGGTACCACTGTGCAATGCTATATGTGGCCATGTGTTCATTTGTCGTGCATAGATCTGGGAAAGGGTTTGTTTTCTTTAATTTTGGCCTGGTGTGTGCGTGTGTCCAGCTGAGTTAGTAGCCTTTTTATATTGTTAGCTTCTTCCTACACTTTGCCTTGTTAATTCTGTGTGTTGTGGTCTTTTGCGGTTTTATTTTGTCGACTACTTTTTATTAATGTTTGTTAAAGCTAAAAACACAAACACTCGGTTTGTTGGGGATTTCGTCCTTTTTACAAGCACGTGTTTGTTCTCTTCCTACGTTTTCCTTATGCGTTCTATCTCTCTCGTTCTCTTTTTTTATTGTGTTTTCAAAGGCATTTTGTCATTTCGAGGATAATATTTTTATGAGTGGCAACGTATTTTTTATGACAGTTTGTTGTTTTTAATTTGGCTGATTTATGTGGTTGACATATGATTTCCTTCACAAAGCCCTTAAGAGCTTCTCTTTTTTACTTATACGCCCAGTGGGAGTGTTCAAGTCTTGAACTTTGACAAAGATTTAACATCCCGATATGGTCGGTGTATATAGTGCTAATAACGTCAAAGGTTTATTTTAGGACAATGTGGTGGAGAGAGAAATTTGGTGGTGAAAGTTTATTACAAGTGGAACAGTTGTGACACGGCAGACTACTTTATTTATATTTATACAACAGGGGACTATTAAGGACTAATTCCACAACAAAAATCCATAAAACCTAGAAATAACTATAGTTCACTCACCTAACATATTACCAATCAAGACAGAATAAAAAGGAGGTGATTTAACAATGTCCTTATTATATTTATACATCAAAGTCCATAAAACCTAGAAATAAATAAAGCGGTCTCACCTGACTTAATACAAATCAAATCAGAATAGAGAATAACGAGATGATTTTATGTTGTCCTTCTCCCTCAATCCATATGTTGTACATATGAATCTTAGTCTCCAAGGATGGCTTGCATTTCATAATAGATAACGACATATGAGTCATTCCACGTACAGAAAAAATCAATTTGCATACAATTACAAAACTCACTAATTAAAATGAAATATTATTTTAGTATAGTGTGATTAAGAAATCCAAAGATTCAATGAAAAAATTATAAACCATCGGAATGTTGTCAATTAGATGAAGTGCTAGAAATTAATATCTAACTAAATGTGTAATTGAAAAATGTTGTTTGTTTGTACTACGGGTTTCATTGAAATATTTGAGATCTTTCTGGAGTTTTTAATATTGATTAAACTTATCAATAATCCAACTATATGTTAGATACAATTTCCAGTTTTACTTTTTTCTGCGAATAATAAGACAAACACATGTCTCTCAAGCTATGCAGCAAGATATTCATATCAAAAAAGCTTAAATACTCTAAATATTGGGGGATAGTGGGTGCATTTTTAGCTACAACAGTTTGGTTGGTTGTATTTCTATCCTATTTTAATTCCAAAAGTACAAAATTTTGAAAAATTCATTATCTGATACGTACAGTTAATTTCATGATTCCACCATTTACTCGCTACAAGTTTTATCATTTTTCCCATTTTGCCTTAAAAGTAAAAACAAGTAAAAACGGCGATAAGTTCGGCCGGGCCGAACTTTATATACCCTCCACCATGGATTGCATTCCACAGAGGATGTCGATTTTCGTAGAAGTGCAGTAATATTACAGGAAAATATAATTTTTTTAATATAGCCAAATCAAAACAAATAAAAATATTAAAAACATAATTTTATAAATAAATATAATATTTTAATTATTTCAAACCATTATTTATTTCAAATCGAAAAATAAATATTCTTATATTTATATTTTCAAAAAGCTTAAATACCATAAATATTGGTAGATAGTGGGTGCTACAGTTGGTTGTACTTCCATTCTATTTTAATTCCAAAAGTACTAATTTTGAAAATCCATTATCAGACGTACATAGTGCAAAATAACCTAACTTCATGATTCAACCAATTTTTGCCGTAAAAAAAAATTACGAATTTGGAAAAAATTACGAATTTGTCTATACAGTCAGAGGAATGTATACATGATTCCAGCTGCGCCCATTTGGTTGGTACCATTTTTACCCCCTTGACGGTTCTAAGCAATTAGAATTTAATCATTCTAGCTGTAGTCGTTTAGTTGGTACTATTTTTCTCCCTCTGTACCATTGTATTCCTTGAAAGTAAAAATTTCGAAAATCCGTTTATTTTCCGTGTATACGCAGTCAGAGGAATGTATACTCCGAATTGCATCATTTTAACACCAAAAAATACGAATTTCGAAAAGTCTGTATATTTTAAGTGTCTACGCAATCAGAGGAATGTATACACCGAATTTCATTATTCCAGGTATAGCCGTTTGGTTGGTACCATTTTTATCCCTCCGTACCCATTGTATCCCTTGAAAGTACGAATTTGGAAAAAACATTTTATTTTTCATGTCTACGTAGTCAAAGGAATGTATACTCCGAATTTCATGACTCTAGCTGCGGTCATTTGGTTGGTACTATTTATATCCCCTTTTTCTATTTTGGCCCCAAAAAGTACGAAATTCGAAAAAATCAGTTTATTTTTCGTGTCTACACAGTCAGAGGAATGTATACTCAGAATTCCATGACGCCAGCTGCGGTCATTTGATTGGTACTATTTTTATCCCTTTTTTTCATTTTAATCCCAAAAAGTACGAATTTTGAAAAATTTGTGTATTTTACTTGTCTATGCAATCAGAGGAATGTATACACCGAATTTCATTATTCTAGGTACAGCCGTTTGGTTGGTACCATTTTTATCCCTCTATTCCCATTTTACCCCTTAAAAGTACGAATTTGAAAAAAATACTTTTATATTATGTATCTACTCAATTAGAGGAATGTACACACCGAATTTCGTGTTTCTAGCTGTTGTCGTTTAATATGTACAATTTTTATCCCTTTTTTGCCCCATTTCAACCCCTACAAATAAGAATCACTTTATGGTGCACGTTTTTGCTATAAGGGGAATGCGCGTACCAAATATCAAGCAAATATAAACTTACATACTCAAAAAACATGCTTAAATACGCTAAAATATTAGGGTTTATTATGGGTATTTTTAGTCCTTGTGAGGGAAAAATTTTTCCCTTTGGGCCGATTTCGCCCCATTTCAATCCCAACCGATCTACGACTATAAGACGCATTTATGGAAAATTTGAACGTTCTAGCTCCTTTAGTTTAGATGCTAGCGTGCTTTCAACAGACGGATGGACGGACGGACATGGCTAGATCGTCTTAGAATTTTATGACTATCAAAAATATATATACTTTATAGGTCGATATTTCAAGGTGTGGAATGACAAAGTTAGTATACCCCCATCCTGGAGGTGGAGGGTATAAAAAAATATAGTACGAATTTTGAAAAATCTTCTTATTTTGCGTTTCTGTGCAGTCAGAGGAACACCGAGTACAATGATTCTAGCAGCGGTCAGTTGGTTAGTACCACGTGTACGTGTACATGTCTACGTAATTAGAGGTATGTACACACCGAATTTCATCGTTTTAGCTGTAGCCCTTTAGTGGGTACCATTTTTATCCATATTGTATCCCTTAAAAAACGAATTTGGAAAACACTTTTTATTTGTCGTATCTACGCAGTCGGAGGAATGTCTACACCGAATTTCATGAATATGACTGCAGCCAGTTGAGTGGAACAATTTGTATCCCCTTATTCCATTTTACCACCTTAAAAGTACGACTTTCGAAAATCTCTTTATTTTATGTGTCTACGCATACAGAGGAATGTATACCCCGAGTTTCACTATTCTAGGTGCTGCCGTTTGGTTGGTACCATTTTTATCCCTCTATTACAATTTACCCCCTAAAAGAACGAATTTCGAAAAAAATACATTTTTATTATGTAGCCACTCAATTAAAGAAATGTAAAATGTGTTTGTAGCTGTTGTCGTTTTATAGGTACCATTTTTAGCCCTTTTTGCCCCTACAAATAAAAATCACTTTATGGTGCGTGTTAATGTTATAAGGAGAATGTGCATCTCAAATATCAAGTAAATATAAGCAGACATATTCAAAAAACTTGCTGAAATACTATAAATATTGTGGGTATTTTCAGACCTTGTGAGGGAAAAAGTTTTCTCTGTGGACCGATTTCGCCCATTTGCAATCGCAAACGATCTACAGCTAAGACGTATTCATGCAAAATTTGGACGTCATAGGCCCTTTCGTTTAGATGCTAGCGTTGCTTTCAACAGACAGACGACGGACGGACGGACATAGCCAGAACTTTATGTGGGTCAAGAATATATATACTTTATAGAGTCTCAGGTCGATATTTCAAGGTGTTACAAACGGACTGACAAACTTAGTATACGCCTATCCTGGAGGTGGAGGGTATATAAATCGAAATAACCCAGATTTTTTATTTTTGTCCATTTAACGAAGTAGTGTGCATCGGTGACTCCCACACAACATAACACTAAGTTATGTTTACATTGAGAGTACCGGTCATTCGTGACTTATTGGCAGGTCTATGCCGTCGTTTCTACCACCAAGTGATGTGCCTGGTTTTGTGTGCGTTGTCAAAGTACGATTTTTACAACTTCCGGTACCGGTAGTGAGTATTAAAATGGAGTTATAAACTTGAATTTTATTGTTCCATATCGTGTGTATAGGAACGGAGCGTTTCCATAAAAATTTCGGCTAAACAACAACACCAAGGTTTTTAGGTTGCACATACAACAATTTATATTGCGTATATCATTCAAAATCTGTTTATTACATTTTCTGTTGGTGCGAATAATGTTTTAAAGTGAAATACGGTTAATACGGTTTTGGTAAGAAGAGTTAATTTTGAAGCAGAAAGAATAAAAGTGTTTAAACATGAATCCGAGTAAACAAGTAAAAAGGCGTTAAGATCAGCCGAGCCAAATCTAATATACCTGCCAAGACGGAGTGCATTAGGCAGTATTGCAAAGACGCGAGAGGCGTATATATATCGGCATTTCCCTGGTCACATACGTGATAATCGTATCGGGTGAAACACAAGGAAAAACTTAAAATTATTTCTACTTCTGTATATATTTGTGTAGAAAGTAAGAAGCTTTATAATACTAACGACGGTGACGTCACGTCACAAAAGTCATTTTTGTACCCCTCCACCTCCAGGATGGGGGTATACTAACTTTGTCATTCCGTCTGTAACACCTTGAAATATCGACCTATAAAGGATCTAGCCATGTCCGTCCGTCCGCTAGTATCTAAATGGAAAAAGCTAGGACGTCCAAATTTTCCATAAATGGGTCTTTTAGTCGTAGATCGGTTGGGATGGCAACTGCGCGAATTCGGTCCAAAGGGAAAAATTACAAGGACAATATACCCATAATAATCTCTTATATTTTACAGTATTTAGGCATGCTTGTACTTACTTGACATTCGGTATGAGCATTCCCGCTATAACAAAATGGCGAAATGGGACAAAAAGGGATAAAAATGGTACTTATCAAACAACAACAACTAGAAACACGAAATTTGGTGTGTACGTTCATCTAATTGTGTAGATACATAATATAAAAGTACTTTTTAAAAATTCGTAATTTTAAAGGGGTAAAATGGGAAAAGAGGGATAAAAATGGTACCAATCAAACGGCTGCAGCCTAAATAATGAAATTCGTTGCATATATTCCTCTGATTGTGTAGACACGTAAAATAAAGAGATTTCTTTTTGGGGTTAAAATGGAAAAAGGCGATACAAATTGTACCAAACCAAATGACCGCAGCTAGATTCATGAAATTCGGAGTATACATTCCTCTGACTGCTTAGGCAAGAAAAATAAAAAGGTTTTTCAAAAGTCGTACTGTTTAATTACAAATGTTGGCCTTATCAGCTTCCACTATTTCTTATGGTGGGCCTACGATCAAATGACATTCCTTTATTTATTCCCCCGTTGTTAGCTTTTGTCTACTACTTTCTCCATACGACTTTGTGATATTACGCACAAAAATAGTAGTAACACCTTCTAAGGAGTAGCGATTGCGCTGAGAGCCGCCTTTCTCCCTCTAAGTTTTACTTTAGTTTACTCGTTATTTTGTAAATTACTCGTTAATTGGATATCGTACACACAACATCACAACAAACTTTTGTACCAAAGGTAATATTGTTTACGACAATAAGTTGAACCGAGTTTTATTTAAAAATATTAAAGTTTCGTATTTTTATTTATTTTCTATTCTTGCAACGCAAACACGTACTTTTAAGAGATGCATTGGGAACAGGTAAGAAGGCGTTAAGTTCGGCCGGGCCGAATCTTATGTACCCTCTACCACGGAGTGCATTCCACAGTATTACCAGCAGATTAAAGGATGTCGACAAAGAAGTACAGAATCATATTACGAAAATTGTGATATGTTTACGCACATTACTATATTCGTTTACTATTTCAAACTATAATGTATACTTATGCGCACTGTTTAAAATCGACTACTATATATAAATAAAATGCTGAAATTGTGAAAGTGAACATGCCGAAAATATTAGGCGATTGTCAGTCTCCATTAGGGGGAAGCATTTTCATATACAGACAAAGTGATGATAAGAAAAGTACAAATTTTAAAGATATCCCCATTCTCCGCCCAAATGTACAAATTTGGAAAAAAAAACCTTTTTGTTTCGTCCCATTTGTCCCATTTTATCCCTCTTTTTCAATTATATCCCTTAAAAGTACGAATTTCGAAAAATCCCTCTATTTTACGTGTCTATGCAATTAGAGCGATGTAAACACCGAATTTCATGATTCTAGCTGTTGTCGTATCATTGCTACCATATTTTAACCATGTTTGTCCCATTTCGCTCGCTAAAACTTTCATTTTCTTTGTGGTGCTTCCAAGCTACACTATTTTTATCCCCTTTTTCCAATTTTGCCCCCTCAAGAGTACGACTATCTAAAATCTCTTTATTTTACGTATCTACACAATTAGAGGGATGTACACACTGAATTTCATCATTCTAGCTGTATTCGTTTAGTTGGTACTATTTTTATCCCCTGTAGCCATTGTATCCCTTGAAAGTACGAAATTGAAAAAAACGATCTATTTTTCGTGTCTACGCAGTCAGAGAAATGTCTACTCCGAATTTCATGATTCTAGCTGCGGTCTTTTGATTGGTACTATTTTTATCCCCTTTTTCCATTTGAACCCCAAAAAGTACGAATTTTGGAAAGTTCTTTTATTTTACGTGTCTACGCAATCAGATGAATGTTTATATCAAATTTCATTATTCTACGTGCTGCCGTTAGGTTGGTACTATTTTTATCCCTCTATCCCCATTTAACCCCTTAAAAGTACGAATTTAGAAAAACAAATTTTATATTATTATTAGAGGAATGTACACGCCAAATTTCGTGTTTCTATCGGTTGTCGTTTGATAGGTACCATTTTTATCCCTTTTTGTCCCATATCGCCCCCTACAAATAAAAATCACTCTATGGTGCCCTTTTATGCTATAAAGGGAATGTGCATTGTAAATATCAACTAAATACAACTAATATATTCATAAAACATGCTGAAATACTCTAAATATTAGGGGTATTTTCAGTCCTTGTGAGGGAAAAATTTTTCCCTCTGGGCCGATTTCGTCCACTTTCAATCCCAACCGATCTACAACCATAAGACATATTTATGAAAAATTTGAACCTCCTAGCTCATTTCGTTCGGCCGCTATCGTGCTTTCAACAGACAGACAGACAGACGGACAGACGGACAGACGGACATGGCTATATCGTCTTACAATTTTACCACGACCCAGAATATATATACTTTATGGGGTCTCCGATGAATATTTTGAGGTGTTACAAACGGAATGACAAAGTGAATATACCCCCATCCTGGAGGTGGAGGGTATAAAAATGATACCAACTTAACGGTTATATCTAGAATGATGAAATTCGGTATGTACACACCTCTAATTGCGTAGCCACGTAAATAAAGAGATTTTAGAAAGTCGTACTTTTAAGGGGTTAAAATGGAAAAAAAGGGGATACAAATGGTACCAACCAAATGGCCGCAGCTAGAATCATAGAATTCGGTTTCACATTTGTCTGACTGCATAGACAAGTAAAATATTTATTTTTTTCCAAATTCGTAGTTTTTATACCCTCCACCTCCAGGATGGGGGTATATTCACTTTGTCATTCCGTTTGTAACACCTCAAAATATTCATCGGAGACCCCATAAAGTATATATATTCTGGGTCGTGGTAAAATTGTAAGACGATATAGCCATGTCCGTCTGTCCGTCTGTCCGTCTGTCTGTCTGTCTGTTGAAAGCACGATAGCGGCCGAACGAAATGAGCTAGGAGGTTCAAATTTTTCATAAATATGTCTTATGGTTGTAGATCGGTTGGGATTGAAAGTGGACGAAATCGGCCCAGAGGGAAAAATTTTTTACCTCACAAGGACTGAAAATACCCCTAATATTTAGAGTATTTCAGCATGTTTTATGAACATATTAGCTTGTATTTACTTGATATTTGCAATGCGCATTCCCTTTATAGCAATAAAAGGGCACCATAGAGTGATTTTTATTTATAGGGGGCGAAATGGGACAAAAAGGGATAAAAATGGTACCTATCAAACGACAACAGATAGAAACACGAAATTTGGCGTGTACATTCCTCTAATTAATAATATAAAATTTGTTTTTTCTAAATTCGTACTTTTAAGGGGTTAAATGGGGATAGAGGGATAAAAATAGTACCAACCTAACGGCAGCACGTAGAATAATGAAATTTGATATAAACATTCATCTGATTGCGTAGACACGTAAAATAAAAGAACTTTCCAAAATTCGTACTTTTTGGGGTTCAAATGGAAAAAGGGGATAAAAATAGTACCAATCAAAAGACCGCAGCTAGAATCATGAAATTCGGAGTAGACATTTCTCTGACTGCGTAGACACGAAAAATAGATCGTTTTTTTCAATTTCGTACTTTCAAGGGATACAATGGCTACAGGGGATAAAAATAGTACCAACTAAACGAATACAGCTAGAATGATGAAATTCAGTGTGTACATCCCTCTAATTGTGTAGATACGTAAAATAAAGAGATTTTAGATAGTCGTACTCTTGAGGGGGCAAAATTGGAAAAAGGGGATAAAAATAGTGTAGCTTGGAAGCACCACAAAGAAAATGAAAGTTTTAGCGAGCGAAATGGGACAAACATGGTTAAAATATGGTAGCAATGATACGACAACAGCTAGAATCATGAAATTCGGTGTTTACATCGCTCTAATTGCATAGACACGTAAAATAGAGGGATTTTTCGAAATTCGTACTTTTAAGGGATATAATTGAAAAAGAGGGATAAAATGGGACAAATGGGACGAAACAAAAAGGTTTTTTTTTTCCAAATTTGTACATTTGGGCGGAGAATGGGGAATATCTTTAAAATTTGTACTTTCTTATCATCACTTTGTCTGTATATGAAAATGCTTCCCCCTAATGGAGACTGACAATCGCCTAATATTTTCGGCATGTTCACTTTCACAATTTCAGCATTTTATTTATATATAGTAGTCGATTTTAAACAGTGCGCATAAGTATACATTATAGTTTGAAATAGTAAACGAATATAGTAATGTGCGTAAACATATCACAATTTTCGTAATATGATTCTGTACTTCTTTGTCGACATCCTTTAATCTGCTGGTAATACTGTGGAATGCACTCCGTGGTGGAGGGTACATAAGATTCGGCCCGGCCGAACTTAACGCCTTCTTACTTGTTAATCTTACACAGTGTACGTGAGAGTTAATGGATTTTCAAAATTTGTACTTTCGGAATTAAAATAGAATGGAAATACAATCAACTGTAGTGTTTAAGCTTTTTCTGAAATAATAATTTTTTTATATTTATTTATAACATTATTTTTTCAAATTTTTATTTGTTTTGTTTGGCTATATTACAAAATTGAAATTTTCCTGTAATATTACTGCACTTTTACGAAAATCGACAGCTTCTGTACTATGCAATCCATGGTGGAGGGTATATAAAGTTCGGACCGGCCGAAATTACCGCCGTTTTTACTTGCTTTTTTTCATTCTATACAAAAACGCTAAGTGTGCTATTTGTTTGCACTTTTTAGATAAAATGAATGAATCTTTTAAATGATTTGGAGTATTTTAATAAACTTTTTTTACGTGACGTTACATAAGACACTATAAACGGCCAATGAAAGTAAATCAGGATATTACACTAAAATGATATTTATTTTCTATTCTTCTATATTTGTGGAGTTGATTATTGTTGTAACATTTCATTATTGCTCAATTATGCAATTTTTTAAGAAAAAAATTTCTTAAAAATGAAGAAACAAGAATGTAACTTTGCATTCCGTGTGATTATTGTATCTAAGCTAAGCCTTGGAATCTTCGGTTACTAATGGAATTCAGAAAAAATCTTTTAATTTAAGAGTCTACGAAGTCAGAGAGATTGGTAGCATTCGGAATTTGGCATTCTCTCAACAGAAGGACGGACATGGCTAGATAGTCTTAGAATTCGACCACGACCCAGAATATATATACTTTATGGAGTCTCCGATGAATATTTTTAGGTGTTGCATATGGAATGTCAAAATGAATTTACATTCCATCCTAAGGTGGATGGTACAAAAATGTATGCACAAATTACAAGATCGGTGTTACATACTCTCCTAAAATTTCAGAGTGTTAGTGTCATTAGTTTATTTGTTTACCCTCCACTAGGGTATTAAACCTTTGTATACCTGTTCCTAACATCCAAATAACTCACTGAATTCATTGTCTGATCTAACAACCATTGCCACAAGTGAGTTTTACGGGCTAAAGTTGGTCGTTATTTAATTTGAATCAAATCGGTTCAGATTTATATATAGCCCTCATACAAATGTCATTCCCGATTTAAATTTTTCGCTCTATAATCCAAATATTTTACCTGAGTTTGGCTCACTTCGATCGGAAATCGGATGTTTTGATATAGCCCCAATATAAATGTCCTTACAGATTTGGATTTCGCTCCGGAAACCACAAACATTAACGGATTTTAGTCTACGGATTTTTTACAGCACGTTATATTTCACTGTGCTTTTGTGGTAGTCAGTCACATAAATACTACATTTCATTTCCTTTCATTCGAATTCATTTGTAGCATTTATAATCATATTTATGATCAGGTTTTATGGACTCAATGCTTTAGCAAATTGTTAAATTGACATTTTCTTTATTGTTGCCATACGCCATCGTTCGCAATCCTCCCACTACCATGGCATGCTCTCACCGGTCACCCACCACTCCCGGGGAACCAACAAAAACAAAACAAAATCTGAAATCGAGACAAAAAAATCTCAGTTTCATATGGAAAATTGAAGACCTTTTGTTGGCCTTTATTTGAAGTTCGTTTTGTGGTTGAGTGCTGGTATGGCTTTCTATGGATGTTGGTTGGTGTTGCCATTTGGGTTAGGCTGTGCTTGGCCCATTGTGCATAAATTATGAGCCATTAAACATTTTTTATTGCTCTTGGTTTTTTGCTCCGGCAGCCATCTGATGCGTAACGTTTACGGAAATTTTCAAAATAATTTTGAATTTGTTTCTCTCTACTCTACTCTTCTATTGCTTTGCTATCCATATTAAAGAAAATTGCTTGCAATTTCTGTAATAGAGAAAACTTAGTTTCCATGTACTTAAAATGCCGAACTAATTAGCCATAATGAAGTCCATTAATTTTTAAATAAATGTTGCAGAAAATAGAAAAGTTAAGTGACATCTGGTGCCTGGAGTTTGCTGTTCGCCAAGGAAATGGTTGCTGACCAATATAGTCGTATTTAGTGGAAATCTTCAAGTATATGGGTGGGCATGTACGCAGCGAGAGTTGTGAAGTAATTAAATTGGTTCTCTCTCGCACACACTCTATAGAGTAATGGTGCTGTTGTTTCCGAAAAGAATGTTGTCGTATGCGATGGAAATATTCGCAAATAGTGTATTAGGGAGTATTAAACTAACCATAGGTTAGTTTAGGTTGTAATGGCAGTCACAAAGAAATCATCTGACTCACTTAGACCAGAGTAGGACCATTGTGATTGCATGCTATTGAACTAATCTGTGCTACTTCCGAAACACTTTATCTGACCGACGCCTATAATGACCCAAATCTTCAAAGGAAGCTCAATAATTTTCTAGCCATAGTCAGAGAAGGCATCGGACGATCTCAATCTCCTCCACATCTTCACAGCTCCTCAGGTTATGGACCTATTACCAGTACCACTCATATCATACTCAAGCAAATTTCAGTGGAACTCTTCATATCATACTGTCCAAGGACTGTCCAAGTGATGTTCTCCAGCATCAGTCTCCTATCCGAGCTGTCGACAGTGGTGCAAGCAATTTTCAGTGGAACTTGTAGCTCTTGCAATGTCCATATGTCCTGGTACCTGGTTGACACTAAAGTTTGTCGCAACATTGCAATCCGCGACTCCTATATATAATAACATCAGATTGGTAGGCTACGAGTCAAATTAACGTCCAGTTTGTTACAGTGTAGGCTATAACCCACTCTATCATTAACTTTGGAGCCGTCTATATAAAATTTGAGATGTGATCTTAATTTCCTTGCTTATTATGTATCATTAAATAATGCAATATTTTTTGTTTGATTACTGCAAGTAACAGTTTTTTCGAGAAGATGGCTGAAAGGATGCAATGCTTTCACTTAACAAGCTTTGAATGTGGTAACAGCTCTCAAACCACCCTTCCAGTAGCTTCGTGGCAATAACTAACAAACCATACGGCTTTGGGCCCTACCTAAGTAGAATTGTTTTTATTTGGCTCGTTTCTCCCTCCTCTTTCTTTTTCTCTCTATATGGGTATGTGTGATGTGCTGATTCCTTGGCAACTCTGACAGCAGCATGTTATGAAACTAATTTAAACGTAAGCCCCTTCAAAACAATCTACTGCCAAACCCTACAAATTTACAACTCTTTGCTATTGTAAAGCAACAGCAACATGGGCATCAGCAACAGCAACAGACATAAAAACCATTGCCCGTAAATTCGCGTAATGTTTCTCGGAGTGCCCCCCCCATCTCACACCCTAAATGATAGTTTGTTTTTCGCGAAAACAAGAGATATTTACTCGTTTGTTTGGCTAGATATACAGCTGCTGGAAATTGAATTATGACCAATGGTGCTATATTTCAGTAATTGTGGTCTATATGATTACACAGCTTCCAACTAAATTCGCTAAAATATATTATTTAAATGAATATATATATTTATATATCGATTTTCATCCAAACTGAAATTGATTTACCAGTCTCATTTTATAAAAAAGGTTTACTAAAAGATCAGATTCATGCACCTCCAACAGCTGCATGAATCAAAGCCGAATAACCATCATTGATGCCGTACGTAAAATGAAAGTAAAAGTTAACCCATTGTTTATTTTTGTACTGTTTATATTTTTTTCAGTGATGATGGTCATTTTTGGCTCAATGGACATGTCAATAAGCAAAATTGTAACATTTAAAAAACTCTGTGCGCTATGGGCTGGTGGAATCGTTAGTTCTTACGCTTTCAAAAGTCAGAACGGCGAGAAGGTTATTGTAGGCTAGAGGAGAGGAGAAGTTAATTGATTCACAATGTTGAATATGAATCATGTCCAAGGGTATACACCTCGACAAGCAAGTCCGCATGCAGTGGAATATACATCAATAAATCTAAAAACGGAAACGAGGTATTCTAAAGAGGTACTCCCCAAAGATGAAATAAGATTTAATCGGAGTTGTCAGATTGTTTTGTAATTCAATCGCCAAATCAAGTGTCAGAAATCACCAAAATCTAAAATCTTCACTTTTTATTAAAAAAAAACTTTATATTGATTTTTTGTTAAAAACAAAATATTTTCTTTGTGTATTAAAATTAGAATATTCTTTTTTGTGGGAGAAAAAAAAGTGCTATTTTTTTATTAAAGTGGTGCATGGCGTTCCAACTTATAAACTGTTCTACATTTATCAAAATATGTTTTACAAATAGATATTGTTTTGTTTGTCCGAATATTAGATATTAAAATAGAACATAATATATTTTTCATGTTTTTCTATTATTTCTCATTCTATCTGTTATTATTCTATCTACTTTCTCATTTTTGGGAGACTGTTTCCAAACCAATGTTTTTATATGATATTCGGACATTTGTACCTCCAATTGAACATATAAGAGGATATGATCGTACTTATTCTTGCATAATGAGAGTAAAAACAAGTAAAAGGCGTTAAGTTCATCGGGGCCGAATCTTATATAACCTCAACGACAGAGTACATTCCACAGTATTACCGGCAGATTAGAGGCTGTCGACATTAAATATTAGGAACATTGTAATGCTATATATTATAATATTATTGATCCTTACTATATATAAATATAAAACTTCAAGTTTAATCGAAAAGTGAGCATTATGCAGCAATCTTCAAAAATATTCCCTAAATATTATTAGGTATGTCAAGCCCGATTTCCCCCATTGTCAATTTCTTGGTTCCTGCTACAGCCCAAATATATGTACCATTTTGATAGGGAAATTTCTAATACTGAAGATCCAATATGTTTCAAATAATTTCATGGTTTTAGCTACAGCTTGGTACCAGTTTCATTCCTTTTTCCATTTTAGAAAAATTCATACCTCTTATTTTCCGCGTATACGTAGTCAGGCGAGTGCAAATACTGAATATCATAATTCTAGCTTTGGCCGATTGATTGATGCCGAATTTAATCCCATTTAAAATATCATTATTTTTCGCGTCTACGCAGTCAAAGAAATGTACACACCGAATATATTTCGCATCTTCACTGTTATGAACACCAAAGTTCATGATTTCAACTTCAGCGATTTGGTTGGTACCATTTTTATCCCTCTTTTCCAATTGTATCCCTTAAAAATACGAAATTTGAAAAATCACTCAATTAGAGGGAAGTACATTCCAAATTTCATGTTTCTACACGTTGTCGTATCATCGGTACCATTTTTATCCCATTTCGCCCACTAAAACTATTACTTACTTTTTGGTGCCTTTAGACTACAAGAGAAATGCACGCAACAAATTTCTAGAGCATCCCTCAATTAGAGGGATTCCAAATTTCATGTTTCTACCTGTTGTCATATCATTGGTAGCATTTTTAACCCATTTCGCCCACTAAAACGTTTACTTACTTTTTGGTGCATTTAGACTACAAAAAAAATGACGCAACAAATTTTAAGAGCAAATAATGCAGAAATTTGCAAAAAAAATATACTTAATAGTCTAAGTATTCGCAGACCTTAGGGAAAAATTCCCTCTGGGCCGATTTCGCCGATCCCAACCGATCTGCAAACATTATACATATTTGGGGAAAATTTGAACCTCATTTCGTTTGGGGGCTAGCGTGCTTCCAACACACAGACAGACGGACATGGATAGATCGTCTTAGAATTTTACCACGACCTTCGTATAAAGAAAAACTCGATCGAAATAGCTGACATTCAAAATTAAATTATCATATTAAAACACTCCTAAAAGTCTATCAAAATTGACCACTAATCAAAATCATATTTTCTGGTAATCATGTATAGCCTTTTCAAGGTCGATTTCGCATGCAGTATGAAAAAATCTGGATTTGAAGAATATATTAGTATAGTCTGCATTTGGTTTTATATTTATTTTGTTGTTCAAGCTAAGCTCGTTTTCTTAAATCAGCCGAGAAAATCATCATTTCGCCAAATCAAAACAAGTAAAGAAAGGCTCCATTACATTCCAATTCGGTGAAAATGTGAACGACATTTGTATGGGAGCTATATATAAATCTGAACCGATCTCATCCACTTTTACCATATATGTTTCTAGTGTAAATATAAGGTGTCCTGCCAAATTTGAAGAAAATTGGTTAAGGTATGTGGTTTCTGCAGCGGTTAACCTCAAATCGGGAGCGAAATTTGTATGGGAACTATATCTTTATCTGAACCGATTTGACACATTTTTGTCACAGATGTTTACAGTTAAAATATGAGGTGCTGTAACAAAGTTGATCAAAATCTTTTTAAATTTACGGTTTCTAGATCAGAAAATGTCAAATAGGGAGCGAAATTTGAATGGTGGCTATATCTAAATCTGAACCGATTTGAACCATTTTCACCACAGATGTTTCTAACTTAGATATAAGGCAGCATTTTATCAAAATCGCTTCAATTATGTGGCTTCTAGAGCAGAAAAATTCAAATCGGGAGCAACATTTGTATGGGAGCTATATCTAAACCGATTTGCTTCAAATTAAATAGCGTCAGTCTTCGGCATGCAAAAATCGTTTATGTCAAGTTTCGCTAGAATCGAACAATAATTGCCACCTGTATCGAGATTACAAGAATAGATGGACAGACAAGCGGACAGACATGTGAATTCAAAAAGTGATTCTATGTCGATCGGTATAATAAACGATTGGTCTGTCTTGCCTCCTTTTGGATGCACAAACAAATGCACAAAGGCATTATACCCTATGGTGTAGGGTATAAATATTCATTCAAACACGTTTTAAAGGACTGTAAATTATTTACTTCGACATAAGTGGTGAAAAAACTCAAAGGCAGTAGTGGCAAATGAAACGTTTGACATTATAATAACTTATTTAGAGTCGTACAAAATTTTCTTCGATGAAGATGCAAATAGACATCGGTCACTCACAATTACTTATGTTAAAGCTCTGTCTAATTATTTCGTAAAAACACGAGGGTTATTGAGGAGCATGTCGACATCTAAAGGGTGTCCCAAGAAGAGCGCAATTTTTTAATTTTAAATAAAACACAGATATTTAAGAAAAAATCGTGAAACTTTATTATATCGTAAAGTAGACAGAATGAGGTTATGTATGGAACAATATATCGTGCAGATGGCCGCCGCGGCTTTGTTGGCATGCACGCGATCTTTTAATGAAATTTTCAATGACCGTTTTGCATGAATGCTGCGGTATTTCATTAATGCAGCGTCCAATTTCGTCTTTTAAGGCTTGAGTCGTCGTCGGCTTATTCGCGTAAACCATCGACTTCAAAAAACCCCAAAGAAAAAAATCTAATGGTGTTAAATCGCACGATCTAGGCGGCCAATTCTGATCTCCAAAACGCGAAATAACACGACCGGGAAATGACTGATGCAGCAATTGAATTGGCTGTATGACATGTGGCGCCGTCTTGTTGGAACCACATGCCCTCCACATTCATTTCTAGGCAAGAAAAAACTGGTTATCATTTCACGATACCGAACACCATTGACTGTTTGCGCTTGACCTGCCTCATTTTCATAAAAAAAAGGTTCCTCCAGCCCAAAAACCACACCACACAGTGACACGTTGAGGATGCATTTGCTTCTCGTGAATCACTCGAGGATTTTCCGCACCCCAAATGCGACAATTCTGCCTATTGACGAAGCCATCAAGATGAAAATGGGCCTCGTCACTGAAGATGATTTTATCGGCAAAATCAGCATTTTCATGTTGTCTCTCCAATACCCAATTAACGAACTCCCTTCACTGTCCATGGTCAGTTGGCTTCAGTTCCTGAGTCAATTGAACTTTGTATGCATGAAGATTCGTCTTTACATCACTAACAGACCCAGTTTCGGCAAATTTATCCATTAATCTCTTTACAATTGACTCTTTTGGAGCATTATTGTGACCCCAAATTGATCGCAATTTGCGAACTGTAGCCGCAAAACTTTCACCATTTTGGTAAAACAATTTCACAATGAGAATGCGTTGTTCATTCGTGTAGCGCTCCATTTTTACTAACCTCGTACCTTCTACTAACAAACAATAACAATTGTTCAAATGTCAAACAATGACACTTCGAATGTTGCCAGATTTAAAAATTGCGTTCTTCTTGGGACACCCTTTATTATGTTGCTGTTAACTTCACAAACATCTAAACAAATCCTAAAGCGGTAACATACGCCGATAGATTGATGCATTTCGGTAATAATTGAATGACCTTTTAGTGTAGACATTTACATTATTCGAGTTCTGGTATATGTAATTGTGAGTGTAGTTGTTTTTGTTTTTCTTTTTTTGTAGCTTTTCTTATCACAAACTAACAACAACAATGTTTCATTTCCTCTCCATTGCCACAGCGGCGAACGAAGAAGGAACGAGCAAATATACGAACAACCGACTGAATGAATATATGTATGAATGGCCAGAGCTTAGTAGGAAATGTTTCAAATATAGAACAGAAATGGTGTGCGAATGTGAGTGTGTGTGTATATGTTGTAGGGTACATGCGAGTGTAGGTGTGCGGGTGTGGATGTTTTGTACATGTGTGATTTGGAATCTGTTCTAAGTACTAAAGCTCTTTACTGTCGTCATTGCTTTAAACTATCAGCAACAACGGCAACGACGACCCAACGCAACGCAACGACAGCGTCAACGCCACAACTACGCAATTTTGTTGTCGATGTGTGAGTTTTGGATAAATCTATGTGTGTGTGCGAGAATACATGTGCTTGGCTGTATTTGTACGGCATATGTTTGCCACAATGTGTGATTGTTGTTCTATTGCTTCATTTTTCGCCATTTTTCACATCGCTTTCTTTCGTCCCAGCTACGGTTTCAGTTTTTTGTGGGCTTAAAAATAAATATTTACATTTCCGAGGCGGGGGGAGGTTAAGCCCCCCATATCAAGTCGGATACAAATAAGTCTCTCGTACACACATATTCAGACATACGTACACATCCGGGCCGGATATAGACAAACTTTAAAATATTCATTTGCCGTTAAACTATTCGATATCCTTCGTACATCGTACTGTGTACAACAACAACTGCAACAAATCACTCGAATCGCTGGGGAGGAGGCCCAATGAAAATCGATACTGGTAATATGTAAGTAGAATAAGTTTTATTCGTTTTATTTGTAGTCGGCTGTTTATTATGGACATTTTTTCAATTTAACTTAATTGAGCATAATTGTTGTTTGAACATTTAGTTTTGCAGTGCCTAAATGTAAATTACATTTTATTTTAATACAAACGTATTTATTTTAGAATAAATGTAAATTAATGCTATAAATGTTGTATTAACTGGTAAAAATTTGTTACTTGCACCACAACTGTTTTTAGTTGGATTATAAGACGTTGTGCCAAATTTAAAGAAAATCTAATAAAATATGTGGTTTCTAGAGCGGAAAAAGTCAAATCGGCAGCGACATTTTGTATAGGGGCTATATCTAAATCTGAATCGATCTTACCCGATTTCACTATAGGTATTTCTAGTTGGATTATAATATACTTTGATTACAGCATTATATGGACAGACGGGCATAGCTAAATCGACTCAGAAAGTGATTCTAAGCCGATCTATATAATAAACGATGGGTGTAACTCGTTTCCTTTTGGGTTTTACAAACGAAAGCATAAAGAAATATTACCCTAGTGCACACTGGTCCCAAATCAATTTTTACTTATCCATATAGAAACTTTAAAATCCAAATTTCTTACGTTAACAGATGACTGATCTTTCGCCTGTTGCACGAGCAAACATCAGCAATAACACTTTTTTATCAGATTGCTTGCGTTTATTTGCTCCATTGTACTAAGTTACTACATTGTGATTTTTTAGCATTTGGCGTTTTCGAGTTTCGATTGTTTTGTGTAACAAGACTAAAAACATAAAAATAGTAAGGCTAAATATATTGTACCTGGGGAAAATATAATGTACTTTTCCATTTGGGTGATTCCATTGGAACGGGTTTGACACTTTTGCTTAAATATGTTTAAATATCTGCCATATTCATTGACTAAGATTTTTAATATACTGCCAATTAGGTTAAGCGGAATATTGTTGCAAATATAAATATGTCTTAGCGTTTTAAATAAACAAAAAACAGCGTCACGGGTGTGACGAAGAAAATCTTAAGGTTTTACTAATTATCTTGAATTCGGTAATGTTCTTCCATTACATGTCTTTATTAATTTTTGCTAATCACCGACATCTCGTCATGAATATAGGAAAAATAAGATATTTAAATTGCAACGGTCGTGACATTTTGACGGAAATCCTGTTACGACACCAGTCTATATCTGGAAAAGGAAATGATCAGACCTATTGTTGTCATTATTTTTTTGAAATATAATCAAAAATATATATCATGAGAAGTATAAACATTAAGAATGTTTATCGGTGTTTTTTTTTAAATCATAAATTGATTTTGAAATTTTGCCGAAAAAAGGGTCACTTTACGTGGATTCACCTATTTGAAAAATTAATAATTCAAGCTCGAGGTCTGATTTTTATACCCTACACCACTTCGTGGACTAGAGTATTATAAGTTAGTTTTCAGCCAAATGTTTGTAACACCAAGAAATAATCGAGCTAGACCTACCTTTAAGTATACGGATCGACTTAGAATCACCAGCTGATTCGATTTGACCATGTCTGTCTGTCCGTCTGCTATCCATCTAAGCTTGTTCACACTCTACAGGTCGCAATTGTTGCCCGATTGTCATGAAATTTGGGAGAAGTTATTTTTTTTTGGGTCAAGGACTATCGGTATTGGGGGTAATCGGTTCAGATTTAGATATAGCCTCCATACAAATATCCCATACACATTTTACATGGGATCATGGCGACATTTGCACGATCTCGTTCATTGTGAACTAGAAACAGCTAGTGGGAAAGTGGACCACATTGGTCCATGTTTTGATATAGCCCCCATACAAAAGTACCTCCAATTTACAATATTGCTGCTCTAAAATGCACAGTTTACATTGGATCTTGATCAAATTTCCCACACAACATTTACATTTTGACTAGAAACACCTATTTTGAAACCCAGCTATAAGAGTCAATGTTTTGGTATAGCCCCCATACAAATGGGCCCCCAATTTACACTATTATCGCTCTAGAACTCACATCTTACTTTGAATCTTAATAAAAATTTGTAGATCACGTTATATATCCATAAAGAATACCTACTTTGAAAGTGATCTATAAGGGTCCACTTTTTAACGTAGCGCCCTTACAAATGGGGCCCCATTTTTATTATTACCCCTCTAGGACCCATGATATATTTCAACAAGGAATACCTACCGTGAAGGAGAACTATATAAACCCATGTTTTGGCACAGGTCCCAAGTATTGTTATCGGCCCCCTTCCATACTTTGGTATAAGGTAAATGGGCCCCATTCTACTCTATTTCAGCTCTAGAAACTACATCTTACATCGGATCTTGATTAAATTTGCAGATCATGATATATTTAACTAGGAATAGAACAATATAGTCACATGTTTTGGCACAAAATTCCAAGTGTTGTTATAGGACCCCTTCAAATGTCCGTCCGATTCATCCTATTACCGTTGTATAATCTGTATTTACTTTACTCGGAAAACTGGATTAATTGCCATATTATTTACCATATTCCTTAAATTTGATTAAAGATGAATTTATAGTACAACTCACAAACAAAACACAATAAAACAAACAAACAAGTGTATTTTTTACTTTCATTAAAAAGGTTCAATTTTTTTACAATTATGCACGAGTACCAAGTTTACCAGTTTACCAAAAAATAATATGCAAAAATATTGTCAAAATTGAAAAATGACTAAAACTTAATTCAAAACATGTGTTTGCTGGACAAAAGCACACAGAATTCTTAAATTGTCTTAAAGAACCTATATATCGATCGAAATCTCCAAGGTTCTTCGTTTCAAGTGAAAATCAGTTACAGGCATATTAGAGTGCAAAGATTCGAAAACCAGATTTTTTACTCGTAACTCAAGATTTTGAGCGTGTCTGGTAAATTTCAAATACAGATTCTTGTTGTGCTCGACAATACCAACAAGAACAAGTAAAACCGGCGTTAAGTTCGGCCGGGCCGAACTTTTGTATACACTCCACCATGGACTGCATTCCACAGAGGTTGTCGGTTTTCGTAGAAGCGCAGTAATATTACAGGAAAACATAAATTTTGTAATATAGCCAAACCAAAACAAATACAAATATTGAAAAAATAATTCTATAAATAAATATAATATTTTAATTACATCAAACCATAATCTATTTCAAATCAAAAAATAAATATTCTTATATTTATATTTTCAATATTATTTTGTTGTATTTCCATTCTATTTTAATTCCAAAAGTACAAATTTTGAAAATCCATTATCAGACGTACATGTGCAAAATAACCTAACTTCATGATTCATCCAATTTTTGCCGTAAAAGAAAAAGTACGAATTCCATGATTCCAGCTGTGCCCATTTGGTTGTTACCATTTTTACCCCCTTGACATTTCTACGCAATTAGAATTTCATCATTCTAGCTGTAGTCGTTTAGTTGGTACTTTTTTTTATCCCCCTGTACAATTGTATCCCTTGAAAGTACGAATTTCGAAAAATTCGTCTATTTTCCGTGTCTACGCAGTCAGAGGAATGTATACTCCGAATTTCCTGACTCTAGCTGCGGTCATTTGATTGGTACTATTGTTATCCCCTTTTTTCTTTTTAACCCCAAAAAGTACGAATTTCGAAAAATCTGTTCATTTTCCGTGTAAACACAGTCAGAGGAATGTATACTCCAAATTTCATGTACTATTTTTACATGGTACTATTTTTATCCCCTTTTTTCAGTTTAACCCCAAAAAGTACGAATTTAAAAAAATCGTGTATTTTACTTGTCTATGCAATCAGTATACACCGAATGTATATGCGAATGTATACACCGAATTTCATTATTCTAGGTACAGCTGTTTGGTTGGTACAATTTTTATCCCTCTATTCCCATTTTATACCTTAAAAGTACGAATTTGGAAAAAAATATTTTATATTATGTATCTACTCAATTAGAGGAATGTACACACCGAATTTCGTGTTTCTAGCTGTTGTCGTTTAATATGTACCATTTTTATCCCTTTTTTGCCCCATTTCACCCCCTAAGAATCACTTTATGGTGCACGTTTTTGCTGTAGGGGGAATGCGCATACCAAATATCAAGCAAATATAAACAGACATATTCAAAAAACATGCTTAAATACGCTAAAATATTAGGGATTCCCATTGGGCCGATTTCGCCCCATTTCAATCCCAACCGATCTACGACTATAAGACGCATTTATGGAAAATTTGAACGTTCTAGCTCCTTTAGTTTAGATGCTAGCGTGCTTTCAACAGACGGACGGACATGGCTAGATCGTCTTAGAATTTTATGACGATCAAGAATATATATACTTTATAGGGTCTCAGGTCGATATTTCAAGGTGTTACAAACGGAATGACAAAGTTAGTATACCCCCATCCTGGAGGTGGAGGGTATAAAAATTATATAATTTCCCAGAGTTTTCTACTTCATTCTTTTTTGTAGCACAGTGTTATTGCTGTACCAAATATCTTGTAAAACTGGTCTAAGACATGAATACAACTTTGTATTCCGTTTCATCATCATTGTAACTAAGATAAGCTTTGGACACTTTAATCTAATGCCTTCTGAAGAAATAGTCATATAGACGTGATGAGATAACATTTTTTCAGCTTATTGCATGTTTTATCAATAAAATGGTACCTGGAGGCGCTAGGTGGAAAATTAGAAAGATCGTCTGTGGACGGTCTAAGTGGTTAAAGGGAAGAAAATAAATTTATTAATTAGAAAATAATATTTATTTAAAGCTTTATTTCAATACTTATTTAATATATAATTAATTAGTTTTCTACCCGATATTTTTGAAAACAGTTTTTTGCATATGGGTCGCAACGGCCAAAAATCAAAATAAGAGTCCATAAGAGTCCATAAGATCTACACCACCCATGTGGGCATTGTACTCACGGATAATGTGTGGACACTCAATATCAGTATATGATTTATCTTTTCTTTGCTGACTTTCTCTCAGAATTGGTTGAGCACAACCTGACATTCTTCGTATTCTTCCACAAAACTGTAGTGATGTCGACACCATAAGCCGAACCAACGAATTCCGTTGAGTAACCTCGTAGAGTTTTCTTCAGTTATTCGCTCTATATATTTAGGTATTTATGTCTATTCATATTCTTCAATAGAAAAAAATAAACTGCAGTTACTTTACTACTTTTTGGTGCCCAGGTCACACTTGTAAGAATACCTCCGAAATATATCAAAAACATACACAAATATATGTTCACGTTTAAGACATGATGATCGCCATTCTGTAGTTTTTTTTTTGTAAAATGTAGACTAGCATTTCATTGGCAATGGCTTTAATATTTTCAAAGTCACTTTTAAACACTGAACAATTAGTTTTGCCATTCCCTCATTCTTTTTCGACGTGCGTTTTTCCTCCTGTAATTATACTAAGTTTTCTGCTTTAATGCTTGACTTAAGTGCAAATTTTGAGCAGAGAAAGCGGAAGAAAAACAACCAGTTTTTAATGTTGCGCTCTGTACAATGTGGTGAAAATAAAAACGCTAACAAGTTGATAGGGCGTTATAGTTGGCCGTGACGAATTATATATACCCTTCAGCATGACAAATAGTCGGAATATTTGGAGCACTGATGTCACTTTGGAGAGTTTCGCGGAATGGTTTTCCTTGAGCTGGGAGATTAGTTCGCTCAAAGTTAAACAAAAATTGGTGAAAGCGAAAGTATTATATTAATATTAAAGTAATATTGTATATTTATTGCTTGTTTTATTTGCCACCACACTAGCCAAACCAACAATATTTGGAGGGAGTGGCTAGACATATATATTGTATATCCTGACTGACAAACTGACTCCTTTCAAAAGCGCCTGGACCAAACGGTCAAAGGCTCCCCGATATAATGCCGTCCTACGAATTCGTACTTTTAGGGGTAAAGTAAATCGAAAAGGGATAAACAGGATCCTTCGTCCCGATTAAACGGCAGTAGCTAGAAGCACGAAGTTGGGTGTGTTCACTCCCCTTACTATGTAGATGCGCAACGTAAATTGATTATTCGTATTGTTGATAAAAGCTGAACCATTTTCGGCACAAAAATAATATAAAACATGTAAGGAAAGGCTAAAGTCGGGCGGGGCCGACTATATAATACCCTACACCACTCCCTGAACATGTACCTCGCTTTGATTACTAAACCCATTTATTTCATAAGAGCAATTTTATGTAGTTCATATAAATTATACTATAAATTAATCTTTAGTCATATTTAACGAATATGGTTAATAATATGGTAATTGATCCAATTATCCGATAGACAAATACAAATTATACAATAGTAATAGGATGAATCGGACCGACATTTCAAAAGGGGGCCTATAAATACATTTTTGGGCCTGGTCCAAAACATGGGCCTATATATTTCTCATTCACGGTAGGTATTCCTGGTTGAAAAATACCATGATCTGCAAAATTTGATGAAGATCTGATGTAAGACGTAGTTTCTAGAGCTGTAATAGATCAGAATGGGACCCCATTTGTGTTATACCAAAGTATGGACATATGGGCATCTCCCAAACATGTAAGGAAATGCTAAAGACGGACGGACTTTCTATCTCATTACAATTCAATTTGGTAATAAAGTGAAATCGGGAAGGATTTTTGCATCCTGTAAATGTATGTGTTTGACAAAAAATGTTAAATCGGAAAGGACATTTGTATAGGGGTATATTGAAACCTGGAACGATGTGACCCGCTTTCACCATGTATGTTTATTGGTGAAATATAATATGTAAAGTTTGGCCAAAATCAGTTAAACATTCGGGAGCAACATTTGTATGAGGGCGATATCTAAATCTGAACCGATCTTACCCACTTTCACCATAGTTTGGATTATAAGATGTTGTGCCAATTTTAAAGAAAAAACGGGTACAATATGTGGATTTTAGTGCGGAAAACGTCAAATCGGGAGCGACATTTGTATGTGGGCGATATCTAAATCTGTACCGATCATACCCACTTTCAGCATAGGGGTTTCTAGTTAGATTATAACATGTTTTGCCAAATTTAAAGAAAATCGGGTGCAAGATGTGGTTTCTAGAGCGGAGGGTGTGACATTTGTTTGGGTCTATATCTAAATCTGAACCGATCTTATCCAGTTTCAGCATAGGTGTTTCTAGTTCGATTATAAAATGTTGTGCCAAATTTAAAGAAAATCGGGTACAATATGTGGTTTCTAAAGCGGAAAAAGTGAAATCGGGAGCGACATTTGTATTGGGGATATATCTAAATCTGAACCGATCTTACCCATACGTGTTTCTAGTTCGATTATAAGATGTTCTGCAAAATTTAAAGAAAATCGTGTACAATATGTCGTTTCTAGAGCGGAAAATGTCAAATCGGGAGCGACATTTGTATGGGGGCTATATCTAAATCTGAACCGATCTTACCCAATTTTTGCATACGTGTTTCTAGTTCGATTATAAGATGTTCTGCAAAATTTAAAGAAAATCGTGTACAATATGTCGTTTCTAGAGCGGAAAATGTCAAATCGGGAGCGACATTTGTATGGGGGATATATCTAAATCTGAACCGATCTTACCCAATTTCTGCATACGTATTTCTAGTTGTATTATAAGATGTTCTGCCAAATTTAAAGAAAATCGAGTACAATATGTGGTTTCTAAAGCGGAAAAACTGAAATAGGGAGCGACATTTGTATGGGGGCTATATCTAAATCTGAACCGATCTTACCCAATTTCAGCATAGGTGTTTCTAGTTAGATTATAAGATGTTGTACCAAATGTAAAGAAAATGGTCCTTGGCCAGAAAAAAAAAAACTTCTGCCAAATTTCATGACAATCGGAGAACAATTGCGACCTGTAGAGTGCGAAGAAGCTTAGATGGACAGCAGACGGACGGACAGACAGACATCGTTAAATCGACTCAGCCGATCGGTATACTTAAAGGTGGGTCTAGCTCGATTTTTTCTTGGTGTTACAAACATTTGGCGCGAAACTAACTTATAATACCCTAGACCACGAAGTGGTGTAGGGTATAATGATTAATAGTGAGACAGAGTGAGGGTATTCAATTGTTCGTACTTTTGGATTATTAGATTAATCGTTTATATGAAAATACAAAATATCTAATTAACCGAATAAAGTCGACAGCTCTTATTCGATTATTCGAATAAAATTTCTTGTCAAATGTTTTGACTTTGATAGGAATAAATAACACAAACTCAAGTTTCATCGTTTTATTTGAAACGTTTTTATTCGTTTTCGTTTTTATTAAAGTTTGATTTCGAAAAAACAATTTCACTTACTGTTGAAGTCGGAGCAATAGAAAGAAGAGTATGTAATTAAGTTTTTGAGTTCTTCTTTCGATTTATCTAAATATAAAAAATCATCGTGTATGCCATTCGTATATATTTTTCGGTTTTTGGTGGAATTTGTGCGATTTCTATTGTTTCGTTCGGTTCGGACAAAAGGAAACGTTTTCAATCCCAAATATACTTATGTATACTGAGCTAACAAAGCAAGATTCTAATTTTCACTAAAAATTGAATGATGCCTTCCAAACTTTGGTATATATAAAACAAAATCATTTGTGCAATTATTTATACTCTCCAAAATGATATTTCACTCCAAAAATGTTTGGTAGTATAACATTTCGAATATTCGATTATTTGGTACTGATTAATCGAATTATTCGTTATTCGAAAATCGGCCATTTCACATTATTCGAACAAATATTTGATACTGAATATTTGATTAAGCGAATAAAAACTGTGAAATTTTTCGTGTTCGAAAATGTAGGCTTTTGCTACATCTTTCTAATAGCATTTAAACTACTTGTTTAGTGTAAACTTTTTTGAACAGAGGAGACTTTCCTCTGGCGTTGCAATGCGTATGGTGTACCTAGTATACCGTCGTCTCAATGGCGGAGGGTACAAAAGGAAACGAATGAATAAACTAAAGGAAAAATTAAATGCAATTATGCGCTTTTATGCTTTACTGCTCACAATGTTTCCTTCCACCAACCGTGTATGCCGTGTATTTACTTTGGCCGCTTCTTGTGCAGTTTGTTCTTCTCTGCTTCTTTTGCTATTTATACATTTTGTTTTGTTTTTATGCTTTCGCTGACATACATAACTGGCGAGTATAAGTTGTACAGTGCTGGAGCCAGCCAGCCAGGTACGGGTCGGATGGATACTTGTATACGGACGAAAGTCGATTTTCATGGTTAAGTTTTTCGGATGGATGACGGTTAACGATTGTTCACGAATTGTTCATTGTGCAACGCAGAACAGTGGCACAACTACTCGTCCTCGTTGTGTAGTTCTGGCACTAGTGGCCCCTCCCATTGCCACAACTACCGCACCACTTCAGCGGTAGTATGGCAATCATTGCCACTGTCATTGCCACCAGAATCACGTACAATTTGTTGAGCTAATATTTATGTAGGTATGTTTGTACGGTGGATTGGTGGAAGGGGGTGGGACGTATATGCAATCATATCTACTGTAGTGGCGCACAGTAAATCTTTGACAGATGATTAATGACTTGAGACACATCCGAGAAGGGATGGATTATGAAAATGAAGTTGAGGAAACTTTATTCGTTGTGCGTCTGCTATCAATCACTAGACAGTCAGTTTGACACAAACCTCAAGATATTTATGGGGGCCGTGATCACCCCTAGTTCTCACAAAATGCTAGTCCTGTATGGGAATTGACGATGAAACAATGAGTCACAAAGTTCAAAATTAGCCGTATGCCGCTCGAAAAATTAGCGAGCCTAATGCTCAAAGCTCTAAACTATTGTACATTAACAACTTTGTAGAGAATGAAAGAAAACGAAAACGTGTAATCATGGATAATAGCTCCCAAAAAAAAAAAACAATTGAAAAACAATTACTACTCAAATCTAATTGGGGGTGATTTCCAGTGCGTTCAATACCAGAGCTGTCCGTAAACAATTTTTCAAGCTATAAAAAACTCATACAAATTTTTACTCATTTATCTAAAACAAAACTATGCAGAACTTAGTGTCTTTCATTCCTCGTTTTTCCACTGTCTTTCATTCCTCGTAAAATTTGGACCAGAGAGTGACACCAACGCTGCTCAAGAACCCCGAAATTCAACAATGCAGAAACTGCCAGGGATTCTTCCACTGTGAAGCCACCGTGATGTGTGAAGGGCAAGAAAAGTGGAAAGCGCCATAATTCTAAAGCTATAAACTATTATGTAGTCTGTGACAGATATGGTCACCCCACTTCACACAGAGATTACAAAAAATACCGGGAACTACAAAAGAAATTTCGAGGCAAAAGAATTACATTGAAGCCCATCCAACATAAATCCTAATATTAGTTATGCTACCACACTAAAATCAGTTAATCCAATTATCGATAACAACAATTCTAATAACATATCAAATAATTTCCTGGTGGAAAAAACGTATCAAATCAAATGATTAATTTACAAGAACAAGTGCAACTGTATTCTGCAAGAATATCTACGTTATTTTCATTTGTGGGTGTCTATGCAGTCAGAGGAATGTAAACACCGAATTCCATGATTCTGCTGCGGACATATGGTTGGTACAATTTGTATCCCCTTTTTCCATTTGAACCCCAAAAAGTACGAATTATGAAAAATTCCTTTTATTTTACCTGTCTACGCAATCATAGGAATGTATACACAGAATTTCGTCATTCTAGTAAGTCGTTTAATTGGTACTATTTTTATCCCCCTGTACCCATTGTATCCCTTGAAAGTACGAATTCCGAATTTCATGACTCTAGTTGCGGTCTTTGATTGGTACTATTTCTATCCTTTTTTTCCATTTTAACCCCAAATCCGTTTATTTTACGTGTCTACGCAATCAGAAGAATGTATACACCGAATTTCATTATTCTATGTGCAGCCGCTTGGTTTGTACCAGTTTTATCTCTCTATTCCCGTTTTACCCTTAAGAGTACGATTTTGGAAAAAATACTTTTGTATTATGTCTCTAATCAATTAGAGGAATGTACACACCGAATTTCGTGTCACTAGCTGTTGTCGATTGATAGATACCATTTTCATCCCTTTTTGCCCCATTTCACTCCCTACGAAAAACAATCTCTTTATGGTGCACGGTTGATGAAACATGCTTTAATACTCTAAAATATTATGGATTAAAATGGGTATTTTAAGTCCTTGTGAAGGAAAAAATGTTCCCTTTGGTCCGATTTTGCCCAGTTGCAATCCCAAGCGACCTGCAACCATAAGTACGGATAATTTGAACTTCTTAACAGACGGACATTGAAAATGAGTTTTTGATGCCAAACTATTCTCAGATTTGGATGTCATCTGTCATAAAAATTTGTTGTGTCAGAAATTTTTCAGAATCCTGGATGAAGAAAACTAAAATATAAGCAATTGCAACCGCGAATTTTGGGTTTTCTAACAATTGCAGCGATTTCGCGACTGACTACTTATACGTTATAACCGATATTTGCCCTTAATAAACAAACAAAAATTCAGCCGGATCCGTTGGCTAGATCGCGAGAAAATCAAAAAACAAAAATGTCATGCTTCATTTTAGCCATATTTTCCACGAAAATGAAAATTTTCCAAAAATATCCAATTTGTATTTTGTGTTTACCATGTCCTACCGCAATATACACTTTTTGTAAAAATTTGGAAAAAGGGATAAAAATGGTACCAATCTGACGAATGAGAGCTGGAATCTTTAAAATCGCTGTGTACATCCCAGAAAATGCGTGTTCTATACAACATTGCCAAGATTTCATGAAAAAAGTTATCGAGATTACAATAAATCTTATTTATATATTTGGGCATAAATGGCTATGTGCTTATTTCTAAATTCATAGCGCTCAATTTTAAACATGCAAAAGTGACTATGAAGCATAAAACCGCGAATAATAGGAAATTTAGAAAACTTTTTATCCGTAGCCATTAGTAATCCTTTTTAGATTAAATTGTAGAAGAATTATTAAAAATTACTCTTAAAATTAGTGAGAAAATCAGTTTTTACGCTCTTCTGAAAAGTTGTGTTTTTGTTCAGAGCCACTTTGAATATAAGCCCTCGATATATACTTTATGAGGTCTCCGATGAACATGTCAATGTGGTACAAACGGAATTAAAAAGTGAATATATACATATATTCATAGGTGGAGGGTATTAAAATGAGATGCACAGTCTCTAACTCACAATGCGTGAGTGAGTTAATGAATTGCGTGAACGTGAGTTGAGTCGCGGCCATCTCCAGTTTATAGCAGCAGATCTCAATGGTCAACATCCACATTGGGGAAATCTGGATGATTATCGTAATTAACGATTACTCAAGAGTAACTTTTATGCATCCAATTCGCCTGAGGCGTTTTTATTTATAAAGGGTGTCCCAAGAAGAGCGCAATTTTTAAATCTGGCAACATTCGAAGTGTCATTGTTTGACATTTGAACAATTGTTATTGTTTGTTAGTAGAAGGTACGAGGTTAGTAAAAATGGAGCGCTACACGAATGAACGACGCATTCTCATTGTGAAATTGTTTTACAAAAATGGTGAAAGTTTTGCGGCTACAGTTCGCAAATTGCGATCAATTTGGGGTCACAATAATGCTCCAAAAGAGTCAACTGTAAAGAGATTAATGGATAAATTGCCGAAACTGGGTCTGTTAGTGATGTAAAGACAACAACGCTCCATCGACCAGGTCGATCGACCGAAAATGTCGCAGCTGTACGTGATGATGTCGCTCAAACTCCATCCACCTCAATTCGACACCGAGCTCAGCAAATTGGTGTCTCCAAATCCACTTTGCAGCGAATTTTGACGAAAGATTTGCATCTTCATGCATACAAAGTTCAATTGACTCAGGAACTGAAGCCAACTGACCATGGACAGCGAAGGGAGTTCGTTAATTGGGTATTGGAGAGACAACATGAAAATGCTGATTTTGCCTATAAAATCATCTTCAGTGACGAGGCCGAGAATTGGCCGCCTAGATCGTGCGATTTAACACCATTAGATTTTTTTCTTTGGGGTTTTTTGAAGTCGATGGTTTACGCGAATAAGCCGACGACGACTCAAGCCTTAAAAGACGAAATTGGACGCTGCATTAATGAAATACCGCAGCATTCATGCAAAACGGTCATTGAAAATTTCATTAAAAGATCGCGTGCATGCCAGCAAAGCCGCGGCGGCCATCTGCACGATATATTGTTCCATACATAACCTCATTCTGTCTACTTTACGATATAATAAAGTTTTACGATTTTTTCTTAAATATCTGTGTTTTATTTAAAATTACCCTTGGGATACCCTTTAAATACAAAATTCTAATGGGATTCCAATTTTATCATTTACACAGAAGAGATAAAGCAGAAGCTATTAGACAATGATATTAGATTTAATACTAGTGTATTTGTTAACTACCCTGACAATAATTTTATATAATAAGTAATGTTTCATTACAATATATGTATTTAGCTAAACATAAGTTTTTACATTATGTAATACATGAACAATTATAATCATAAAAAGTCTTGGTAGGAATATCCTACCCATATTAAATATACTTGAGTCCCCATTCCAGGACGTTGTATTGTTCTATAATATTGTATCTTTTCTTTATTTATGGTTTAAAATTATTACATGCATTTATTTAAATAATCGTTAAAAAAACGGCATCAAATCAAATGTGAATGGAAGGCAGAACTCGGGTAATTTCAGAAGAAAGAGTCATTCAAAACCTTAGATTGACTAAATACTTATATAAAATAGTCTCGGCAATACCTCAAATGTTCCAAACTAAATGGTAAATTAAATTATATTCTGAAGTTTATTTAGTACCCCATTTCAAGACTTGTATCACCAATCCTGATGTTTTAAAATATCAGAGCAATTTTAGCGCTGGGTACATTCGAAATAGGTTTGCGATTTTATGCACCCTTAAACGAAGTACTTTATGGATAAGTATCAATAATTAGAGGTTTTTGTTGATTTTTTTGGATTGAGTAGTAACATTTATGTGCCCGGTATATACCCTTAGGCCTCACTCTGAACTTTTTGGATAAAACGTTGATTTTTCAATACGATGAACAAAAATATAAATGGGAGATATGGGCAAAATAATTTTTATGAGTGACACTTTTGTTTTGTGATTTTCTCGCGATCAGTCTAACGGAGCTGGATATTTTTCTTATTTTATTCGCTTTTAACCGAAAAATCCTATAATTCGTAAAAAATTGCTAGATTCGACTTTTCCGCTCTAAAGATTACATATTTAACCCGATCTTCTACTGAGCACTAATTATCCTTCCTTAAAAAGTGACGAAGCTTGCGTATGTCATTGAGGAGGTCTGCCTTTTTAAATACATTGAACGAGAATGTTAAATTGTACACCGTACAACTAAAATGTAACGTTAAGAACACTAAAGATGCTGATCGACTTTTTCTGCTTCTGCTTCTTTTTTAAATACGATTAAAAATTTTCCTTTTGAGACATGTTATTTGACAATATTGGGAGATATGTGGAAAATTATACTCGGTATGCAAAATTTTTTTTAGCTCACTGTACATACCTCAGTGTCAGTCCTATTTCCATATAATGTTGGTTTAACCAAAAAATGGGTTCAAAAATCACAATTTTAGAGCTGGCTCTAAAGATGTTGTTCAGCTATATTACATTAAATTCAATAAGCTTTCCGAAGAGATCGGATCAGGAATGACGAGTATAGCTCTAATTATGCATCCGAATTTTCAAGGCATTGATTTCAGGAAGGCGGGCTTTTCTCCTAATATTGCTGGATTCAATTCAAAAAATTCTTTCTATGGTGAACATTTGAAGCAATTCAGACAAGTGCAGCTAAACAACAGTTAAGACTTTTTATACCGCTCACTAGAGTAATATGTCTTTGTGCATTTGTTTGTAACACCCAAAAGGAAACGAGTTTATTATATGTACAGGTCGGCTTAGAATCACTTTCTGAGTCGATTTTACAATGTTCATCTGTCCATATATTGTTGTAATCAAAGTACAGGTCGTAATTATTGTCCGATCTTAACAATGGCACATGCCAGTTTTGTGGATGAAGGACGATCGCTATTTAATTGAAGCAAATCGATATAGCCCCCATACAAATGTCGCTTCCGATTTGACTTTTTCCGCTCTAGAACCACATATTGTATCCGATTTGCTTTATATTTGTCACAGAATCTTATAATACAACTAGAAACACCTATAGTGAAAGCGGCTAATATCCCGATTTGACTCCGCTCTAGAAAGAAACCACACATTTTAAAGGATTTTCTTTAAATTTGACACAACATCTTATAATCCAACTAAAAACACCTGTGGTGAAAGACGTAATCTTTTAAAACGCAAATACTCATATATAGTTATTTGATCCATTCGTATCGAATCGGTTTCCAAAACTATGTCGTATGGATATTTTAATTCATGTTGGGCATACATAAAAGATATTAAAATTTTTCTAAAATTCCAAGAAAAAGTAAATGTTCAATATTGTTTTCCCGGGAAATTTAAAAGTCTGGTAAATTGCCGGCTATAACACTGGACCCACATAATGTTCTTGAGCCATGACAATATTCAATAATGTTGCTTTTTAAAGAAACTTCGTCGTATCAACGATCCTATTTCTTTGTTTCAGTGTAGTAAAACCCGTTCATTCACATAAAACTCCATGTATCCAGGGATTTGTGTTAGGTCTACTTCGGGAGATATGTAGTGGTCACACTGTGGCAACAATGCAATGGCCAAATGCAAAAGTTTAATCCGAATATCTACAGAGATGCTATCCATTGTGCTCAAAAAATAAGTTTATTAATTACCTGACTAATTAATTGCTATGACTTCAGTCTGGAAGAAGCTACAGGAATCTGGAAGTCGATATCATATCCCATAAACGGTTCTTATTTGACCCACTCCATTCTTCAAGGGAGTTTGGAGTGCTGCAGTCTGAAGGGAAGGTAGGCTTGGCTTAGGGCTTCTGATGTCCAGGTATGCAAAGCTTCACTAGTATCTATATGTTCACGTTGAGGTGGTCCGTTCTTAAACTACGTTTTGCTGAAATTTGGAACATTCTGTTCATCAAAATTGGAGTATTTACGTTATTTTGACCTATATTATTAACATCAATTTTGTTCAGCCCTGATTTGTTTATCCCAAGTTTCAGTCCGTTGAAATATAATGTAGTCATTGTGCCTCTCATTGAAGTAGTATGGCATAAAAAGACACTCCGCTTTTGGTGTGTTTCGTTGCAAATAGTTGTTGACTGGTTTTGTTATATGCTGATTCGGTTATTAGCTCAATACTTTGTTTACAACTGTTTGTCTTAGCAGCAGCGGCATCAGCAGCATCACCGCCACCATATTTGCCATTCAGTTCATTCATTCATTTATGCTAAGCTGTGAATTTCCGCCACCACACGTTTCCCGAGATGCCTTTGTTTTCTGTTTAGACTCTTGGCGAAAGTTTTTGCTCTTCTTTCCGTTTGAACAAATGCAGCACATGCTGTTAAGTGTTTTCTGGGGTCTGAGTACTTCTGATGTGGCACAAATGAATTGCGAAGGCTTTTGTGGATTTTGTTGGCATTGAAAGCATAGTTCCATATAGATCCTTTGCTTTGAACGGTGGGTTGGTAGTAGGGGGGAGGGTATGGGTGACGTTCATGTCGATTTCCGTTTACTTTGAGATTTTCATGAAATTTTCCAGTTCATGTTCATTCCTTTTTTCTTGCTGATAATGCCAAATTTGCTTGCAAATGATTCGTAGATATGGAAACAAAATTATGCACAAGCTGTACCATTAGGGGTGGTGGAGGCAATGTAAACATTGCTGTGGTTAGAACGCTGTACTTAGAAATTAATAAGAAGCCGATACTGAATATGGGAGGATTTTAAATTCCTCATTCAAAATGTGCATGTTTGCCCAACGGAGAGTATGATTAATATTTAATAACCCAATATTACGTATACGCCGGGCATAACGAAAGATAATTCGAGAACTTGGCCAATGAGTTTTCAATTAAATTACAGGAACATTGTTGCCTTTCATAGCTAAAGTTTTCTCATGACATTGTTTGCAATATAAGCTACAAATTATGATGACCTTCTTGTGGTGGTACCGTCAAATGCATGTTTTTAGGCCTAATAAAATCAAATTTTCAATAATGAAATGTAAATATCCATTAAATGATATAATAACAAGTTTCTGAGGAAATGGGAGGATATTCCTCAAGATTGTTTAAGGAATATTGTTAAGGACATCATGTAAGGCAGTTTGTTTGCTTAGGATTTCTGGTTAATGATCGCTGCTCCGTACGCCAAGGCCATTTAATTCCATTAATTGGAAAATAATTGGAAATACACCGCGAGCAACGCCAACACACAAGTTCAACTTAAAATATTTTCCATTCGTTTATATCCGCATTGCGGATTAGTCAAAATAGTTCCAGATAATCGAAGTTTTGCTAAACGAAAAAATACAATTTGTAATTTTCCAAAGTTTCTGCATTTCACTAATTGCTTTAAAATCGGAATTGAGAATTTTTTAATTTTGGTTCATACTAAGCCAGTTATCTATGCTTTTAAGCATGTATTGAATCAGTATTTCAAAAATATTGACTGTTTTAAGATTTGTCTATGGCGTAGATATTTTCTCATTGTCTATAGAGTTTGCAACAAAAAAAAAGTATGAAGAGGCTAAAGTCGGGCGGGGCGAATATATGATACCCTTGACTTTCTACGCCATTGTTATTCAATTAGGTGAGAATTGTGGAAAGTGTCCTATATCATAGATGATGCACTCTTTCACAATGTATGTTTCCAAGTGAAATATAACTTGTTCTGATCAAAGTCTGTTACAATATGTGTTTCCTAGAGCAGATAAGGTAAAACCGGTGAAATT
The DNA here is from genome assembly GCA_947397865.1 of Polietes domitor. Classification (NCBI taxonomy): domain Eukaryota; kingdom Metazoa; phylum Arthropoda; class Insecta; order Diptera; family Muscidae; genus Polietes; species Polietes domitor. Next base: position 26,537,250 of record OX377618.1, on the reverse strand, counting down.
TTATGGAAGTGATATATATTCATAAGTGGCTATGAACAAAAACATAACTTTTCAGGAGAGCGAAAAAAATGATTTTCTCCTTAATTTTAAGATTAATTATTAATCATTCTTCTACAGTTTAATCTAAAGAGGATTACTAATTGCTACGATTAAAAAGTTTTCGAAATTTCCTGTTATTCGCGGTTTTATGGTTCATAGTCACTTTTGCACTTTTAAAATTGAGTACTATGAATTTTGCCATTAATGCTCAAATATATAAATAAGACTATTGTAAACTCGATAACGTTTTTTATGAAATGTCGGCAATGTTGTGTAGAAAATGCATTTTCTGGAATGTACACAACGAATTTAAAGATTCCAGGTTCATCCTTCAGATTGGTACCATTTTTATCCATTTTTCCACATTTTTTACAAAAAGTGTATATTGCGGTAGGGCACGGTGAACACAAAATATAAATTGGATATTTTTTGGAAAATTTTCATTTTCGCGGGAAATATGGCTAAAATGATTTTAATGCATGACATTTTGGTTTTTGATTTTCTCGCGATCTAGCCAACGGATCCGGCTGAATTTTTGTTTATCTATTAAGGGCCAATATCGCTTATAACGTATATGAAGTCAGTCGCGAAAATCGATGCAATTGTTGAAAATCCAAAATTCGCGGATATTTTAACTTTCTTCATCCATGATTCTGAAACTTTTCTGACACCAATATTCCCCATGAAGTCAGTAATCACGTGACAAAGATATATTTTGATATTCTCAATATAATAAAAAGTTATGCGGCTTTTTCTACAGATACTTTTCACAATTTTTGACTTTACAGCCACCATTTATCCTTGTTTAGCCTATTAACTAGGGAAGCAAAATGCTTTTAACGGCGAAATGATGCAAATGATCTAAATCTATAAAAATTCTGAAAAATGTTTTAAACTAATTCGTTGTAGCGAATTACAGCTTTCGGTTATATGTTGCTCCAATTTTTAACTATTTTATTTATAAAGGGTGATTTTTTAAGAGCTTGATAACTTTTTTAAAAAAAAAAAAACGCATAAAATTTGCAAAATCTCATCGGTTCTTTATTTGAAACGTTAGATTGGTCCATGACATTTACTTTTTGAAGATAATTTCATTTAAATGTTGACCGCGGCTGCGTCTTAGGTGGTCCATTCGGAAAGTCCAATTTTGGGCAACTTTTTCGAGCATTTCGGCCGGAATAGCCCGAATTTCTTCGGAAATGTTGTCTTCCAAAGCTGGAATAGTTGCTGGCTTATTTCTGTAGACTTTAGACTTGACGTAGCCCCACAAAAAATAGTCTAAAGGCGTCAAATCGCATGATCTTGGTGGCCAACTTACCGGTCCATTTCTTGAGATGAATTGTTCTCCGAAGTTTTCCCTCAAAATGGCCATAGAATCGCGAGCTGTGTGGCATGTAGCGCCATCTTGTTGAAACCACATGTCAACCAAGTTCAGTTCTTCCATTTTTGGCAACAAAAAGTTTGTTAGCATCGAACGATAGCGATCGCCATTCACCGTAACGTTGCGTCCAACAGCATCTTTGAAAAAATACGGTCCAATGATTCCACCAGCGTACAAACCACACCAAACAGTGCATTTTTCGGGATGCATGGGCAGTTCTTGAACGGCTTCTGGTTGCTCTTCACTCCAAATGCGGCAATTTTGTTTATTTACGTAGCCATTCAACCAGAAATGAGCCTCATCGCTGAACATTTCGAACACATGAACACATTTCGAACCGAACACTGATTTTGGTAATAAAATTCAATGATTTGCAAGCGTTGCTCGTTAGTAAGTCTATTCATGATGTAATGTCAAAGCATACTGAGCATCTTTCTCTTTGACACCATGTCTGAAATCCCACGTGATCTGTCAAATACTAATGCATGAAAATCCTAACCTCAAAAAAATCACTCTTTATTATTTGTAGGTTCATAGCCATTTATGCAGTCACAAAATAACGTGTTGATAGCCAAATCAGAAAATTTTGAAAAAAGTGGCTTTAGAAAAAAATTTTCTTCCCTATCTTTTCATGACATCCAAATCTGAAAATAGTTTGACATCAAAAACTCATTTTCGAGCAAATGGTTCATAGCCACTTTTAAATATAAGCCCTCTGAACCGATCTGACGCACCTCTACCACAGATGTTTATTAATTTTAAGAGAATCATTTGGTTTCAAACCATATGATTTCGAGAGCGCAAAACGTCAAATCTGGAGCGAATTTTGTATGGGGGCTATATCTAACTCTGAACCGGTTTTCTTCAAATTAAATAGCGTCCGTCCTTGGCCAGCAAAAATCATTTTTGCAAATTGTCGTTAGCAGCGGACAGTAAATGCGACATGTACTTTGATTACAAAAATAGATGGACGTATGGACAGACTGACGGACATTACTAAATCCACTCTGAAATTGATCCTAAGTGATCCTAAGTCGATTATAACAATCGATAGGTCTAACTCGCTTGTCATTGAGCGTCACAAATAAATGGACAAACACATAACACTCAAGTGGGGAACCAAACAACACTGATCTCGTACTTTTTTTTCATAAAATAAAGGGTGTCCCAAGAAGAGCGCAATTTTTAAATCTGGCAACATTCGAAGTGTCATTGTTTGACATTTGAACAATTGTTATTGTTTGTTAGTAAAAGGTACGAGGTTAGTAAAAATGGAGCGCTACACGAATGAACAACGCATTCTCATTGTGAAATTGTTTTACCAAAATGGTGAAAGTTTTGCGGCTACAGTTGGCAAATTGCGATCCATTTGGGGTCACAATAATGCTCCAAAAAAGTCAAATGTAAAGAGATTAATGGATAAATTTGCCGAAACTGGGTCTGTTAGTGATGTAAAGGCAACAACGCGCCATCGACCAGGTCGATCGACCGAAAATGTCGCAGCTGTACGTGGTTTAATTCGACACCGAGCTCAGCAAATTGGTGTCTCCAAATCCACTTTGCAGCGAATTTTGACGAAAGATTTGCATCTTCATGCATACAAAGTTCAATTGACTCAGGAACTGAAGCCTACTGACCATGGACAGCGAAGGGAGTTCGTTAATTGGATATTGGAGAGACAACATGAAAATGAGATTTTGCCGATAAAATCATCTTCAGTGTATCAGTGTTATTTCGCGTTTTGGAGATCAGAATTGGCCGCCTAGATCGTGCGATTTAACACCATTAGATTTTTTTCTTTGGGGTTTTTTGAAGTCGATGGTTTACGCGTGCATGCCAGCAAAGCCGCGGCGGCCATCTGCACGATATATTGTTCCATACATAACCTCATTCTGTCTACTTTACGATATAATAAAGTTTCACGATTTTTTCTTAAATATCTGTGTTTTATTTAAAATTAAAAAATTGCGCTCTTCTTGGGACACCCTTATAAAGTACTCGCAGTTTTTCTTTGTTTGCTCAACAGAAGAAATGTTATACTAATATGAATGCATTTTTTTCCACATATTCTTTCTAAACCGGAACCACAAATTTGAAGATTTTCTTGAAAAAATGCAATTCGCGCTTCTTTGACATTATGACCTACTTTTTGTATATAAACATGAAAATGGCTGAAAACTTTTAAAATAAGATTCTGAATCTGGGCAACATTATCATCTGCGGTAAAATCTGTTAGGCATTATTAAAGGATTATCATTATCAAAGGATTTGTGAACGACTTCGTCATTCACATTAATGCGGGCTAAGGTGTGTTGATTTTGGAAAATTTTTGATTTTCAAAAACGTGTACTTAAAAATATGGTAGAATGCTTATTAGGCTACAAATGTTCGAAATGTCTCTCTCAAGTAGAACCAGTGGTTTAGTAGCAGTCTTTCAAAAAATTTAAAAGACGTGTTTTTAAATCGATTATTCATTTGACGATTTACCGAGCTAAACTAAAATAAAAATATATCTGAGAAAGGTAAAGCATTCCACCACTTTTTAACTACACGTTTTTGAAAATCAAAAATCAACACACCCTAATCCGGGCTATCAGATAATTCGCGCATACCGCCAATTATTGCCTGGTGTTTATCCGTTACATATACCTCTTCCGAATGCGTTATCCTTCGTCTTTCCTTTATTCGCTTTTTCGGGTACAGAGTATTAAAAACTTAAAACGAAATCCTAGCAATCGCGCACCAACATACAGAGGTAGAGAGAGGGAGAGCGAGAAAGAATTTAAAAGTACTTAATCCACTTGCAAAACACTCCGAATAACAATTGTTGAAAAGTGTCTGGCAAAGAAGGCGGCAAACAAGAGTTCTACACCAAAGTCGCATGTCCTCGCTGCCAGAAACGAAACGGAAGAGTGCCATTAATTATGAATGCATTCATTTAAATTAAGATCTCTTAGGCGAATGGCAAAGTATTTCGTTTCTTCTCACTTCACCGCTCCACCGATGCCTTTCGCATTGTCACGTTGTGGCACAAATTTCATTATGATTCATAAGAAACTAGATTTTAATGAATTCTTAATGGGACGAATGCAACAAACAGATACACCCACGTCCACATCCACATCCGCGTCCGTATCCACAACTAGTGATGCTCTCACACAAACACATATAGCGTCTGATGCAGGCCAACAACAAACAATTTGTCACGTCAAAACAAATCTTTCCGCAGAGAAGTTACAAATGACAGGGGCACAAAATTTGTCAAATGAGTCACATTTTTTGGAGAACACGTGAGGGATTCGATTTTTGCTCGTTTTGTGAGAGCGAATTGAATTTAATGGTAGACACTTTCGAAATTAAATTGGAGATATTTTAAGTGTCATGGGATTTAGAAATAGAAGAAATACAAATAGCGTTATGAATAGAACCAAATAGACTATAGGTAAACTAACATATGCCGATGATATAGTGTTATACACACACCGATATAGTGACATGTAGGAAAAAAAATAACCTGATTGCAGATACAAAAATGAAGACAGTCCTTCGCATTAACATGGGCCAGACATAATAAGATTAAAATGTACTCACTATGCACCAGGGATGTCTTCGACATATTCTAGGAATATGGCGACCATTTCAACGAAGTCCTGCATCATACCACAAACCAAACCAAAATTGCTAAAATTACAATTATCTCCGAAGGTAACTTATACATACCGAGGGGCTTGTATTCATACCATGAACCATTTTCCCGAAAATGAGTTTTTGATACCAAAACTATTTTCAGATTTGTATGTCATCTGTCATATAAATTTGGAAAATGAACATAAAAATAATATACTTCAAAATTGTAACAACATATAACCGAAGTGTAATTCGCTATAACTGTTTTGTTTAAAACATTTTTCAGCGTTTTTAGGGTATATCATACTATCAACTTCCATCATTTCGCCGTTAATAGCATTTTGCTTCCCAAGTTATTAGGCTAAAATAGGATAAATAGTGTCAATAATTGTGAAATGTATATTTAGATAAACCCGCGTTACTTTTTATTATATTGAGAATACCAAAATATTTCTTTGGCATCTGATTGCTGACTTCAAGGGGTAATATTTGTATCAGAGAAGTTACAGAATCATGGATGAAGAAAGTTAAAATATAAGCAATTGCAACCGCGAATTTTGGATTTTTCAACAATTGAGGCGATTTTCAAGACTGGCTAAATATATGTTACAAGCGAGATTGGCTCTTAATACACAAACAAAAATTCAGTCGGATCCGTTAGCTAGATCGCGAGAAAATTATAAAACAAAAATGTCATATGTGAAAATCATTTTAGCCATATTTGCCTCGAAAATGAAAATTTTCCAAAAATATCGAATTTGTATTTTTTGTTATCCGTGCCCTACCGCAATATCCACTTTTTGTAAAAAATTTGGAAAAAGGTATAAAAATGGTACCAATCTGACGGCTGAAGCTGGAATCTTTAAATTCGCTGTGTACATCCCAGAAAATGTATTTTCTACAAAACATTGCCAACATTTAATTAAAAAATGTTATCGAGTTTACAATAAGTCTTATTTATATACTTGAGCATTAATGGTTATGTGCTTATTTCAAAATTCATAGTGCTCAATTTTAAACGTGCAAAAGTGACTATGAACCATAAAACCGCGAATAACAGGAAATTTCGAAAACTTTTTTAATCGTAGCAATTAGTAATCCTCTTTAGATTAAACTGTAGAAGAATGATTAATAATTACTCTTAAAATTAAGGAGAAAATCATTTTTTTCGCTCTCCTGAAAAGTTGGGTTTTTGTTCATAGCCACTTATGAATATAAGCCCTCGATATGTTCAATCAAATGTACTTATGATGGCTGCAAATATATCGATTTTTTATATAAACAATAAAAAATCTAAAATAATTATTTTATTTTTCAATAGCTAACATTATAAGAAAAAAATCAAAGTCTGTATGTAAAAGAGCTATGCACTCAAATAGCTTTCCTAAATTTGAGTAAAATCCATACTCTAATTTAGTTCAATAATTTTTCTCCAGTTTAGTAAAAATTTCTTTAAAAGTAAGAAAATTAACTAAGCATGAGTAAAGTTTCCTTATTTCAAAGTCATAGCTAGAAATAGGGTAGTAAATTTACTTAAAAACATTTCATTGGATGTAATAAAGTATTCTTACAAATGAGTAAATTCATACTTGTGTGGAAGATAGTTTCCAAGTCTTTAAGTAAGAAATATATTAAGAATGGAAAAAAATCATTTAGGCAAAATAAGCTATTCTTAAAATTAAGTTAGTATTTTTACTGAAATTTATGTTGAGTTCTTCATACATTTAAATATTAATGAACTTATAAAAAAATAACTTGAAATTGTTTAGAAAATTCTTCAACATAAATCTAAGGAGCAATTCTCGTTCGTTTGCAGAGACTTGTTTCTCAAATACCTCAAGTATTATTCAATTATAATAGGCGAAGGCGCCTATCTAGTTTTAGCAGAAATCATGGGTCAATAGCTCAACTCTTAATGACAAAGGTATCACGAAACTTTTGAGAAATATTTCATGTAGTCATTTCTTGAATTAGTTTTGCATACTATGAAGCAAAATCATTTACTTGAATTATTTTAGTTAAAATGAACTTTTTTCCTTGTATCAAGTAAATTTTTCCACAGTTAAAGTAAAAATTTACTTGTTTTGACGAAAACATCAGAAAATGTGCCCTTAGTTTAAGTAAATATTTATTAGATTTGAATAAAAAATTACTTATTTTTAGGAAAACTTCAGCAAAATTTTCTTAGATTTAGTAAAAATGTACTTAGTTTGAGGAAAGACTTACTGAAATTTTCCTTAGTTCGAGTAAATATTTACTTGGTTTGAGGAAAATCAAGTTCAAAGCATGTACTACTTTCAAGGAAAAGTTTGAACTTGATATGAGCTATATGAAGTTCAATTTTCCTAAATTTTAGTTCATTTTAACTGATTATAGTGTTCACTATTTTCTGAGTGTGGATAAGTGTAGAGTTTATTTGCCCTTAAATACAAATTATATAACAGATTAGTTGTTTTTATAATAGTTCAGCAAGGAAAACAATCTAAACCATCAAATGTAGTAAAGAGTGATTTTTTTGAGGTTAGGATTTTCATGCATTAGTATTTGACAGATCACGTGGGATTTCAGACATGGTGTCAAAGAGAAAGATGCTCAGTATGCTTTGACATTTCATCATGAATAGACTTACTAACGAGCAACGCTTGCAAATCATTGAATTTTATTATCAAAATGCGTGCTCTGTTAAGAAAGTTCAGAAAGAAAGAAATTGTGTTCAGCGACGAAGCTCATTTTTGGCTCAATGGGTACGTAAATAGGCAGAATTGTCGATTTTGGAGTGAATATCAGCCAGAAGCATTGCAAGAGCTACCAATGCATCCAGAAAAAGTCACAGTTTGGTGCGGTTTATGGGCTGGTGGCATCATTGGACCGTACTTCTTCAAAGATGATGCGAATCGTAACGTAACTGTGAATGGTGAGCGCTACCGTGAGATGATATCCAACTTTTTTTTGCCCAAAATGGAAGAACTGAACTTGGTTGACATGGGGTTTCAACAAGATGGCGCTACATGCCACACAGCTCGCGATTCTATGGCCATATTGAGGGAAAACTTCGGAGAACAATTCATCTCAAGAAATGGACCGGTAAGTTGGCCACCAAGATCATGCGATTTGACGCCTTTAGACTATTTTTTGTGGGGCTACGTCAAGTCTAAAGTCTACAGAAATAAGCCAGCAACTATTCCAGCTTTGGAAGACAACATTTCCGAAGAAATTCGGGCTATTCCGGCCGAAATGCTCGAAAAAGTTGCCCAAAATTGGACTTTCCGAATGGACCACCTAAGACGCAGCCGCGGTCAACATTTAAATGAAATTATCTTCAAAAAGTAAATGTCATGGACCAATCTAACGTTTCAAATAAAGAACCGATGAGATTTTGCAAATTTTATGCGTTTTTTAAAAAAAAAAGTTATCAAGCTCTTAAAAAATCAAATTAGTAATCGCCTTTTACATAACCCACTCCTTTTCTTGGAAAAGTGTATTATAAGTTAATTTCACGCCAGATGTTTTTAATACTAATAAATAATAATAAGCCCACCTTTAATTATACTGATTATATACGAATTCGACTTAGTGATGTCTGTATATCCGTCTGCTGTCCATCTAAAACATGTGATCAAAGTACAGGTTGTGCGATATTCCCGAAGGCAGAAGGGTCAGGGACGTTCGCTTTTGAATTAATAAGTAATCGGTTCAGATACATCCTCCATACAAATATCCATCCGATTTATAATATTAATGATTAAGAACACACAGTTTACATCATATCATTCATGTCTGATTTCTACTTGAACTCTCCGTATACTACAAATCCAAAAGTTTTAATTGGAAATTATTTTCTGCCATTTCATGGAAGTGACAAAAACGCAGCGACATGCGCGTCATCAGTTTATATTCAACTTTAACTTAATTTTGTATTATTTATTTTCAATAAATCAAACTACTACTTTTATTATCAATATGTGCATTTCTTTATCAAGTGAATATGACAAATATAGGGTCCGCAAAATAACTTTTTTTTTGAAAATGCTATAAAAAAACTACTGAATATTTTCTCAAATTTCTTTTTTTATTTGAAAGTACAATCCTTCGGGTTAATAATGGAAAATAATTTCATTCAAATGGCTGCTGAGGGCACCCCACAAATAATAGTCCAACGGTTGAATAGTTGAAAAAAAAACGTTAGATGGCGGACCCTATATTTTCAATAAACTGCTTACAAATTTCTTTATAGACTTTCCTTATCACATTTTTGAATAGTATTTCATTTGAATTCGAGAATTTTTAATGAAATCCGTTTTGGTATTGCCCCTATATAAATAAACCCCCCAAGTTACATTATTACACCTCTAGAACTCACATGTTACATCGGATCTTGACCGTGATTTCCTCATCAATTTATATTTCAAGTAGGAACACGTCTTGTTGGAGTGAACTAATATAAGGGTCCATGTTTTGGTATAGTCCCAATACAAATGGACTCCCAATGTACACTATTACAACTCCAAAACACACACTTTACATCGGATCTTGATCAAAATTTTCAGAACATGTTTTATTTTACCTATTGTAAAAGTTGACTATGTTTTCTTATAGTTCCCATATAAATACCGCGCATCATTACAACTGCCTACATCCCATACATACATAGGTCAAAAAATCCAGGTCATGATCTATTTCATTTTGTAACACCTACAGTAAAATTTTTAGATATGGGGTCCGTGTTTGATATAGGGTCCGTTATATAATATATATATAATATCCCTCCAGCTCTATTATCGTTCTACAACCCACATACATTTCGCCTATCACACCTATTATTATCAGATTGCTCAAGTTATTTTGGTTTTGCGAAATGGCCGGAGTTATAGTCCGGGAGCTTTTATATATAAAAATGCCAGCCATCATAAAATAGAGTAAATGATACCCATTTTTTTACGACCTTAAAAGTTGCAGGAGAGACAAAACCACCTCTGAAGGTTTGCCAGACATGCATTTTTTCCTTTCCTAAAATAAATGAACAAACCCTAAAAGTTTAAGCCGTGATACTTATAGTGTAACAAAAACGTTGCTGGCTCCAGCAATTTCGGAAACTGTTATACTTCTTATGTTAATTCCTCCGCAAGCAAATGCTTTTTAGAAGGAAAGTTATTATCACAGAAAATGAAGTTATAATCGTTTTGCCGTCGATCTGTTCTTATTACACCCTCACTCTACAGATTAGCAGGGTATATATAATTTGGAACAAAAAAAGTGTAACGCATTGAGTGACTTAAGACCCCAAGTATGTTTGGACCAAATCCGTTTCACAACATTTTAAGATGCTTGAGCCATGTTCGTCCGTCCGTCTGTCTGGCTGGCTGGTGTACACGATAACTCTCGAAAGGAGTTAAGGAATCCATTCAAACTTTTCACATGGTAATATTTTTCCCAAACTTAGTTTAAGTTCGAAGATGGGCGATGGGCAAATGACCCATATTCCTATGTTAAATTAAAACCACTGTTACTTCCACAAGCATATTCGGAATCCGCTATATTTTGGTATTTGGTAATGTTTTTTTAATCACTTTAACTGTACTAAATATGGCGGGTTTTGCCACGCCCCTTCGAGTACCTCCAATACAAATCACCCAAAACAACGTAAAATTAAAGCTGTTATAACTTCTATACGAATGGGCGGAATACTGTGAAATTTTATATTTGACAATGTTTTTACAAGGAATATGGGCGGTATTGTGACACCCCCCTCTGGTACCACCCACACAAAGTGTCATAAACTTTGGTTACAATAAAACAGACACAACATACATACGGCTAATCAAAATCATTTTCTATTTGATATTAGAAATTTTTTATATAATTACTTTAAACCTAAACCAGTAAGGAAAGGCTAAAGTCGGGCGGGGCCGACTCTATGATACACTCCACTTTCAATCCGAATACAATTCAATTCGGAGAAAAAGTGAAAACGGGAAGGTTTTTTGTATCCTGTAAATGTATGTGTTTGACAAAAAATTTTATATCGGAAAGGACATTTGTATGAGGATATATTGAAACCTGGAACGAAATAGGTGAAATATAAAATGTATAATTTGGCCAAAATCGGTTAAACTTATGGGAGCAACATTTGAATTTGGGCTATATTTAAATCTGAACCGATCTTACCCACTTTCACCATAGTTTTGTTTAGTTGGATTATAAGATGTTGTGCGAAATTTAAAGACAATCGAGTACAATATGTTACATTTAAAGCGGCAAAAGTCAAATCGGGAGCGACATTTATATGGGGGCTATATCTAAATCTGAACCGATCTTACCCAATTTCTGCATAGTTGTTTCTAGTTGGATTATAAGATGTTGTGCCAAGTTTAAAGAAAATCAAGTACAATATGTGGTTTCTACAGAGGAATATGTCAAATCGGGAACGACATTTGTATGGGGGCTATATCTAAATCTGAACCGATTTGACCTATTTTCACCATAGATGTTCTTAGTTTAAATATAAGATGTTTTGCCAAATCTGAAGACAATCTGATACAATATGTGGTTTCTAGAGCGGAAAAAGTCAAATCGAGAGCGAAATTTGTATGGGAGCTATATATAAATCTGAACCGATCTGACCGATATTCACCATGGGTGTTTCTAGTGGGAATATAAGATGTTTTACCAAATCTGAAGACAATCTGATACAATATGTGGTTTCTAGAGCGGAAAAAGTCAAATCGGGAGCGAAATTTGTATGGGAGCTATATATAAATCTGAACCGATCTAACACATTTTTACCACTGGTGTTTCTAGTTACAATATAAGATGTTTTGCCAATTTTAAAGAAAATCTGTTGTAATATGTGGTATCTAGAGTGAAAAGAGTCAAATCGGGAGTGAAATTCGTATGGGGGCTATATCTAAATCTGAACCGATTTTCTTCAAATTAAATAGCGTTCGTCCTTATCCCGAAAAACATCGTTGTGCAAAGTTTCATTTGGTTCTGTTTACAATTACGACCTGTATCGTGATTACAAGAATAGATGGACGGACAGACAGACAGACAGACAGACGGACATTGATAAATCGACTCAGAAATTGATTCTAAGACGATCGGTATAATTAACAATGGGTCTATCTCGTTTCCTTTTGGGTGTTACAAACAAATGAACAAAGACATAATACTCTCGTGGAGTGTATAAAAATATTTATTAGCCACGCACCTTCTTGTACCTACCACTCAATTGTCGCTATACAAGGTAATACTAAATCCTTCATAAATTCTATAATGGTGCATGTAACTATGACATAATATTTGATCATGTTTTTACAATTGCTTTATAAAGGTAGAAGCTGGTACCATCTGACACGAACCTCCTAGTACATTCCACACTAATTATCCTGTACATTTTAAAATGTAATTCCTTTTAACTTCCGTATATATGTTCTCAGAGAGTGAAGGTATTCATAAGTCGGTTTAGCCGACTGAAACTTACTTACTGGTTTTATATTTCAATTAACACCAGTAGTTTAATCCTGTCAAACGGCTATAAAATTTGAAATTAGTTTTTCCAGATTTTTTTTAAATCGAACAGCGAGCAGATTTATTGATGCGGAGAACTTTAACTTGTTAAAACTGTTTTCAGAGAAAACTCATTTCTTAAGGAAATTTCTATCCACAATAGTGTGGAAACACAATGAACGACTATCCGAATTCGGATTAAAAAAAACTCCTCCATAGGAGTATCTCACTGAATTCGTGCATATTGTATATTACAATGCTTTCTCCTTAGATATACACCTGCATAAATCTTTATCTCCGGTTCTTTTGCAGTAAATATGCAATCGATGTGTGGTAGTAACTTTAATATCGAATTGCTTTCTGCCATAACGCAGTTTTAACTGAAAACTGTAACCAACCATATAATGCTGGTAATCACCTCTTGCCACATTTTTTTTAAAAATAAATTATGGAATAACAACTGAATGCAAAACGAATTTAAGCCAAGGAAGACAAAACAAAGAAGAACAATATTTTCAAGTACACAATCATTTGGTTAAACCCAGGCCGCATCTTCATCCTGTGTGCGAAGGTGAATGAATAAGTGCGATGGTTGGTTGCATGCGGCCGCCGTGCAACATTGAAAGTAGTCGAACCGCTACATCCGTTTAAGTTGATTTCGTTTTTGTTGCCAGGCTTTGTAGCTGGCAGTTGTGCTAGCCATAAATGTTTGCTTTCGTCGCCATTGCGTAGTTGTTGCAACTGCAACTGCAAGTGATGTTGCCGCAGCTGCTGTTGATGCTCTTAATGTTGTAAACAACAATGTTGTTGAAGGTGGAGAGCGCACACAAATGCAAAAATGCTTTGGATTGTAACCAAATGTACGTAAAGCCCGAATGCTGCGAAACACTGGTAGAACACAAACGACTTTTCGAGTATTCACGTAATTCAAAAATACAATAGGTCAAGAGCGACCTTCTTATGCCCTACACCAGGCATTATATAGTGTAAGGCAGTACGGTTTCCAAAATAATGTTAATAACAATTAAGGAAAGGCTAAAGGCGGGCGGCGCCGACTATATAATACCCTACACCAATCCTTGCGTATATACCTTGCTTTGATTACTAAACCCAAGAGTTTCATTGGAGCAATTTTATAAATTAAATTCATATTTAATGAATATGGTAAATACTATGGTAATTGATCCAATTTTCCGGCAGATATTCCGAGTAAAGTAAATATAACATGATCTAAAAAAAAAATGATCAAGTTCCAATGACAAATATAGATATGAATCGGACGGACATTTGAAGGGGGCATATGCCAAAATATATATATTTTTCATTCACGGTAGGTATTCCTATTTAAAATATATCAAAGAATGGGGGCAATTTGGGTTATACCAAAGCATAGACAAATATATTTGCTTTTTGTGTGTATATATTCTTAGTTGAAATATAATTCGCCAAATTTGAAAAACTTCCGATGCAAAATGTGGGTCCTAGAGGGGTAATAATTGAAATGGGGGCCATTTGTAAGGGCGCTACATTAAAAAGTGGCCCATATAGATCACTTTCAAAGTAGGTAGGTAAATATAACATGATCTGCAAAATTGTATCAAGATCCCGATGTGGGTTCTAGAGCTGTAATAGAGTAGAATGGGGGCCCAATTTGTATGGGGGTTATACCAAAACATGGACCCCTATATTTGACTTTCATAGTATGTATTCTAAGTTGAAATATAATATAATCTGCAAAATTTGATAAACTTCCGATGTAAAATGTGGGTCCTAATAATAATGGGGGTCCTTTTGTAAGGGCGCTACATTAAAGGGCTACATTATCACTCTTTATTGAAATATAACATAATTTCCAAAATGTTATCGAAGATCCAATGTAAAATCTGGGTTCTACAGAGACAATAGTGTAAACTGAGGGCCCATTTGTATGGGGGCTATACCAAAACATTGATCTATATAGCTGGCTTTAAAAATAGATGTTTTTAGTCTAAATGTAAAATTGTATGGGAAATTTTATCAAGATCCGATGTCAAATGTGAATTTTAGAGCAGAAATAGTGTAAATCGGAGGTACATTTGTATGGGGGTAATATCAAACTATGGACCCATGTGGTCCACTTTCCTTTTAATTGTTTCTAGTTCAAATATAAGACGATCCTGAAAATTTTGTCGTGATCCCGTGTAAAATGTGTATTCTAGAGCAGTAATAGTGTAAATTATAGGGATACTAGCTGAACCCCACCCGCTTCGCCAGGTAAAATTGAAATCAGGTTTCATATTGATCTTATCATATTGGTCAGTAACATATACGTTCCAATTTTCGGCCTTCTAGCTAAACAACACTTTTCCAAGCCCCCACCACCCACGAAACGAAAATTAAAAATCCGATTATTAGCCTTCTAGCTTACAAAACACTATTCCCACGCCCACTAAACGAAAATCCAAATTTTGATACCATATTTATCAGTCTCGTGGTCAGTAATATACATGTACCAATTTTCAGTCTTCTAGCTCTAAAAAACACTTTTGCCACGCCCACTCCGCCCACAAAACGAAAATCCAAATTTCGGCATCAAATTGATCTTTCTCGTGGTCAGTAATATATATGTACCAATTTTCAGCCATCTAGCTCTCAAAAACACTTTGCCATGCCCACTCCGCCCACATAATGAAAATCCAAATTTCGGCATCATATTTATCATTCTCGTTGTCAGTAATATATATGTACCAATTTTCAGCCTTCTAACTCAAAAAACACTATTGACACGGCCACTCCGCCCTCAAAACGAAAATCCAAATTTCGGCATCATATTTATCATTCTCGTGGTCAGTAATATATACGTTTCAATTTGCAGCCTTCTAGCTCAAAAAGTCACTTTTGTCACGCCCACTCCGCCCACAAAATGAAAATCCAAATTTCGGCATCATATATATCATTCTCGTGGTCAGTAATATATATGTACCAATTTTCTGCCTTCTAGCTCTCAAAAACACTTTTGCCATGCCCCTCCACAGAGTAAATTTTTAAAAATTCTATAGCCTATAGTTCCTTCCAGACCTGATTGTATCTGTACTGAAAATTTCAGCATCATCGGTTCGGCCGTTTACACATGATTGCGGAACAAACAAACAGACATACAGACTTACACTAAGGTTTTATAATATTAATAGGGATTTGTATGGAGGCTATATCTAAATCTAAACCGATTTCCTCCAAATTCAACATTGATGGTTCCTGGCCCAAAAATATAACTTCTGCCAAATTTCACGACAATCGGACAACAATTGCGACCTGTAGAGTGCGAACAAGCTTAGATGGGCAGCAGACGGACATTCATCTGGTGATTCTAAGCCCATCCGTGTACTTAAAGGTGGGTCTAGCTCTAGCTCTTGGTGTTACAAATATTTGGCGGAAAACTAACTTATAATACCCTGTGCTGTGAAATTCGTATGGGTTCGTCCTTGTCCCGAAAAACTTCGTTGTGCAAAGTTTCAATTGGTTCCGGCTACAATTGCGACCTGCATCGTGATTAGAAGAATAGATGGACAGACAGACAGACGGACATTGCTAAATCGACTCAAAAAGTGATTCCAAGTCGATCGGCATAATTAACAATGGGTCTATCTCGCTTCCTTTTGAGTGTTACAAATAAATGCACAAAGACATATTACTCTCGTTGAGTTTTTAAAAACAAAGCCTGTTAAATCGATGATTTTAGATGGGGCGTGATAAATGCTCAGAAATGTCAAATATTAAGACAAAAAGGGATTTGAAGCAACTCTATAGAAGTTATAAAACATTTAATTTTAATTTTTAGGTTGGAACTAGCGGAAACTACACAAATATTTTAAAGGCCTTAAGTTACTACAAATTTTATTTTGTGTGAGCATTGAGCAGTATGCTCATATCCGTTAAAACAGCGATAACAATGTTTATGCAACAGTTTCAGCTGAAATGGTTTCAGATTGCAATTAGGACAACTGCTGCGGATGCATTACAGTTTCAGCCTCAAAGACGGCTCTAATCTTGAAGGTATGGTGGGGTATGGGCTACACTGCAAGCAGCTAGAAGTTAATGTGGCTCGTATGCTACCCAATACCTGTAGTGTATAACAAGCCGAAGTTAGAGAAGTTGCGAAGTGGTTGCGTCGTTGTGACCAACACTGGCGTCAACATCTACTCGAAAAGTTTGGTTATTTCTAGTTTGAAAATGAAAACAGCCAGGCCAGAATAGTTTGCGATGTAATTAATAAAGAACCTTCGGAAACATGACAGGAGTTATGCAATGATGTTTACTGTCATCACTTATATTTGTAGAGTCATTATATGAGATACTTCAAGAAACTGCAACGGTGAAAATGGCATATTGGGAGTCTTGAGGACAAGGACAATAAAACCGTAGGGCTAATAACGCCAAGGCTGGCAACTCTACGTGCGTAAAATAAACTCAGCCTCAACATAAACAAGACATTCCACAGCGTTCCAATTAACAATAACACAATTTCATTTTACATTACATTTTCAATTTCATATCTCAGGAACTCGAACTGACAGAAAAATTTTTCCGATCGTTCTGGATTGACAATTAAATTGATCAGATGAATAACAATATATGAAATATGAAATAGGTGTGGAATAGGACAAATGCGTCTGTAAAATCAAATATTGTGGAAAGTGTATTTATAAAAACCCGCATAATTTTTCACTGTGTAGGGAATACCAAAAACATATTATTGCTGAATAAAGTTTTTCAGAAGTCCTGGTAGAGAAAGTTAAAAGTTACTTTCACGACTCACTACTTATATTTTACAAGCGACATTGTTTCTTAATATAGATACAAAAAAGCAGGATCCATTGGATTTTGGTCATTTCTCCCGCGAAAATGGTAATTATTAAAAAAGACAAAAATATCTAATTTTCAAAAATTTTAACAAAATATTTTTTCCAAAAAAAAATATTTTTTTTTTACAACAAAAACTTATTTTTACGTATTAGGAAATGATCACATTACAAGCATTATAGGTACCTTCGACGAAAATTGGCGTGTAATTTCCTGGGGCCTATCTGCGTATTTAGCTTACAGTGATATTTTTTGATATTCATCATCCCCTGCGGACCTATTTTAATAAATATGTAGTTTTAAAAGCAAATAACAATCGCTGCTACTAATAACGTAAAAAATCATTGCAAAGCTTATTCTAGCAGATGGCGACCTCCAATTCATGCTCTGAAAACACCAGATGTGATAGTGAGGTAGAGGGTGATTGCTATTCGACTTTCCCGACTGAAATGCTGTTGTTTGTTTTAGGTATGCACGGTATAGGCGTAAAGGCGGTGTGGTATGCTTTATGTTGAATACTCATTGTGTTGCCTACATACGGGTAATTGGATTTGAATGCATACAAGAACACACACACACACATATATTAGGGTGTCTCGTCTGTGAAACAAATAAAAGCAGCAAAAGAAAAGACTAAAGAGCGACAAGACCAAATCTGCATATTTAAAATGTTTGATGAATATGGCGGTAGACATTTAATGCCGAGAAGTTATTTCCGAAGTCAGTGGCATTCTTTTATGGATTGTAATTCTTTGTACTTCAGTTTATATTAAGTTCATGGGCGAATAGATACATCTTCCCAAGTATAAATTATATCAGTTTGAATGCCGATGATGCTATTAAATTCGTTTCATGAAGAATAATGCAAATTTTAAAAACAAATTGCGCAATATCCACTATACATTATTTTTCAATCCTGGTATATCGTTTTTTTCAAAAGCTATGATCAATTAAACTTCAATTGTAATTTTTGTCCATAAAGGTGCTCCCTCAATCGCTTATAGCTCCTGAAATACTTAACAGATTTTAATACATATGATATATCATATATCTCAATGAGACTTCTAAAATTTGTATCAATGTCAATGAAATTTAATGTATATGACTTAAGATTATACAAACTATTTCCAACATATGGAACCTGACGAAAATTCTCAGTCATTTGTATGTGAGTGCGACGTTTTGCTAACGTCATATACGGATATCTTTGATACTACTGTCATACCGTTTGGCATGGAATGACTCATACATATACCGAAAGCCACATTTCCAAGAGACATCCTACTGCACATATATCTATGTATGCATATGGATGTTTGATTGCATTATGTCTGATTACATTATATGAAGGCTATGCCGCAAATAACATGCATAATAAAAGCATTAGTGTTACATAAATGTTTACAGAAAATGAATATTACATTAGGGCGAGCTTTTCTTTTTGAATGTGTATAGACTCAACTTCTATACTAGAAACAATGGTAAATTGAAACTTAAATTCTCAAAAATGGTGCATTTACGAATAAATATTCATACAAGAAAATATGAGGAGTCGATTATGATCACCATGAAAATATAATGACAAGAAACACATGGTGAGACAAAACTATTTATATATTACAATACTTCTCGGTCATGTCTATCAACATGAAAAAAGTCGGAAATCTCTTAAAAAAGGCTCAAAGAATACCAGAATCATTTTTTTAAATATGGCACATCAACCGCGGTCGACTCATTATTCCCAAGATTCACAGTAAATAAGGCTTACCACAAGAAATGGTAAATGTGCATTCTTGTTCTGACTCAAAATTCCTAATAACTAACTCATCGAACGAAAGTTCTACCGTTTAACATCCCTAGTTTGCTGACAATAACTTTTATGTAGCGCTAAACAACACAAGACAGTCTGAATGAGGTTAGGATTAAAATTGTAAAATTTTCCATTGAAAATAGAAGTTGGCACCTAAAATCACATATGGTTGTCCATTTTGTAACGCCATCATTGTTCAATAGCAACCACTACATTCTACTACTTGAGTAAATTTCGGTATACTTTTTACCAACCAAGGAAACCAATTTAATGTAAACAAGTAAAGACTATATAATACACTCCACTTTCTCTCCGAATACAAATCAATTCGGTAAAAAAGTGAAAACGGGAAGGATTTTTGTATGTTTCCTAATCATAGGCTAATATGAACAGACCCAATTTGTCAAATCGAGAAGAATATTTGTATCGGGGCTATATCCAAACATGGCATGAAGTGACCCACTTACATAATAGGTTCTTCCAGTCCAAGTATTACGTGTTATGCTCAATTTGAAGAAATTCGGGGAAATGCGCGAAATTTGTATGGGAGCTATATAAATCTGAACCGATCTGACCCATTTTCACCATGGGTGTTTCTAGTTGAGATATAAGATATTTTTCAAAATTTGTAGAACATCTGTTAAAATATATGGCTTCTAGAGCAGAAAAAGTCATATAGGGAGCGAAATTTGAATGGGAGCTATATATAAATCTTAACCGATCTGACCTATTTTCACCACAAGTGTTCCTAGTTTAAATATAAGATGTTTTGTCAATTTTGAAGAAAATGTGGTATCTCGAGTGAAAAGAGTCAAATCAGGAGTGAAATTCGTATAGGGGCTATATCTAAATCTGAATCTTCAAATTAAATAGCGTTCGTCCTTATCCCGAAAAACTTCGTTGTGCAAAGTTTCATTTGGTTATGGCTACAATTGCGTCCTGTACTTTGATTACAAGAATAGATGGACAGACAGACGGACATTGTTAAATCGATTCAAAAAGTGATTCTAAGTCGATCGATATAATTAATAATGGGTCTATCTCCCTTCCTTTTGGGTTTTACAAACGAATGCACAAAGACATAATACTCTCGTGGAGTGTATACAAATTATTTATATTTACTTTTGCAAATATTTAAATTTACTAGGCTTTTGTACCCGGCGCCGCACAGTGGCGCCATTTGAGTTTTTTCGTTGCAAAAATCATATCTTTTGAACCGAATAAGATAATTGAACAGTTTAAACAGCATATGATAGATAACTGTTCAGCCTATGAAATGAAAGGGTGCTGCTGTAGGGGCCTAATTATGGGTTATCAAAGTTAAAATTAGTAGAAAAATCAATTTTATGGTAACTAAAAAAAATATTTTTACATTTTTAGATTGTTTTTATTTTTTTCTTTAGGGTTTTATGTTTTAAATTATTACCCAACAAATTAAAAAGAAATTATTTTTTTTTTAAATTTATTTATTTATTATTATTTATTTTTTTATTTATTTTTTTTTTATTTTTTTGTCCGGATGATCCATCGCAGCCCCATTTGCTGATCAATGTTAACTTCTCAGGAAGAATTTTCACCTCATTTTCAGGAAGACTCTCCAACAACCGTTTTGCTGTATGGCCCATGAGATCCTGCAGATTCGCTTTCGCAGAGACTTCCGTAAACTCCGTATGCAGTGGTCGTGAATTTATTTTGGCTTGCGTAATATGCTTGTATCCGGGTAAAACGTCAGCGCCGTGTCGCGTTAAAGATGTCCGTAGTTTCTCATATTTCTCTTTGGAAAGTTCTAAGTCCATAAACAAGGCCAAGGCTTCTTCGGATCCATACTTTTTAATGTGTGCGTTTGTGGGCATGGGAATGCTTTCCTTAATCCTTTTTAGTCGCAGTGGACTTGCATCAGCAACAGATTTGGTTATCTGCGACCTAACTCTTTCCTTTGTAAATTTAATAGACAGCGCGTCCGATAATTGCTTCGTGGTCAAGTCATTGGTGGCATCGGCAAGTTTCCTCTTCCTTGTGAAAATTGAACACTCCTCAATACTTTTTTTTGGCCTTCCTTTTGCTCCTCTGGTTGATGTGGTGGGTTTATCTACTGCCAATATATCCAGGATGGTGTCTTCATTAAGCCAGTCCTCGTATTTGGAGTTGAAGTTCTGAATGGTTCGATTAGATTTCACCCATTTTGCCTTAATATTTGCATATATCAGATAAAATTTATTTTTTATAATTTCGCTTCTCTCAATATTTCCGTATAAGCTATCAAGTTCTTCTAAAGCAGCTTCCGTGAAAAAATTTGGTGTGGTTGACTTTCTAAACAGTTCAAATAATTTAAAATTGTTCAACGCCATGTTTTCAGTACTTAAATTGTTTAATGGTTTCAGTAATTGTTGCGCCAACTTTCAGTCGTAGAGTAATCCAGGCATTATCCTTATTTTGCAATATATAGGCTTATGTTACCATGCCTAAAAATAAAAATGAGGACCATAAGTCAATATTGTTCTTGACCATTTGCATTATATAGGCTTATGCTACCATGCCGAAAAATTTACCTGTTCCCTGCATACATATGTATTTAGGCTGAATAATGCAATTTTTGATATTATGCACGTGTCCAAATAAGATTTGTGCCTACCTGTAGGGACCATAAGTCAATATTGTTCTTGACCATTTGTACGCCAAAGTATTGTTTAAGTGAGGTACGTACCTGCTAATTTCAATGAGTAGTTTTTTTCAAACTATTAGATCAAACTACTGTCAGTCAAAACATATAAGGGATGGACGCCATACAATTTCTGCAACCATGTCTTTTTAACCTTTTTTTACCTCTAGAAGCCAAACGAGCATGTACGGGCAGCTAAAATTTTTGAATTATGTAAAGAAATAATCAATGAACAGGTTTTGCAAATATGGCAAATATAGAAAAATATAGATTTTTTTTATTTTCCGTCAAAGTTGAAAAATAGTGAAAAAACGGATAGTTTTTAAATAGTGATTTACCAGGATAAACACAAAGCAAACAGTTATTTTTTTATCATTATACATTTAATAAATACATCAATCAAAACAAACAAAAAATAAGGCGATTCGTTACCTATTTTTCGTGATATTACACCTGAAATCGCAACAAATTCACTAAAAATTGTGTGTTTTTTTGAAAACCGAAAGTCGGTCAACTTTGAACGGCTATATCTTCTAAACTAAAAATGTGATATTATTAAGAGTGGCAGATTTGAAATCGTTGAAAAGTTTCCTATAACATGGGTTTATTCAAAACTTCGTCGGCGCTCATGAAAATTTTGATTTTTGCAACCTCGTTTGCTCTACGGGCGCTACTGTGCGCCGCCCAGGTTCTGAAGATAAATAATTTGTTATCACTGCTAAGCATCTACTAACTTCCAAATTCTAAGATTTTTCATTTTTCGCAAATTATTGGAAAGATTAATTATTTGTAAACCAATTTATGAAATTAAACAAAAGTACGTGTAGAAAATAATTAATGGCTTGAAACAATTAGGTTATTTTAGTAACATTTATTCATCAAATAATATATGCTTTTCAAGCATTTTTTTCGTTTTGTTCAATTTCATTACAAGAATTTGTAGAAAGTATGCGCAGATGATCCTCTTAATATTTTTCCCTGAAAATATGTTATTGATTAATATAATATATATACTTTTCACGCCTCAAAAGTGTATTCTTCAGAAACAATTTTAGTTAAGCTTTCGGGTAATTATACAACTGATTTGTTTCGCGGTCCCGGGTACCATCACATTTCTACCCTTTAAATCTCAAAACTACTTTCGTCATAAACCAAAAATCAAATTCTGCTTTCAAATTCCCCTTCACTAAAAATCAAAATCCGCCTTCACGAGATGTAATGTATACGTACAAACTATAGCCTGTTAGCTCAAAAAACACTTTTCCACGCCCCCTCAGCACACAAAATTCGCCATCAATTGTCCTTGCTCACAATCAAAAATATGTATGTACTAATTTTAAAACTAATTGCTGTCAAAATAAATTTTACCACGACCCTCCGCCCACAAAACGAAAATCCGAAATGAATGATGATCGTTATCAATTTAACGTGATAATATATACGTACTAATTTTCAGACTTCTTGCTTTTACCACGCCCCAGAGTGGAATATTTGCATGCAAGCTGCGGCTAAAATTAGAGGGAATAGAGCTAGGACCTTGAAATTTCGCGCACATCCCTGTTAATACAAATAATTACCAGTGATATCATTTGAGTCCACAATTAAATGGAAATTGTCAATGCTCCGCTCAACACACAAATACAATTTTTAGTTTTTTTACGATTTTCGCAACGTTTGATAAAAACTTATTTTATTTTTTAATCGATTACAAACGGCTATTATATATTATATTATAATATCAGTTATTATAAATAACTTAATATTAATATCGACCCAAGATGCGCTCGCATGTCATGAAACCTTACATCCCTAAAGTATGCTTTAAATGAATTTTCCAAAATACTTTAACAGAGCACAATGAAGAAATTATTGCTTCATAGTGCCTTAG
The DNA here is from genome assembly GCA_947397865.1 of Polietes domitor. Lineage (NCBI taxonomy): Eukaryota > Metazoa > Arthropoda > Insecta > Diptera > Muscidae > Polietes > Polietes domitor. Next base: position 26,513,501 of record OX377618.1, on the reverse strand, counting down.
AAGGTTTTACCATTTCAGTAATTAAATCGAAGTTTGCAGCTATAAGCAGAATATTCTTTTTAAAATGAATAAATAATACAATAGTTTAATAATATTTTTAAATGCCGAGGCATCAGTCGGCCTCGCGAATATTGTTTTATACTTTAGAAAATTAACAATATTAATAAATTATACAAACTGAAATAGAAAGCAAAACGTAATTCCAGTTTTTTAAATGCAAAAGAATACCTAAAGAGCTCCTATTTTCTACAAACTAAAGAAAATTTTAATGCGATATATGGTTCCCGAGATAAATCCCATTAAATAACCTCTATTATTATAAATTTTTATTATTTTTATTATTTATTTTAGCATCTATGAACTTTAAATGCATTCACCGCTAAATTTAGCAGCGATATTGGCAAAATCTTTTAGAAAATGCTTTATAGGAATGTTCTTTGTAAAATTCAACCAGTAAAGTCGATATTTGGGCGCATGAATTTTTTTTTTCGCTATTAATACAATGTGAACCCTCTCCGCCCACAGAACATTTTTTTAGAAATACCTGCCCTTTAGGAATGATTGTGGAAAAAATAGACAGATAAACAGACACTAGGGTTTTAGAATATTAATAATATGGATATTCCGCAAATAGTGAGAATCGAAGTCAAAACCCCACACCGATAGAAGATCATACTGTCATAATAAAATATAATTGATTAAGTGGTTTGAGGAGAACATTTGCTACATTTTCTGATTTTTATCAGTGTAATAATCGTACACCTTAGAGTGTACATTTAAATATAGGTTTTCATCAGCTTTGCCTTTTTAAGACTTTTGTATTTTGACGTACTTTCCTCTGCCTCTTTAGTCAGGAATTATACCAGCTCATACTCTATTCAATTTATAGGCCAGTGTTGAAAGTATCCTCAAATTATCATTGGAGTGCGAAATCGGCTTAAAACCATATATTCCTACCGGTATCATCTCCTTTTTATTGGATTTTCAAGTTTCAAACAGTATGTGTGTATGTTTACAATCCATAAATGATTCTCCCTACACCCAAACCCTAAACCCAGGCCTTCAACAGGATACAACTACAATGGAATTGTAGCATCAAATTAAATTATATTCATGTTTGGCTTTCATTGTGCATTTATTCTTATGTGCACTCGCATATATTCTTGTATATACTCGTGAAGTTTCTCTCCAATTCCTTTCGCAATTTCACCAAAAGTATTCAAAAGAACAGAACACAACACAAACCCCCAATCCCATTCCAAGACGAGCGGATGTTAACCAGAAATCACGAACAAAGAACATGTCATTCATTTCAAAATTGTATGAGAGAACCGACGACACAGCTTCGAACGAAATCTAAGGAGAAAGGAAACGGAAGTATTTAGATGAAAAATTGTTTTTTAAATAAACTTAATACAATCTCTCAATACCCGGCACTAAGCCACCGTGGACGACAATGAAGGAAGCCGTCCCACAATTCACAATATTCCTGCTATTCTGGCATCTTTTGTGGCCCACTGTTTATTGGTTGGGCGTTGAAAGGCAACAAAAAAATAAACACTATCGTTTGGTGGGCTTCCAGGAGGCAGCAACTATTGTCACAATGGAACTTAATAAATGAGCAACAACAACGGCGATAACGACAACGACAGTGACATTATGAAAATTACGATGATGCTATTGTCAAGTTACTGCGTCCTTTCACTGTTGCTGGAGCTGTTGAAGTATTCATAAACAGTTATATCAAAATGTTGCACTGCCATGAGGTAGGTCGCCAGAGTTCGTCCTTGCAGATATTTTTCCAACAACAACAGCAAGGACATTGCAAGCACAAAACTCGACTGAATGGAACAAGACTGGACTGGACCACCTACCGTGGTGGTCCTGCAGAACAGTGCACAAGAAACGAAGAGAACTCAAAAGGATTTCATTAAAATGACTTAAATTCAGCAAATAATGAATGAATAAAATTCCGAATGAATCGGAGGAGGAAAGAATGAAAGGACATAAAGTGTATCCAAAGGCCAAAGCGGATGCAGAAACTTGTCAGGGTGGAGTTCCAATGATGATGGTAGAGAAGGTGAAAGTGGGCGTTTGGAGTTGGATGTTGTAATTGAATATTCTTAAGGAACTCTTCAATGCATATTAAATATGAATTTGTATTGTAAACGTTGAGACATTTTTTATAATTATTGTCGCCGTTTTACTAGGGGATTTTGGTCTTACCATGATTACTTAAGTTGGTAAAAAGCATGAATACATTAGGAGTTAAAGATTTATTTATTATATAATGAAATGACAGAATAAACTACTCTAGTCCAGACAATGTAGATATGTTTAACCATAAAAAAATAAAATGCGCGGGTCTAGAAGAGGTATTAAAGTCCTTGCCATATATAAGGGTAACAAGTATAGTACATCATAGAAATAACTGAATATTTTGGACAAATTTGATCCTGGAATATAAGATCCTCGCCGACGAACAAAACTACTTACCAACAAGTAAGAAGGCGTTAAGTTCGGCCGGGTCGAATCTTATATACACTCCACCACGGGGTGCATTCCACAGTATTACCAGCAGATTAAAGGATGTCGACTTTACATAGAAGCACAGTACCATATTACGAAAATTGTGATATTTTTAGGCACATTATTATATTTGTTTACTATTTCAAACTATAATGTATACTTATGCGCACTGTTTAAAATCGACTACTATATATAAATAAAATGCTGTAATTGTGAAAGTGAACATGTCTAAATATTAGGCGATTGTTAGTCGCCATTAGAAAGAAGCATTTTTTTACAGACAAAGTGATAAGAAAAGTATATATTTTAAAGATATCCCCATTCGCCCCATTCTTCGCACAAATGTACACACAACAAATTTTAACTGTATGAAGATAAGAAATTTAATTAATAAGCCAAGGCTACCAATATTTGTATACTAGGTATATATATAATGGAAATAATACTTCAATTCATAAAGTAAATATAAGGGAGCAATCATAAATACCCTAAATATTGGTGGATAGAGAGTGTATTTTCAGGTTCAGGTCGTTTGGTTTGTTGTATTTCCATCCTATTTTAATTTCAAAAGTATACATTTTGAAAATACCTTATCTCTCACGTACGCAGTATAAGACAACTTCATGATTCTACCATTTTTTGTCGTAAAAGCAACAAAATAAAGTACAAATTTGGAAGAAAAAATATTTTACGTGGCTATGCAGTCAGAGGAATGTATACACCGCATTCCATGATTCTATCAGCGGCCATTTTGTTGGTACCATTTTTATCCCCTTTTTCCAATTGCCCCCTCAAGAGTACGACTATATAAAATCACTTTATTTTACGTATCTACACAATTAGATGGGATGTACACACTGAATTTCATCATTCCAGCTGTATTCGTTTAGTTGGTACTATTTTTATCCCCTGTAGCCACTGTATCCTTTAAAAGTACGAATTTTGGAAAAAACGTTTTATTTTTGGTGTCTACGCAGTCAGAGAAATGTATACTCCGATTTTCATGATTATAGCTGCTGTCATTTGGTACGTACTATTTTTATCCCCTTTTTCCATTTGAACCCCAAAAAGTACGAATTTTAGAAAGTTCTTTTATTTTACGTGTCTACGCAATCAGAGGAATGTATATATCGAATTTCATTATTCTAGGTGCAGCCGTTAGGTTGGTACTATTTTTATCCCTCTATCCCCATTTAACCCCACAAAAGTACGAATTTAGAAAAAATACTTTTATATTATGTATCTACTCTATTAGAGGAATGTACACGCCAAATTTCGTGTTTATATCTGTTGTCGTTTGATAGGTACTATTTTTATCCCTTTTCGTCCCATTTCGCACCCTACAAATAAAAATCACTCTATGGTGCCCTTTTATGCTATAAAGGGAATGCGAATTGCAAATATCAAGTAAATACAAGCTATTATGTTCAAAAAAATGCTGAAATACTCTAAATATTAGGGGTATTTTCAGTCCTTGTGAGGGAAAAATTTTTCCCTCTGGGCCGATTTCGCCCACTTTCAATCCCAACCGATCTGCAACCATAAGACACATTTAGGAAAAATTTGAACCTCCTAGCTCATTTCGTTCGGCCGCTATCGTGCTTTCAACAGACAGACAGACGGACAGGCGGACATGGCTATATCGTCTTAGAATTTTACCACGACCCAGAATATATATACTTTATGGGGTCTCCGATGAATATTTTAAGGTGTTACAAACGGAATGACAAAGTGAATATACCCCCATCCTGGTGGTGGAGGGTATAAAAAAGGGGCTTTGCGAACATGAATTCATAGTATAGTCGACAATTTTCAAAATGAACAACTGAATAATAATATCGGACATTTTTTAGAGAGATTCCATATTCATACAACGCTATTTTCTATCGTGTTAAGTTTGATTTGTCAGCTTATCAAAAATAGGTTAACGACACACAGAATCCAAAATTCAAACACTTTTGTCTAGTAAATTTTTGAATTGTATAAATGACCCAAAGTTTAATTTTGAGATATTAATATTAAATTTTTTGAAAGTGTGGCTTCTTAGCTTTTGGTGTCAAAACTGTATTGTGCCAAATATAGTTCAGCTGTATTTCATATTTTCAAAACATCTCTTTTCAGTGCGAAATCTGTAAAAATGTATGAGAGTCAGTATGATAAAATCAAAATAAGAAATAAAGTTTGTTTAGTTTACAAAATCTGAGGTAGGTGAAAATCTGCAAAAAGAATAAATAATTTGTTCTACACATTATAAACAAATAAATATTTTTTTAAAGAATTCAAAAATGTCTACTAGATCAAAAGTTATACAATTTTGGTTGACTGACTTCTGCACCAATTCACCCAATTCAATCAATGGGTGCAACATCTCATTTTTGTTTCAATGGAAATCGCATAATTTGAAATTTGTGTTATTTGCAATTTTAATTTTTTTTATAAAATGTACAATAGAATGGGTAACGAAAATAAATTGCTGCGGTCACCCCCAAAAATTAAGATTGAATTTTTAAAGATGATCTGTAAAATACTTAAGGAACTAACGCTCCTTAAAATACCTCTAAAAATCATATCTTTACGTATAATTTCCTTAAGATAATTTTTTTCCAAATTTGTTCCTTAATTAATAGACACTTGGAAACATTTGAAATATTATTTTTTGTTCTTGACTTAGAAGAACTCATTGGTCGTTTAGGATCGATTTTTTGTGTTTTTTTAAAGTGACAGCTAAAAACTCGTATTTTTTGGAAACATTTTGTAAAAGCTGCTAAAAGAAATAAATAGAAGGAATCAATACCTTCCGAATGACCGAATGATAAATTCGGACGAAAAACTCAGAAAACAAATGTTGTAAAAACATGATAAATTTCAAGTAAACGAATTAAGTTTAGCTAGGATAGGGACAATTGTGTGTGAGGTACAACACTGGGCATGGCCAAATAAAATAAATATTTTATAAGTTTAAAGTGACTATGAAAACATTGTCGAATGTCATACTACAACTCATTTCAACCATCCGTATGGAAGTTATATCAGTTGTATTTTAACAAAATCTTGTGTAGAAGGTACCAGTGTGGCGATATCGGTCATATTCCAGGTGTTCCAATGAAAACATTGTCAAACATCAAATTTCAGAGTCATCCGTATTTCATAATATTTTGTACAATACCCAGCCTTGTGGACGGATAGACTGACATGGCTCAAACAGGCTTAAAACCCTTCAAACATTGTACTTTTATAATGTATAGTGTTGCCGAACCGACTTTCAAATTGATGCGGTAATTTGGGTCATTTCAAGGCTTTTAAAAATTCGGTTCAATAGCTAACGACATCATGGTGGCTAGTAGCTGAATCCACCGATCGGTACATTTTCAATTCATTAACAATTTAACTTTGTAATTCAATTCGGCGATATCAATGTCTGTGTTGTGTTCATCTTTTATTCGGCGAAAATTTGACTTATTTATATGTTTATGTATTTTCCGTTTGACGTCTTTGTACATTTGTTTGTAACACCCAAAAGAAAACGAGTTAGACCCATCTGGACTACAAGTTTTTTGCATTCTTTCTGCCAGTTCATATAATCATTGTCATGCCACTAAAACTTGATAATGGTTTAATAAAATTGTATTTAAAGGGTCGACATATATTCCCGCCAATAGAATAGAATTCTTCAATATTTCCGTCTCTCTTCAAGTCATTGAAGAAACAATATCGTTTGCAATTCCATTTTAAAATTTCTCCAATTTATTTATTGAAACCGCCTGGTTTCAATTTCTCGCTTTGAATTCTTTTGGTTACAATATAAGGGCCCTGTAAAATCTTTTCGAAAATCAATGGCTTCATCCCAATATTTTTCTGCTAATGCGAGGTCATTATTGTCCAAATCGTTTAAATAACTTTTCATTTCAATTAGACGTTTCAGCATTAAATACGTACTTCCCGAACGAGTCGCTTGATCTATAATAGCTCCTTAGCCGGTACGTCTATTTAAAATTGCATCAATAAATGAATACCACATTAACTTTAGTTTTACTTTTTTACATTTATACACAATTATAAAAATTGTGTTCAAAGAACATGTCTCAGACTAATATTTTAAGATTTGAAACCTTTATTTATTCATTTTTTTCAGCAAGGAAGTATATTATAATTTCTAATAACGAAAAAAAAACATTTACCCGGAGTCGGAGTCGACCATTTTTTTCGACTCCGACTCCAGCAAATTTCTCCGTCTCCAACTCTTAGACTCCGCCTCCGACTCCACAACCCTGATACAGATCGACTTAGCATCACTTTTTGAGTCGATTTAGTAATGTCCGTCTGTCTGTTATAGTCCTATCTTAACAAAAATTAGCACAAGTAAGTTTTGTGGATCCAAGACGAACGCTATTTAATTCGAAGCAAATCGGTTCAGATTTAGATATAGCCCCAAATGTCGCTCCCGATTTGACTTTTTCCGCTCTAGAAACCACATATTGAATCAGATTTATTATATATAACTCTGAACCGATCCCACAAATATTAACCGATATTTAACCGATTGCTCCCAAATATTGAACCGATTATACATGTTGAAAGCGAGTCACATCGTTCCAGGTTTTAATTTAGCCAAATACAAATTAACATTGCGAGTTAACATTTTTTGGCAAACACATACATTTACAAAATAATTTTAAAATTTTTGGCAAAACACGGAATATTTTACCTTGAAACATACATTACGAGAGTGGGTCACAATGGTACCTGATTACAATCCATACAAAAATCCTTTCCCGATTTCACTTTTTACCGAATTGAATTGTAATGGGGAAGAAAGTGGAGGGTGGAGGAGACGACCCCGTCCGACTTTATCCTTTACTTACTTGGTATTATCTCATTTAGTTCTGCGCAATTTCTTCCATTTTCACCGATCTTTTATGTATCGTCATTCGTATCATTTGACGGCTCATAACTCTTATAATTTTTGAAGCACAATGAAATTGTGTGTTTGACTTTGGGGCATTTTGTTTTTGCCATTGGGCTGTTATTCATTCAGTCTTTCTAATATATCACCATACATATTTACATAATGTGCGAATTTTCCTCGTGTGGTACAGCTTTCCGGAAATTTCTGCAACATACAAATGTATGTATTCCACCAGGAAGATACGATGCATCGTCGTATGGTCCAGATGAAATTTATATATATAAGTCTTCGTTTAGAAACAAAATTGTCGTTGGCAAATGTATAATAAACATCGTCTAAATTAACATATCAAAGAGGGTCTGAGCTCGCAAATGGGCATATATAAATAAAGCTTTCATTAAAACTGTATACCCCAAAACATTGTCATTTCCCCCTTGTCGTTTTTATTTAATGAAATACTCTCGAGAATTTGTATTAAATGAGACGACTTTTCATATAACTAGAATACAAAGCAACAGTTCCATCCTACACCCTACCCTGACACCGCTCCCCACTTAGCCTTCGATTTCACTTTAGCTGAAATAATCATAATTCCGTATTTTATGACAAAAAAGACAAGGATGATAAGAAAGGCGGAGAACAGCAACAAAAACAACTTCCGACATCATCTTTTGCGGAAGTCTATTATACCCAATCTTTTTTTCGTTGGTTTTCGGAAGGGAACCTCGGAAGGAAAAAAAAACAGAAAACTGAAAAAATTATTGCATATTGTGTGCATTTGCTTGTAAATAGTGTAGTCGTACACCATTGCCGGTGGAAGATTTTATAGTAAAAGCAAATTTACAGCGTCCCTTAAAAAATGAAATCTCACGCGAAAATGAAAATTTACCAAATTTTTTGTTTACCGGGCTCGACTGAAATATCCATTTTTGAAAAAAACATACACGTTTCAGAAAGTTTTGGCCTTCCCACTTTTTACTTAAATTTTTTGCGATAAGGATCTGTGCTATTTTTGAACTGTAACTTAGAAAGTTGAACAAAACAACCTAAAATAAAAAATACATAAAACTGGTCAGTAAGTTTCAGTCGATTAAACCGACTAATATATTACCCCACTCTCAGAGAATATGTGTATGAAGGACTTAACCCTCTAACCCGCAAGAGTGCCTCAGGGCACTCATATCAAATTTCGAATTTACTCAATAATTGCTTATTCTTACAAAAACAAACTTATAATGACAAACTTCGAATAATAGACGTAGTAACACTTTATTATAAGTACCAAACGCATTATAACGTTTGGTTTAGATTTTATTTTAAGTTTTATGCACGAAGTCCGAAGTAGGAAAAAATATAAAATGGTGAAATTTTGTGTGTGAATTCTTCTTATTCCAAACTGAATAACACTGATTTCTGGACCCGGATCTAATTGTGTTATATTTTTTTGATAAGGTGCAACTATCTAGTTTCAACATATGTACTTGTGAATGCGAACAAAAATTGTTTTGTGTGTAGAGGACGCAAGGCACTTCTCGCGTGGATTTTATTGGATTTTATGGATTTTATTTTACCAGTTATGTTGGAGGTACTAGAATGTCAATTCAACGTCTATAAAAGCAATGCCAAAGGTCAAATTTCACGGCTTTAATTTTAGTTAGGTTAGAATCATTCGGCCTAATATATTCTACTCTGAGACAGTCCCATGAGGTCCTTAATTTCATAGTACCAATAAACCCAAATTAAATAATAAACAAGTAAGGAAGGTTAAAGTCGGGCGTGGTCGACTATATGATACCCTATACCTAGCCATTATATATAAAATGGTCGTTACAATTGCACCGGGTGACATACGCTAAAGAAATAAGAGGAGAATAATAATAAGAAAATTTGAACACAAACTTTGAATGGGAGTTATATATAAATCTGAACCGATGTAACCCATTTTTAGCATAGATTTTCTAATTGAAATACAAGACGTTTTCCCAAATTTGATAGAAATCTGTTAAATATGTGATTTCTAGAACGGAAAGAATCAAATCGGATGAGTCTTTTATATGGGAGCTATAAATATATAAATCTGAACCTATGTGACCCAGATTCGCCATAGATGTTTCTATATGAAATATTAGCTGATGTGCCGATTAAAAGAAAATCTGTTCAAATATGATAATTCTATATATATCTGAACCGATCTGGTCCACTTTCATCAGACCTGTTTCTAGTTGAAATATAAGTTGTTTTCCCAAATTTGAAGAAAATCCGTTAAAATGTGTGTTTCTAGAGCGGAAATCAAATCGGGGGAGACACTGTTATGGGAGCTATATATAAATCTGAACCGATGTGACCACTTTAGCCTCAAAAAGTAATTCTAAGTCGATCGGTATAACAAACGGGGTCTATCTCGTTTCCTTTTAGGTGTTACAAACAAATGGATAAAGACATAATACCCTAGTGGATAGTATAAAAATATACCCTAGATAGGAAAAATCATCCCAAAGATGCGTTTTATTTTGAGGCTTAAGTTTCCAGTTCCCTTCTCACATTGTGTCCTTTTTATTACCTTATGCCACAAATGCCTTTGTGGATTTGTGAAGCGAGACTAATTTTTAACGTATAAAGTAAATTTCAAATGGGTGTTCTTTTTGCCAATGTCAATTGGAAATGGTGTAGCAATGCTCTGATAGCACTACGAGCCTGTGCATCTGCTGTATCTGCAAGATATGCTCTTCTGTGGGACATACGAATGTACATCTATGAGTACTCTGTACAAATTGAAAGCAGTTTTTGTGTCATTGTTTCATATTTCATTGTCCTGGATGCGCTTGCATGTATTCCAAGGAAGAGCCAATGTGGTGGAAATAATACACATACATCTGTAGGTATATACTCGTATGTAGGTATATACGTGTGGCTGCATTCATAAATTCTGTTTTGCATGCAAAAAATGTCGTTGGTTTACATAAATCCTGATGAATTTTATTGCCAACAGTTTTATTTAAACATTTGCGGTTGGATCTCCAATCGTACCTTAGATACCAATACAATGCTGATAAGTGAAAGAATTCGGTTTTTAAATTTTGCTTAGACAGGAAATTTTAGAAAATATATATATTTGTCTTACAATTTGTTACTAACGATGATTATAATTAAGCCAAATTAGTCAAAATATTTTCACTTTCGTTTCGTTACAATTTCATATGCCCAATACAATAGGACATAAGAAATTGAAGATTTATATAATGCAGGAATGCATAATTCCAAATGAATAAAAGCATGTTTGAATTTAATTTAGTACAGGTCAAGTGTAGGAAGCCAACATTTTAAATCTACAGTTTTAAATACTTCCGAATACTTAGATTTGTCATAAATAGCTTTCTTCTACATAACCATTTCAAATTAGCTCCCTGTTAAAATAGATTTTAATTGAGTAAATGTGTGAAAGAATACGAATTTTAATCTCATTGTTAAGCTCTTTATGAATAAAATTAATACACTCAAAGACAAAGCTTCGTGTTTTTTAATCTTCACGTACATATGTTAAACAAGTAGGAAAAGTTGTTGTGTAATTTACGTTCATTGCTAAAATTAAATCCAAATCGATGGATCTTTTTGTATTTTTCTGAACTATACAAATATGAAAATTGTTATCTCAAAAAATTCCAAAAATGGTGTATGGACCAAACTAGTATTAAGCCGATGGCGCGTACTCGAAGAAGTAAAATCGAGAGGAACATATCTATGCCGCTTCCATTAAAGCATGAACACACGCACAGTGGGGTATTGGACCCCTAAAACGGAGATTAATTCAAGGAAGCCCCAAATGAACTTTTTATTAATATTTTTCGAATAAATATGAACCAATTTAATGAAAACAATCAAACTTTCATGCATTTAAAAGGATATGCATTTATTTTGCCTCTTTTTTGAAATCCGTACTTATAGCCAAACCAAGATTGCAGGAAAAAACATTTCTTCATTCATATTTATAAATAATTTCTTGGAATTAATGGTTGTATCATCGGAAAAAAGAAGACATTGTTATATATATTTGTAAAAACCATATCAAATATTAGAACCTGATTTTCCATTAAAGTTTTATTTAGTTTAGTCAATGTGGTCGGAGTTGCAAGCCTCTTCTTCCTCAATATGCCCAGCTCCAGTTCCATCATCACTATCATCAGATCGAACAGCACTTACTGAAATAGTTGGCGGAATAAGCAATTCTACTACCGATTTTGGTAGGGCTTGAACATTTTTTTGCTAATTTAATTTTGCTGCTAATGATCGGATCGGAGCTTAGTAGAAAGCTGTTTAAAATGTCTTCATTTGATTTCTCACGGCTACATTTACGTGAAAAATGCTCCCTCCTCTGAAAATTGTGCGATTGCTAGAAGTGCGTGCGATACAATTTCAGGGTCATGAATGAAAAATGTGTGCAAAGTGGTAGGCATTTTATACTATGGATATATTTTAACAAAATGTCTGGCAGTGTTATGACAAAAATGTCTGAATTTTCAGACTGTATTTCATGATCCGAAGAAACAGTTATTAGTATCACGCATATGTTGATCAGTTCTAAATCGATTTTAGTAATATCTGCAGTAACTTCAGCGTTTTCAAAAAATCTTCTGGCTGTATTACCATCGTTAGAATTTCCAAAGTCAGGCTTTGGATGGTCGATAATCAATCCGGTCTAAATTAATTTTAAATGCGGGCTTTTGTAGAATCTATAATATTTGTATCATTATCCGATACAGCTTTCCACTTTTTTATAGGTAATTTGTAATGCACTCGAAAAATCTAATCCATCCATGTAATATAGACAAACCAAATTCCAAAGTTTCAGTCTTGACAGGATTCGCTATCATTTTTTCAATAGAGTTAAACTCTTTAGAAGTGGAATTGCAAATATAACACCTTTGGGATGATATCGTTTCTGTGATTGCATTGCAAACTTTTCCGTCGATCATTACTAAGATTAGTTTATGGCTAACTTTTACGAACCGTTCTCCTACTGGCACAACGGACTTTACCAGATCGTTTGCCTCCTTGTTAACTCGGTCTTCTTCTCTTACCAATACTGTCTCTTTGGTAAAATAATTTTTCAATGGCCTGCAGAATCGGCTAGATGACGGCCTAGGGTTTTGCCAAATGATTTTATCATTATATACTAATCTCAGTGGAACAATGGACGTTATGAAAACAGAAGATATTAGTTTTGTGTAGAGTGCATACTAATATTGCAATACAATATACAAATATACAATAAATAACAATAACAACAAATAAACGATGATGATAACGAAAGCGAAAACCAAACAAAAACTACAGCCACTGTTCCTCTCTCACTTTGGACGACATGAGTTCTTTACAAAATTTTTTATGAATCGAATTGACACAAAATCGCGCTAGACGTTTTTGTTTATTATATTAGTACAGTTACTAAGCTTTAAAAATATATAAATTTCAGAACACGAAATTGACCGACATACTTCTCAAGAATGGCTAAAATTTAGACCTTTTTTCCATAAATGATTAAAAATAGTTGTACAGGGTAAATTACGAGCTGCAACTGCTTTTTTTGTTCGAAATTACCTGAAGTTAAAGGATCGATAATAATATTTGGCTTTATAGAAAAACTTGCATTTGAAAATACAAAAAATCCACTTTTTGCAAAAACGCGGAAAAATCGAAAAAAATACGAACTTTGACACAACACAAAAATTGAATTAAGTAACATATGTTATCGATTCTTTTGCCTAATGATGGAGAATTTTGTGTACAATAAACGAGTATAAATCATTAATCGGATATCTCAATTTTCATTTTTCAATTAATCTCCAACGTGCGACGAGGAACACTTTACGTAAAGATGTTTCCAGATGAAATATAAAGTAATACTGGATATTGGTATGATCTATAACATAATAATATACATAATGTATCAAATTTAAAGAAAATCGGTCAACATAAATTCCTTGTTTATGAATGAAAGGAATACATTTAAATACAAAAGATCCATAGTTTTTGGAGGTATTTACGGCCAATACAAGAGATATGTAAGAGAGTTCAATAAGCATAAAGCAGGCCTTGATCTATAGATCGTACAGCAAATGACGTACATTCGAGGGTGAGTATAGTGCACGGTTTTAACAATTTTTGGCGCTCTGAAATTATCCTTATATAACTTTTAAAACTATGGGGTGTCCGCAGCATCGTAATTATTTGTATTGGGATGTCTTCAAAATATTTTAAATATTATAAATATTATCCATACATTTAAATAATAAAATGAGTCGTGCTCCATGCAATAAAAAGGTAATTTTCAGTTTCTCCCTAGAGATATTTTTTTGGTGTATTAAACCACTTGACTCATTTATGTAATTTTCCCTCATCTAAAGGGTGATTTTTTAAGAGCTTGATAACTTTTTTTTTTTAAAAAAACGCATAAAATTTGCAAAATCTCATCGGTTCTTTATTTGAAACGTTAGATTGGTCCATGACATTTACTTTTTGAAGATAATTTCATTTAAATGTTGACCGCGGCTGCGTCTTAGGTGGTCCATTCGGAAAGTCCAATTTTGGGCAACTTTTTCGAGCATTTCGGCCGGAATAGCCCGAATTTCTTCGGAAATGTTGTCTTCCAAAGCTGGAATAGTTGCTGGCTTATTTCTGTAGACTTTAGACTTGACGTAGCCCCACAAAAAATAGTCTAAAGGCGTCAAATCGCATGATCTTGGTGGCCAACTTACCGGTCCATTTCTTGAGATGAATTGTTCTCCGAAGTTTTCCCTCAAAATGGCCATAGAATTGTGAGCTGTGTGGCATGTAGCGCCATCTTGTTGAAACCACATGTCAACCAAGTTCAGTTCTTCCATTTTGGGCAAAAAAAGTTGGATATCATCTCACGGTAGCGCTCACCATTCACAGTTACGTTACGATTCGCATCATCTTTGAAGAAGTACGGTCCAATGATGCCACCAGCCCATAAACCGCACCAAACTGTGACTTTTTCTGGATGCATTGGTAGCTCTTGCAATGCTTCTGGCTGATATTCACTCCAAAATCGACAATTCTGCCTATTTACGTACCCATTGAGCCAAAAATGAGCTTCGTCGCTGAACACAATTTCTTTCTTTCTGAACTTTCTTAACAGAGCACGCATTTTGATAATAAAATTCAATGATTTGCAAGCGTTGCTTGTTAGTAAGTCTATTCATGATGAAATGTCAAAGCATACTGAGCATCTTTCTCTTTGACACCATGTCTGAAATCCCACGTGATCTGTCAAATACTAATGCATGAAAATCCTAACCTCAAAAAAATCACTCTTTATTATGAATTGGCATCATTCGAAAAGTTTTGATTATTTCTATTTTCTTTCAAAATTTTCCAAATTATTAATTTGAAAAATTATTTCAAACGTGGACAGACTGCTGATGTATTAAACTACTTTTACAGAAATTGACTCTATGATGAATTGGCATTATTCGAAAAGTTTTGATTATTTCTATTTTCTTACAAATTTTCTAAATTATTACTTTGAAAAATTATTTCAAAAATGATGCACTAACAATGATTTTTAGATTGTCCTCATGTCATGTTCATCTCACTCATCAATAATTAAAGTAATATCTGTGGGGTAACAATAGAAATTGACCCATTCCAAAAGACGCATATCAATTAAAATCTGTTTTGGTTTAATCTTTAGAAATACGTAAGTTCAAAACAATTTTTCATCTGTTAGCAGCAATTGGCGGTTTTCGAAGCTATAAATGTTCAATACATAAAATATGCGGACTTTAAGTCGGTGAAATACTACTCTGAACGACCTCCTTCACTACATTACTCATCAAATAATCTAGGAATTGTTGCTCATTACATGAGCCACGTTAAATATAAATTCGGTAAAATATTGTGCATATGTAGTGAAAACAAGTAAAAACGGCGTTAAGTTCGGCGGGGCCGAACTTTATATACCCTCCATCATGGATTGCATTCCACAGAGGTTGTCGGTTTTCGTAGAAGTGAAGTAAAATTACAAGCAAATATAAATTTTTTAATATAGCCAAACCAAAACAAATATTGAAAAAATAATTTTATAAATAAATATAAAATATTTATTATTTCAAACCACGCAAGGCAAGGCTACCAAAACGTCAATTCAAAAAATAAATATTCTTATATTTATATTTTCTAAAAGCTTAAATACCATAAATATTGGTAGATAGTGGGTGCTACAGTTGGTTGTATTTCCATTATATTTTTATTCTAAACTACAAATTTTGAAAATCCATTATCAGACGTACATAGTGCAAAATAACCTAACTTCATGATTCAACCAATTTTTGCCGTAAAAGAAAAAGTACGAATTTGGAAAAAACTTTTTATTTTGCGTGTCTATGCAGTCAGAGGAATGTATACACTGAATTCCATGATTCCAGCTGCGCCCATTTGGTTGGTACCATTTTTACCCCCTTGACGTTTCTACGCAATTAGAATTTCATCATTTTAGCTGTAGTCGTTTAGTAGGTACTATTTTTATCCCTCTGTACCATTGTATCCCTTGAAAGTACGAATTTCGAAAAATCCGTTTATTTTCCGTGTCTACGCAGTCAGAGAAATGTATACTCCGAATTTCATGACTCTAGCTGCGGTCATTTGGTTGGTACTATTTTTATCAACTTTTTCAATTTTAACCCCAAAAAGTACGAATTTCGAAAAATTCGTCTATTTTCCGTGTCTACGCAGTCAGAGGAATGTATACTCCGAATTTCATGACTCTAGCTGCGTATACACCGAATTTCATTATTCTAGGTACAGCAGTTTGGTTGGTACCATTTTTATCCCTCTAGTCCCATTCTACCCCTTAAAAGTACGAATTTGGAAAAAATACTTTTATATTATGTATCTACTCAATTAGAGGAATGTACACACCGAATTTCGTGTTTCTAGCTGTTATCGTTTAATATGTACCATTTTTATCCCTTTTTTGCCCCATTTCACCCCCTACAAATAAGAATCACTTTATGGTGCACGTTTTTGCTACAAGGGGAATGCGCATACCAAATATCAAGCCAATATAAACAGACATATTCAAAAACATGCTTAAATACGCTAAAATATTAGGGATTATTCTGGGTATTTTTAGTCCTTGTGAGGGAAAAATTTTTCCCTTTGGGCCGATTGCGCCCCGTTTCAATCCCAATCGATCTACGACTATAAAACGCATTTATGGAAATTTTGAACGTTCTAGCTCCTTTCGTTTAGATGCTAGCGTGCTTCCAACAGACGGACAGACGGACGGACGGACGGACATGGCTAGATCATCTTAGAATTTTATGACGATCTTTATCAGGTCGATATTTCAAGGTGTTACAAACGGAATGACAAAGTTAGTATACCCCCATCCTGGAGGTGGAGGGTATAAAAAATCACCTTAAATATATACTTTTAAGTTGTGTTTTTTAGTGATTGAGCTCACTAAAATGAGGTGGTGGATGCATAATTCCACATAACTCATTTCAGATTATTTCCTTTAGGCTTATTTCAGGTCTCCTGCATGAGTCAATATATTTTCTCCCGACGTGTCACAAGTGGCACGCGTGCCAAGCTTTGGTCAACTCTGGTACATAAGATACGTCCCGGCCAAACTTTAAGTACTTTTCACTTGTTTCCATCTCAAAATGTTTTAATTTCTGGGGTAAAACCAATTATTACGACAAGTGCTCTGCTCGCACAATATTATTTCCATAGAACATCAACACCAACGAATTTCCCCTTTCACTTGCTCTCCGCCCAAAAGAGTGGATTTATCTCTGTTCAGAGTGTATTAAAAGTTGTTCAGTTTTTGTGGATTTTGTGTCCTTTGGTTGGTTGTTGTTGTTATTTGTTTGAATACGAGTAAAAAACGAAGCATTTGTGCATTTTCGCAAAAGTTTTCTGTGTTGACTTTATTTCATGTGTTTGTACACGTTTTTCTCCATCAGTTCTCCAGCTTTTCCCTGAGCAAAGTTCGTCCCGCAGTGGATGACTGCACACGTCCTGATAACAGATATTTCATTTTTGTGCGAATGTTTTTCACTTTTTGGTTAAACCACTTAAATTGAGAAATTTCGTTTGAAAAATAGAATTTTCTAAATACTTCTCGCACAATATATTTCGGTTTTATATATACCGTATAAAGTTGTGGTCGCAGATGCTGCAATGGTACAGTGGTGCCAACAGAAAAGTTGTAATAATTTTGTGAATTCGCAATTAAAATGAAATGAACGGGGAACTGCAATGCGGCGATATGCTGCCAGTCAAAAATTAAGCCTATTTTCGAATTATTGCAATAAATACGCTATGGAATCAAAATGGAAACAACTGAGAATGTAATGGAACTAGACCCACCTGTAAGTATACCGATTGGGTGGTGTGAGTCTAAATTAATGTACATAGAAAGCAATAATGATATAGTGAACTTCTTTGTTTAATTCAATTAAAAACAAGTAAAAAAGGCGTTAAGTTCGGTCGGGCCGAACTTTATATACCCTCCACCATGGATTGCAGTCCACAGAGGCTGCCGATTTTCGTACAAGTGCAGTAATATTACAGGAAAATATATTTTTTAATATAGCCAAACCAAAACAAATATTGAAAAATAAGTTTATAAATAAATATAATATTTTTTCTTATTTCAATCCACGCTTATAAGGCAAGGCTATCAATACGTTTACACTGTATACATATATCGAAATGATACTTCAAAAAATAGATAATCTTATATTTATAATTTCAAAAAGCTTAAATATCATAAATATTGGAAGATAGTGGGAGCTACAGTTTGTTGCATTTCCATTCTATTTTAATTCTAAAAGTACAAATTTTGAAAATCCATTATCTGACGTACACAATGCAAAATAACTTAACTTTATGATTCAACCAATTTTTGCCTTAAAAGTAAAAAAGTACGAATTTGGAAAACATTTTATTTTGCGTGTCTATGCAGTCAGCGGAATAGTATGACTTTCTAAAATCTCTTTATTTTACGTGTCTACGCAATTAGAGGGTTGTACACACCGAATTTCATCATTCTAACTGTAGTCGTTTAGTTCCCCCGGGGTCAAAGGGGTCACCTGAAATCTCACAGGTGAAACCTATAGTCCTCCGGGCAGATAAAAGGCATTCCCATTGAATACTCTGTGTCTTGGTCCAAATGGCAAAAAGTGTCGGACTATATGACATGGGGTTAAGAGGGTTATGCCAACAGTATGCTACCAGTCAGCAGGGTTTGTGGTACGCAAACTGGAAGTGCCTCGGTACGCAGTCTGACCGGAGCACTTTAATCTGGTACCACGGGCGGTCAGGAGCCCCTGATACTACCAGCACTTGTGCTGTTGTATCAGCCTGACCAACTGGGAACGGCCCTTCGGGGAGTTTCGTAGTGGCTGTGGTTTACTGCCCAAATCGCGGGTAGAGTTTCGACTTGCGTGGTGTTGCGTATCAGCACCGGGTGCTACGACCCAAAGAGTAGCAGAGGTTTAAGATGGTCCTCACCCCCGTACCAAGGGGGAGAACATGTCCACACATGTTCTCAAATTGGTACAATCAGAGTAGCTGAAGGGCGCTGGTCATCGCTTCAATACGTACCTCAGTGTGATGGCACACCGTGGTTAAAGCCTCCGGGCGTAGAATCACGTTAAACTCACGACATCTGTAGTCGTTTAGTTGGTACTATTTTTATACCCCTGTACCCATTGTATCCCTTGGAAGTACGAATTTGGAAAAAACATTTTATTTTTCGAGTCTACGCAGTCAGAGGAATGTATACTCCGAATTTCATGACTCGGTCATAGCTGCGGTCATTTGGTTGGTACTATTTTTATCCCCTTTTTGCATTGTAACCCCAAAAATTACGAATTTTGAAAAATCCGTGTATTTTAACTTGTCTATGCAATCAGAGGAATGTATACACCGAATTTCATTATTCTAGGTACAGCCGTTTGGTTTGTACCATTTTTATCCCTCTATTCTCATTTTACCCCTTAAAAGTACGAATTTGGGAAAAATAATTTTATATTATGCATTTACTCAATTAGAGGAATGCACTCACTGAATTTCGTGTTTCTATCTGTTGTCCTTTAATATGTACCATTTTTATCCCTTTTTTGCCCCCATTTCACCCGCTACAAATAAGAATCACTTTATGGTGCACGGGTTTGCTATAAGGGGAATGCGCATACCAAATATCAAGCAAATATAAACAGACATATTGAAAAAACATGCTTAAATACGCTAAAATATTAGGGATTATTATGGGTATTTTTAGTCCTTGTGAGGGAAAAAATTTTACCTTTCGGCCGATTTCGCCCCGTTTCAATCCCAACCGATCTACGACTATAAGACGCATTAATGGAAAATTTTAACGTTCTATCTCCTTTCCCTTTTTTGCCCCCATTTCACCCGCTACAAATAAGAATCACTTTATGGTGCACGGGTTTGCTATAAGGGGAATGCGCATACCAAATATCAAGCAAATATAAACAGACATATTGAAAAAACATGCTTAAATACGCTAAAATATTAGGGATTATTATGGGTATTTTTAGTCCTTGTGAGGGAAAAAATTTTACCTTTCGGCCGATTTCGCCCCGTTTCAATTCCAACCGATCTACGACTATAAGACGCATTAATGGAAAATTTTAACGTTCTATCTCCTTTCGCTTAGATGCTAGCGTGCTTTCAACAGGGTCTCAGGTCGATATTTCAAGGTGTTACAAACGGAATGACAAAGTTAGAATACCCCCATCCTGGAGGTGGAGGGTATAAAAATGTCAAGATTTTGGTACTTTGAAAATGTGAAATTTCAAAAGTTCCTCAGGAAATGCCCATATTTATACATAGATTGTCGCTTCATTAGAATGTAGCTAAAAGTTAGCAGAAAAAGAAACAACATTTTTGTCTTCATCATAATTAACTTTAATTTAATATATAACCGGATCGGACTTATATTTCTAAAATAATAGCACAAATATTAAAAATATATTTTCATAAAAAATTGGTGTCAATTTTATAAATCAGTAATACACACAAAAAATATTTGTAGGTCCAGAACTCAACTTTTTAGTTTTTTGTTACGTGTATAAAACAGGAAACTGTATCTCTTTGCCCATAGAGATGACGAAAAATAATCTCTCATTTAGGAAATGACCAAGAAAGAAATGTCGCGTAGTAGCTTGATTGTTAAAAAGTTCCTTCACTCTACTTCTCACGCTATTTGTACGAATGTCACCAAAAAAGAAGTGAAAACTAAATTTTCTACTTTAACGCTCAAACATTTCTCCGAAAGTCAAACATGTCACTGCTTCGCAACGACAGCATACAAAACAACTTCAACATCAACATACAGCAATTAGAACGGTAAAGTGTCGAAAATGTTACCACCAAAAGGGAACAAATGAATGAAGGAATGAAAGTTAAATGACAGGATCTGCAATACGGTCGGTAGGTCCTCAGGTTTTGATGAAATTAAATTAAAGTATGCCTCGGCAGCAGCCATGTGTTAAAGGCTGTGCGGTGCGAATTCCACTCTTTTTGGTTTCGGGGTTTGCTTCATGTGGCAAATTAAATGACATTTTAAATGACATTACAGCACACTTATGAAAATGGGATGGTTTGTATCCGTGTGTGTGTGTGTTTATGTTAGTGCGAGAGTGTTTACATGTATGTATGGGTATAGCCGGAAAAAGATGCAGAAGACCGACAGCAAAAAACTTCAATAACTTTGGCATTCCTTCAGGGTTTGAATTGTGCACACAGAGCGAGGATGTGCGCAAAAACGTGAGAGATATTAAATATTCATTTGATGGGGCAAAGTGTCCCCTAGCAAACATAGACACTCAGATTATGACGATAAAATTGCCAAGGGCTGAGCCAAATGCAGACACACGATTTGTAGCATGTTTGGCCAGCTGGTCGCTGGGAAGCAGATTAAATGCAAACAAGACTATTGAAGGATATAGTGCCAAGTAATGACATTATTGAGAGTGACTTCGGATTTAGAAATATTTAAAAACTATAAATTCCCAGCAAATTTTTCTTTTCACATTTGTCTTTTTATCTTAAAAAGCCAACAACTCTATCCTGCACGGATGAGTTCAGTACCAAGAGCGACAAGCGACCATCCAGGAGGATGGTTTAGGGTGTTTAGCCTACCTTGCCTTCGCAGCGATTATAGTGCAAAAAATGCTGCCTTGGCAATGCTGCCTTTGAAAATGTTGCCTACATCCTTGATATTTCAATTGAACAATTGACATCGCAAAACGCCCAGAACCACACAACTAAAACCGAAGCCGCTTGCAATGCAAATAACCTATTTTTTCTTAGATTTTTCATTGTTTTTATACCTTATGTGTATGAACTAATGAAAAAACTATAATTTTGATGATTTTCACTCTGGTTTCTGGTTGATTTTGTTTAAAAAATGGAAAAAAATCCTAAAAAATATTAGCCATCATTTCACCACTTTCAAACTTACACAGTCGCTTAAAAATAGACCAAAGCACACTACTTTAAAATTTCAACAGAATGGATTAGTGTAATCATTTCAAAAAACAAAATAAAAGAATTAAAACTGCAAAAGCGTTTAAAATCTTATCCTGCTATAACGCACCACATCACACAACATCCTTTAAATGTAATTGGCATTACCTTCAAAACAAGGTACAATACATTAAAATCGGTAAAGTATTTCAGGAGATTTAATATATACACCTTTTGAGTAGTAGTATTTTTTTCACTGATATATTGGTCATAACTCGGTAAAAAAAAGTTTTCAAATTTTTTTCCAAAAATACGTATACAATATTTTTATGAGAAGAATACATATACAAACTTTCAAAGCAATCGCAGCTATCGAAGTCAAAAACCGTACCTGCTTGACATGGAATGACTATATGTAAACAAAAACAACTATTCTAAATTCAACAAGTAAGAAGGCGTTAAGTTCGGCCGGGCCGAATCTTATATACCCTCCACCACGGAGTGCATTCCACAGTATTACCAGCAGATTAAAGGATGTCGACTTTACATAGAAGCACAGTACCATATTACGAAAAATGTGATATTTTTATGCAGATTACTATATTTGTTTAATATTTCAAACTATAATGTATACTTATGCGCACTGTTTAAAATCGACTACTATATATAAATAAAATGCTGTAATTGTAAAAGTGTACATGCCTAAATATTAGGGGATTGTCAGTTGCCATTAGAAAGAAGCATTTTCAGATACTCCGCCCAAATGTACAAATTTCGAAAAAAACCCTTTTTCAAGTCTTCATAGTCAGAATGTATACACCGAATTTCATGATTTCAACTTCAGCGGTTGGTAGGTCCCATTTTTATCCCTCTTTTTAATTATATCCCTTAAAAGTACAAATTTCGAAAAATCCTTCTATTTTACGTGTCTATGCAATTAGAGGGATGTACACACCGAATTTCATGATTCTAGCTGTTGTTGTATCATTGGTACCATATTTTATCTCTTTTTGTCCCATTTCGTCCGCTAAAACTTTTTTTCTTTGTGGTGCTTCCAAGCTACAAGAGGAATGTCCGCAACAAATTTTAACTGTATGAAAATAAGAAATTAAATTAATATGCCAAGGCTACCAATATTTGTATACTATATATTATATAATGGATATAATGCTTCAATTCACAATGTAAATATAAGGGAGCAATCATAAATACCCTAAATATTGGGGGATAGAGAGTGTATTTTCAGCTACAGTCGTGTGGTTGGTTGTATTTCCATCCTATTTTAATTTCAAAAGTATAAATTTTGAAAATACATTATCTCTCACGTACGCAGTATAAGACAACTTCATGATTCTACCATTTTTTGTCGTAAAAGCAACAAACGAATTTGGGAAAAAAAATTTTTACGTGGCTATGTAGTCAGAGGAATGTACACACCGAATTCCATGATTATATCAGCGGTCATTTTGTTGGTACCATTTTTATCCCCTTTTTCCAATTTTGCCCCCTCAAGAGTACGACTATCTAAAATCTCTTTATTTTACGTATCTACACAATTAGAGGGATGTACACATCGAATTTCATCTGTATTGTTTAGTATTCGTTTAGTTGGTACTATTTTTATCCCCTGTAGCCATTGTATCCCTTGAAAGTTCGAATTTGGAAAAAACGTTTTATTTTTCGTGTCTACGCAGTCAGAGGAATGTATACTCCGAATTTCATGATTCTAGCTGCTGTCATTTGGTAGGTACTATTTTTATCCCCTTTTACCATTTGAACCCCAAAAAGTATGAATTTTGGAAAGTAATTTTATATTACGTGTCTACGCAATCAGAGGCATGTATATATCGAATTTCACTATTCTAGGTGCAGCCGTTAGGTTGTTACTATTTTTATCCCTTTTGCCCCATTTAACCCCTTTAAAGTACGATTTTAGAAAAAATACCTTTATTTTATTTATCTACTCTATTAGAGGAATGTACGCGCCAAATTTCGTGTTTCTATCTGTTGTCGTTTGAAAGGTACCATTTTTATCCCTTTTTGTCCCATTTCGCCCCCTACAAATAAAAATCACTCTATGGTGGCCTTTTATGCTATAAAGGGAATGCACATTGCGAATATCAAGTAAATACAAGCTATTATGTTCAAAAAACATGCTGGAATACACAAAATATTAGGGGTATTTTCAGTCCTTGTGAGGGAAAAATTTTTCCCTCTGGGCCGATTTCGTCCACTTTCAATCCTAACCGATCTACAACCATAAGACACATTTAGGAAAAATTTGAACCTCCTAGCTCATTTCGTTCGGCCGCTATCGTGCTTTCAACAGACAGACGGACAGACGGACAGACGGACATGGCTATATCGTCTTAGAATTTTACCACGACCCAGAATATATATACTTTATGGGGTCTCCGATGAATATTTCAAGGTGTTACAAACGGAATGACAAAGTGAATATACCCCCATCCTGGAGGTGGAGGGTATAAAAATTATTTGTTGTCGGTCTGTCTGTGTGTCTGCTGTGCACAACAAAGTTTTTCGGGATAAGGACAAACGCTATCTAATATGAAGAAAAACGGTTCAGATTTCGATATAGCCCCCATACGAATTTCACTCCCGATTTGACTCCTTTCACTCTAGATACCACAATATATAGCTCCCATTGAAACTTCGCTCCCGATTTGACTTTTTCTGATCTAAAAACCACATATTGTATCAGATTGTCTTCAGATTTGGCAAAACGTCTTATATTTCATTCCATGTTTGGATATATAATACAAATATTCTTCTCGATTTGACAAGTTGGGTCAGGTAATTTTAGCCTATGATTAGGAAATATACAAAAATCCTTCCCGTTTTCACTTTTCTACCGAATTCGGTATTTGGATAGAAAGTGGAGTGTATCATATAGTATAGTATAGTATAGTCTAGCCTTTCCTTACTTATTTATTATTACATTTATAAAATTGTCTGTTTGTTAATATACTACACTGAAAGAATTATCTTCATAATATTTATGATTTTGTCTTAACCTCAGTGAAAATTTTCATTAAAAAGTCGCCAAAGAAACATTTCATAAAATGTATGAAAACTGTTTCATAAAGCACAAATTAATGAAAACAGTCATAGAATTTATGAAACATTTCTTAGAAACTATGAAATGCAGTTGTTCATTCGAACAACTTTTGTCATAAAAATTAGTTATTTTTCATAATATGATTTATGAAAATTGTCATAGATTTTATGAAGAAACTTCATTAATTTTATGAAAGAGTTTCATAAATATCAATAATTTATACTGAAGTTTCCAATATAAATAAAAAACAAAACAAAAAGGTCTGACTCGTTGACTAACTGATCAACATACACCACCATTGCGAGAGTCTTTGCAATGAATATGTCTTTCACCTCAATCAGGGTTCATACTTACATATGTCAGAGTTAACAGAGTACAAATGAGAATTGCTTGCATTCAACGAATAAAGTCGACACACTAAAAGTGTAGCTGTAAGTTATGAAACATTTCATAAAAACTATGAAATCCTTCATTATATTTATGAAGACATTTCATAACACAAATATTTTATTGGTTTGACATATTTCATAATATTTAGGAAATGCTCCTTTAATACTATGAAATCTTTCTTTGATCTTATGAAACTAAGTTTCACAAATTTAACAATTTTGTTTTATGAAATATGAAATGTTTATGAAAAATTTGTATGAAACATTTCATGTCATTTATGAATTTTTCATACATATTAAGAAAAAATTCACAAAATCTATGAAAAAACGTTTTATGAAATCGCTTCTTAAATAGTATGAAGGAAAATTCTTTCAGTGTAGAAGAGCTTCATATGAAAGCACAAAATATAAGTTATACGGCATTTAATTTATGGAAAACAGTGACAAAAACGATTTAATATTATCACAGCAGTAATAACATTTAACACCCCCACAGCTCCCTCCCCAGTTATAAATGTTGGCCAACGCTTGTGCTAAAGTCAAGTTCTTCGGCGATTCACCTTAGATTGTTCCTACTGTGGAAAGGGCAAACAACAGAAATACGAAAAACTCATTAGTCCTGTTTCCGTTTGGTAAAGAAGCCATTAGCTGAAGCTCAAAACTGACTTTAATCAGCGTCGTTTGTTACCCCACCACCAATTCACTTGAACAAACTAAACTGGACAACACGAACTGGTCAACGGAGGCGTAGGGAGTACGGAAATTGGTGTGAACTTTCAAGTGCGGTTCACTCGCTAGCCCGTTGGCTGAAGCGTATTCGCTCACTAATGAACTTTGAAGCACCTTCCAAATGAGTTTATTTTACGAATTTTCCGAAATAACTTTATCCGCTCAAAGTAGAGCACTTTCGCTCTGACCGCACAAACATACGTGCGGCCACTGCCAATGCCACAAAAAGCAACTCGTAGGCAAACACAAAATGGTCGCTTACAGTGAAACAGAACCAGACCAAACATAATGCTAGATGGACCTATCTCATCTCTCAAAGAGCAGTTTTCCCATAAAAGAAAGGGAGCGGGGCCTTTTGGCTGCAGACAAGGACAACCCCAACAAACAGGCGAAAATATACAAAAAATAATTAAAATTTAATTGTCAGTCATTTATAATGCAAGCATGAACTTAAGTGAAGCTTTGCTTTAGTTTCGGTTCGTGTTGCTAAGTGAAATTAAAATTTGCTACAGTTGCATTATTCACGATTACTTACCCGCTCCACCAAAGGTAGATAGATGGTGTACTCCTCTTGTTTGTACATTTGTAACACTGAACAAATCAGCATTATTAGCACCAACGGCTCTAGTGCTCCAAAAACTATCATAGATGTGATGATTTGTCACAAGTAAAGCGGCATAGTCTAAATATGCGACTGAGTCATACGATTTTGAAAGCAAAACCTTTCCCCATAATCACACTTATCACCATTAATAATGCAATACTAGCCTAGATAATTTCTTCTTTTAAAGAGAAAATGTTCAAAATCGATCGATTTTGAAATTTGGCCTCGAGCGAAACTCAAAAACGAAAGAAAGTTTTTGTATGCACTCTTGTAAATCGTAATAAATCACTGCACGAAACTGTTCTCGAGTTAATTCCATTTTTTGCTGACACACAACATCACCAAGCTCGCTCAATTGACAAACTATTCTGAAGGAGGTTGTGGTCGAACTTTTCATCGAAAATATCAAGTGACCGAGCGCCCCAGTAGTCGAGTTGGTAGCGTGCTCGGCTATCAGTGTGGGGGTTGTGGATTCGATTCCCACCAGAGGTTCTGGTCTGCCGCTGCAACAACTAGCTACAATGGTCTTAGTCACCCCGGCTCAATCCCTGGACCCAAATTAAAATATAAATTTACTTTGTATAAATTTGTATTGTTATTCATATTAAATAAATACAACACTTGCAAACAATAAATGATGGTAAGCAAAATCAGTAGTTTCCCTTTTGTAGAGGGAAACTCAAATACCGGAATGAGAGAAAAGTCAGTTAAATTGACCAGCTTCAAGGTCGTTACAATGTACATAAGCCCATAAATGAAATTGCGATAGGGCTCAAATAGATCTTACGAGGACACATTCAAGTCGGTTCAGCCCAATGAATCCATTTTGTTCTAGCACCACAACAATGGTGTTTTTCGTGCAACGTTTATTTTTCTAGTCACATCTGCTCCATGTGTATACTCGTATTTCACCCAATAGCGAGAGCAATTAAAGTTTGAAGCGTTCTCAAACAAATAAAAGTTTTATTATTATTATTTCATTTCACTTTACCATGAATTGTTTAGAATTTTAATGGGATCGCTTGAATGTTTTTTGTTTGTACTGTAGAACTATTGAAACCACATTCATATAGGAGGGGAATACAAATCATGGGCACATACTACAATATGACAAATACAATAGCAACAGTTTAGATCAAAACGTATCAAACCATTATAAGTTTTATTGAGCTTACAAAGGATGAAATGTTGTCAAATTCTAAAAATAAAATGATAGCGGTATTTAAGCAACGTATCAATATATAAGCGAACATGGAAATTAACTGTGATTTTTTATGATGATGATTTATATGTAATAAGCATAACTCCCATATTCATAAAAATTATCTAAGGTTTACCCCTGTTTCATGATGTCGAAAGTTTTCGTCCAGAAAATGGTTTCTCTGTACATCGTTCATTCGACTGGCCTGGCCTTAAGTCGTGGCAGCGAAGTGAGATAGAGATTAACCTGTGATAAATGATTCTTGATATAAATTTTTATACCCTCCACCTCCAGGATGGGGGTATATTCACTTTGTCATTCCGTTTGTAACACCTTGAAATATTCATCGGAGACCCCATAAAGTATATATATTCTGGGCCGTGGTAAAATTCTAAGACGATTTAGCCATGTCCGTCTGTCTGTTGAAAGCACGATAGCGGCCGAACGAAATGAGCTAGGAGGTTAAAATTTTGCCTAAATGTGTCTTATGGTTGTAGATCGGTTGGGATTGAAAGTGGGTGAAATCGGCCCAGAGGGAAAAATTTTTCCCTCACAAGGACTGATAATACCCCTAATATTTAGAGTATTTCAGCATGTTTTTTGAACATATTAGCTTGTATTTACTTGATATTTGCAATGCGCATTCCCTTTATAGCATAAAAGGGCACCATAGATTGTTTTTTATTTGTAGGGGTCGAAATGGGACAAAAAGGGATAAAAATGGTACCTATCAAACGACAACAGATAGCAACACGAAATTTGGCGTGTACATTCCTCTAATAGAGTAGATACATAATATAAGAGTATTTTTTATAAATTCGTACTTTTAAGAGGTTAAATGGGGATAGAGGGATAAAAATAGTACCAACTTAACGGCTGCACCTAGAATAATGAAATTCGATGTATACATTCCTCTGATTGCGTAGACACGTAAAATAAAGGAACTTTCCAAAGTTCGTACTTTTTGGGGTTCAAATGGAAAAAGGGGATAAAAATAGTACCTACCAAATGACAGCAGCTAGAATCATGAAATTCGGAGTATACATTCCTCTGACTGCGTAGACACGAAAAATAAAACGTTTTTTTTTTTCCAAATTCGTACTATCAAGGGATACAATGGTTACAGGGGATAAAAATAGTACCAACTAAACGAATACAGCTAGAATGATGAAATTCAGTTTGTACATCCCTCTAATTGTGTAGATACGTAAAATAAAGAGATTTTAGATAGTCGTACTCTTGAGGGGGCAAAATTGGAAAAAGGGGATAAAAATGGTACCAACAAAATGGCCGCTGATAGAATCATGGAATTCGGTGTATACATTCCTCTGACTGCATAGCCACGTAAAATATTTTTTTTCCAAGTTCGTACTTTATTTTGTTGTTTTTACGACAGAAAATGGTAGAATCATGAAGTTGTCTTATACTGCGTACGTGAGAGATAAGGTATTTTCAAAATTTATACTTTTGAAATTAAAATACGATGGAAATACAACCAACCAAACGACTGTAGCTGAAAATACACTCTCTATCCCCCAATATTTAGGGAATTTATGATTGCTCCCTTATATTTACTTTATGAATTGAAGAATTATATCCATTATATATATAGTGTACAAATATTGGTAGACTTGGCTTATTAATTAAATTTCTTATTTTCATACAGTTAAAATTTGTTGCGGACATTCTTCATAAAAGTTTTAGCGGGCGAAATGGGACAAAAAGGGATAAAATATGGTACCAATGATACGACAACAGCTAGAATCATGAAATTCGGTGTGTGCATCCCTCTAATTGCATAGACACGTAAAATAGAGGTATTTTTCGAAATTCGTACTTTTAAGGGATTAATTAAAAAGAGGGATAAAAATGGGAACTTCCAAACCGCTGAAGTTGAAATCATGAAATTCGTTCTGACTATGAATACTCGAAAAAGGGTTTTTTCGAAATTTGTACATTTGGGTGGAGAAAGGGGCGAATGGGGATATCTTTGAAATTTATACTTTTCTTATCACTTTGTCTGTATCTGAAAATGATTCTTTCTAATGGCGACTGACAATCGCCTAATATTTAGGCATGTTCACTTTCACAATTTCAGCATTTTATTTATATATAGTAGTCGATGTTAAACAGTGCCCATACTTATGCATTATAGTTTGAAATTGTAAACAAATATAGTAATGTGCATAAAAATATCACAATTTTCGTAATATGGTTCTGTGCTTCTATGTAAAGTCGACATCCTTTAATCTGCTGGTAATACTGTGGAATGCACTCCGTGGTGGAGGGTATATAAGATTCGGCCCGGCCGAACATAACGCCTTTTTACTTGTTTAATTTCATATTAGCTTATTTAAAGGGTGATTTTTTAAAAGCTATAGGAAAGTTTAAAAAAAAACACAAAAAAATCCGGAAAAATGCATGAACTTTATTTGAATCGATAGTACGGTCCATATAATTTAATGTTTGAAGATTATTTCATGCAAATGTTGACCTTGACTGCGCCTCAAATGGTCCATCCGCTTAGTCCAATTTTGGCATTTCCACCTTTTTGAGTAACAGAGGCCCAATTGCTACGAACGGCGACGAATCGGTCATCATTAACACTGGCCGATACAGCTGCGATATTTTCTTCAGTTCGCACTCCACGTAAGCGTGTTGGTGGTTTAATGTCCAACAATGTAAATTTGGTGCGAAATTTAGTCACAATATCCCGAATAGCCGATTTCGTAACAGAGAACGCATTTTGATAATAAAATTCAATAATTTGCAAGCGTTATTCGTTTGTAAGACGATTCATGGTTAAATTATAGACCAAACTGAAGATGTTTGACAGTGAAACAAAACACGAAACGTGCGTCAGCTGTTTAAACCAGTGTTGCCAAAAAGATAATAGCTAAAAACTAACCCTTTATTACTGATCATAATAAATAAATGTGCATTGAAAAGAACTATTTAAATAGATTTATTCGACGATTTGGCATATTTCAGGCATTTGCAATATTTTATAGAGTCATTGATGAAGTATTTCTGACCTTACGTTGGAAATATTCGAACCCATGCCTAATGTCCAAAGCAAAGTGGTTGGAAATTAGTTTATTTTGGTAATAGATCAATTTGACTTAGGCCCATGGGATTTCATGCAGACATAGACAAGGTGTTTTCGAGTTTCCATAGCAATTTATCAATCTGGGATCATTTGAATGTGAACAAATTTTGATATCAACAAAAAAATAGTTTTTTTCGATTTGGATTTGGATAAAAAGTGCAACCAAGGACCTAAAAACAAACATATTTGTATTGGCTCCTCTAGTTCAAGAGTTTTTCGGAATCAAAGAAAGGAATTTCATCTATCATGAATTAGCACTTTATATGATTCATTTCAACAGTACATATGTTAAGACTTATTGAAGAAATATGTAAAAAATAGGTATGGTGTAAAAAGTAATCCACAAGTTCTACTAAGTTCCAGAATTTATGATAATTGTTATCTTCTTTTTATACTAAATTCTATAATACGTCTAAAAACATGATAAACAAGTAAAAAGGCGTTAACTTCGGCCGGACCGAATCTTATATACCCTCCACGGAGTGCATTCCACAGTATTACCACAGATTAGTGGCTGTCACCTTTGCATAAAAGTGCGGAACCATATTAGGAAAATTGTGATACTTTTTATACACACTACTATATTTGTTTACTATTTCAAATTATAAGTCATACTTATGCGCACTCTTTTAAATAAATTGTATTGCTTCGTTATTATAATAATAATTATCCATTGTTATATATATAAACATAATACTGCAATTGTAATCAAAAAGTGAATATAAGGCAGCAATCTTCAAAAATGTGCCCTAAATCTTAGGTGTGCTGTCAGGCGTCATTAGGGAGAAACATTTTCCACCAATTGCAATTTCTTGATTCAGCTACAGACAAACTGACTGAAAATTACAAATTTCAAAGATTCGCTATGTTTTGTGTCCACCTTGGAATGTACACATATAATTTCATGATTCTGGGTACATCCGTTTGCTTGTTACCAATTTTATTCTTTCTTCACTTTGACCCTAAATATTCAAAAACGTTAATAAAAAGTTAAAATTTCACTCAAAATAAAAAATAATATTTTTTAAATTTGTTATCAACAGCAATATCAATGTGTGTATGAAAACAATTAAAAAAAATAATTTTATCCATTTTAAGTCCAATTTATGGTTATCGAGGCTAAATCCAAAAAACTCAAACACAAAATACTTTTTTTTGAAAATTTTCTTTGATATGTATATTTATATTGTAGTCTGCGAATATGAGAAAAAATATTTTTTTATTCTGAGTAAAAAATTAACACTTTATTAAGGTTTTTGTTATCGCATCTATTATCTTAAAATAGTAAGATATCAAAATAAATCGACCACGAATTTTAGGTTCAATTAATCGATTTCGAAAATCGAAATAAAACTGGTTTGTCAAAAATCCAACATCGACTTTCTATCCTGTGTACCATTTTCTAGTATGCAATAGTTCATGACTCTGTATTTATATATTTTTACAAACCAATTCCCACAAATTGCCCAGTTTACACTTTTTATACAGAATAACAATGCTACTTATATATTGATATTTCAATCACCCAAAAGATTTCCAAAAATGTATAAGGACAATCTAAAACAAACAAGTAAAAACGGCGTTAAGTTCGGCCGGGCCGAACTTTATATACCCTCCACCATGGATTGCATTCCACAGAGGTTGTCGGTTTTCGTAGAAGTGCAGTAATATTGCAGGGAAATATAATTTTTTTAATATAGCCAAACCAAATACAAATATTGAAATTGTAATTTTATAAATAAATATAATATTTTAATTATTTCAAATCACGCTTATAAAGTAATGCTACCAATACGTCAATTCAAAAAATAAATATTCTTATATTTATATTTTCAAAAATATTTTCAAAGCCAAAAAAATTGGTAAATAGTGGGTGCTATAGTTGGTTGTATTTCCATTCTATTTTATTTCCAAAAGTACAAATTTTGAAAATCCATTATCAGACGTACATAGTGCAAAATAACCTCACTTCATGATTCAACCAATTTTTGTCGTAAAAGAAAAAGTACGAATTTGGAAAAAACTTTTTATTTTGCGTGTCTATGTCAGAGGAATGTATACACCGAATTCCATGATTCCAGCAGCGCCCATTTGGTTGGTACCATTTTCTTACCCCCTTGACGTTTCTACGCAATTAGAATTTCATCATTCTAGCTGTAGTCGTTAAGTTGGTACTATTTTTATCCCTCTGTACCATTGCATCCCTTGAAAGTACTAATTTCAAAAAATTCGTCTATTTTCCCTGTCTACGCAGTCAGAGGAATGTATACTCCGAATTTCATGACTCTAGCTGCGGTCATTTGATTGGTACTATTTTTATCCCCTTTTTTCATTTTAACCCCAAAAAGTGCGAATTTCGAAAAATCAGTTTATTTTCCGTGTCTACATAGTCAGAGGAATGTATACTCCGAATTCCATGACTCTAGCTGAGGTCATTAGATTGGTACTATTTTTATCCCCTTTTTTCATTTTAACCCCAAAAAGTACGAATTTTGAAAAATCCGTGTGTTTTACTTATCTATGCAGTCAGAGGAATGTATACACCGAATTTCATTATTCTAGGTACAGCCGGTTTGTTGGTACCATTTTTATCCCTCTATTCCTATTTTACCCCTTAAAAGTACGAATTTGGAAAAAATACTTGTATGTTATGTATTTACTCTATTAGAGGTATATACACGCCAAATTTCGTGTTTCTATCTGTTTTCGTTTAATATGCACCATTTTTATCCCTTTTTTGCCCCATTTCACCCCCTACATATAAGAATCACTTTATGGTACACGTTTTTGATATAAGGGGAATGCGCATACTAAATATCAAGCAAATATAAACAGACATATTCAAAAAACATGCTTAAATAAGCTAAAATATTAGGGATTATTATGGGTATTTTTAGTGCTTGTGAGGGAAAATTTTTTCCCTTTGGGCCGATTCCGCCCCATATCAATCCCAACCGATCTACGACTATAAGACGCATTTACGGAAAATTTGAACGTTCTAGCTCCTTTCGTTTAGATGCTAGCGTGCTTTCAACAGACGGACAGACGGACGGACGGACGGACATGGCTAGATCGTCTTAGAATTTTATGACGATCAAGAATATATACTTTATAGGGTCTCAGATCGATATTTCAAGGTGTTACAAACGGAATGACAAAGTTAGTATACCCCAATCCTGGAGGTGGAGGGTATAAAAATATTTTACAATTCAGAACTTAACACTCCACTAGGGTATTATGGCCTTGTGCATTTGTTTGTAACTCAAAAATGGAAGCGAGAGGAATTGAGACCTCTAAATTATTGTCCAATCCTAACAATAATTGGCACTATTAAGTTCATTGGGTCAAAGGTGGGCGGTCAGATCGGTTCAGACTTATGTATAGCTTCCATACCCTTTGACTTTTTCTGCCCTAGAATTAGATATTTTGATCTGAACACGTTATGTTTTATTTTACCTAGAAACATACATTGTTATAGGGGGTGCATCTGTCCATGGACAGATGCCAAAGTCCTCACCGAATTTAATTGTAATGGGGTAGAAAGTGGAGGGTATCATATAGTCGGCCCCACCCGACTTTAGCCTTTCTTTATTTGTTTCATTTGTTATTGTTGCTGTTGAGCAAAATTTAATGATGCGAAGTCCTAAAATTGCAGATGTTGCACATACGAGCATAACCATCCAAAAAAGATGCGTCAAACAAAATTGAAATACTTCTGCAATAAACGTGGACGAAATGGAATACGCACTTGTCTGTCTGCCTCTCATTCGTCCATACACCAAGCGGAGATTTTTGTCCTTTAAGGCCATAAAACAAAACCTCAACAGACCAATTACATGTATTAAAAACAACAACAACGACAAATAAAGGAGACGGAAATACAAGCAATAATGCACAGACGAATATTCTTGCAACCCATAAACAATAACGTAACAAAACGAACAACGCAGACAAAAGAGGCAATAAAAATGACAAAAGCGATAACCATAACAAACAATTAAATGTGTAAAACATGGAAATTAAGTAAAACAATAAAGTCCAAGTATAGTCGGTGCGGTTCAAAAGTTTTCGCAGTGTGTATTGTTCTATGCTGCAGACCATACTGGCTTCGCGAGGGCAATGTGGTAACTCTGAGAAAATGCATGGGGTGTTAAATCTTACGATCTCGAATTAAGATAAGCTCTCCCATGTTCTATGCAGGATTTTTGCTTTATTATTTGTTGTCAATTTGGAATATATTATTAACCACTCGTGAACTGGAAACTGTTATACAACATATTCTCATAGCAAGATAAAATAATTTTTTACAATATTATTTTCCTAATGCCAGTGTCCATTCCCTCAACTAGAACTCGAATATTTTCAAGGCTCGAGAAAATTTAGATTTGTAACTTTTATTTTAATTGATATCTCTTACTTGGTCACAATTTTATGCTCATATTCGGCATTAAATTTCCATTATTAGTTTTAAGTAAAGCTTAGTTTTCCAACATTATTATCATTTCTTCGATTGACCATCCGAATATGCCAACATTAGATTTAATATTTTGAGAAATTATTCCTTTTTAGGATCTAAAAAACAGAATTTGATTTGAAATTAATTTATACTTTTCTTATTTTTACTTAAAGGTATGTCCATGATGTGATTTATTATAAACAATTTTGTGAAGACGATGTCGATTGGTAAGTTTATAGCAAGATAACTGTAACTTTTAATGTCTGCACCAACATATTATGGGGTATGCTAAGTTTGTCATTCCGTTTGCTACACTTTGAACTACCGACCTGAAACCGTATTAGATGTACCGTATTAGATGTAAACATTTTTTAATAGCATTTTGTTTCCCAATTTATCAGGCTTAAGTACAGGGTGACTGATGAATGCTCCAACATTAAGAAACTCAATTAACTTTTTGTTTATTTCATATAAATTATTTTTATACCCTCCACCTCCAGGATGGGGGTATATTCACTTTGTCATTCCGTTTGTAACACCTTCAAATATTTATCGGAGACCCCATAAAGTATATATATTCTGGGTCGTGGTAAAATTCTAAGACGATGTAGCCTTGTCCGTCTGTCTGTTAAAAGCACGATAGCGGCCGAACGAAATGAGCTAGGAGGTTCAAATTTTTCCTAAATGGGTCTAATGGTTGTAGATCGGTTGGGATTGAAAGTGGGCGAAATCGGCCAAGACGGAAAAATTTTTTCACAAGGCCTGTTTTTTGAACATATTAGCTTGTATTTACTTGATATTAGCAATGCGCATTCCCTTTATAGCATAAAAGAGCACCATAGAGTGTTTTTTATTTGTAGGGGGCGAAATGAGACAAAAAGGGATAAAAATGGTACTTATCAAACGACAACAGATAGAAGCACGAAATTTGGCGTGTACATTCCTCTAATAGATATAATATAAAGTATTTTTTTCTAAATTCGTACTTTTAAGGGGTTAAATGGAGATAGAGGCATAAAAATAGTACAAACCTAACGACTGCACCTAGAATAATGAAATTCGATGTATACATTCCTCTGATTGCGTAGACACGTAAAATAAAAGAACTTTCCAAAATTCGTACTTTTTTGGGTTCAAATGGAAAAAGGGGATAAAAATAGTACCTACCAAATGACCGCAGCTAAAATCATAAAATTCGGAGTATACAAAATTCGGAGTCTGACTGCGTAGACACGAAAAATAAAACGTTTTTTTCAAATTCGTACTTTCAAGGGATACAATGGTTACAGGGGGAAAAAATAGAACCAACTAAACGAATACAGCTAGAATGATGAAATTCGGTGTGTACATCCCTCTAATTATGTAGATACGTAAAATAAAGAGATTTTCGATAGTCGTACTCTTGAGGGGGCAAAATTGGAAAAAGGGGATAAAAATGGTACCAACAAAATGGCCGCTGATAGAATCATGGAATTCGGTGTATACATTCCTCTGACTGCATAGCCACGTAAAATATTTTTTTCCAACTTTATTTTGTTGTTTTTACAACACAAAATGGTAGAATCATGAAGTTGTCTTATACCGCGTACGTGAGAGATAAGGTATTTTCAAAATGTATACTTTTGAAATTAAAATAGGATGGAAATACAACCAACCAAACAACTGTAGCTGAAAACACGCTCTCTATCCCCCAATATATATATATATACATAGTATACAAATATTTGTAGCCTTAGCTTATTAATTAAATTTCTGGTTTTCATACAGTTAAAATTTGTTGCGGACATTCCTCTTGTAGCTTGGAATCATGAGATTCGGTGTGTACGTCCCAATAATTCGTAGACACGTAAAATAAAGAGATTTTTCGAAATTCGTACTTTTAAGGGATATAATTAAAAATAAAAAGAGGGATAAACATGGGACCTACTGCTGAAGTTGAAATCATGGAATTCGGTGTATACATTCTGACTATGAAGAGTCGATAAAAGGGTTTTTTCGAAATTGCTACATTTGGTCGGGGAATGGGGCGAATGTGGATATCTTTAAAATTTATACTTTTCTTATCACTTTGTCTGTATCTGAAAATGCTTCCCTAATGGCGACTGACAATCGCCTAATATTTAAGCATGTTCACTTTCACAATTACAGCATTTTATTTATATATAGTAGTCGATTTTAAACAGTGCGCATAAGTATACATTATAGTTTGAAATAGTAAACAAATATAATAATGTGCCTAAAAATATCAAAATTTTCGTAATATGGTACTGTGCTTCTATGTAAAGTCGACATCCTTTAATCTGCTGGTAATATTGTGGAATGCCCTCCGTGGTGGAGGGTATATAAGATTCGGCCCGGCCGAACTTAACGTCTTCTTACTTGTTTATTTGTTCACTTGACAGCTGATACATATTTATTAAACCTTTTTAACGGGTTTTAAAAATAATATAATTTAAATGACATCCAGGGTTGTCAGATTATTTTGTACCTCTATCGCCAAATCAATTGTCAGAAATCGCCAGAAATCGTTTGTTAAAAAATCAACAAATTCCATTTTATATTTAGTTTTTGTAAAAAATGTATGTAATTCAGATTTATATTTGAATTCAGATATTATATTGTCAACATTTCCAGATAAAGAATTAAAACATATTTTATTGGTATTTATTATTCTTAATAAAAGTTAAAAATTGTCTTATACCGTGACATAGTTTAGGCAATTCATAATGCAGAATACACTTCCAACGCAGGGATTACTGGTTAAAAAACAATTAACATTAAAAAATATACTATGTCTCCTTTATGAAGCAGTTTCTAATATTTCTGCCGTTTTCATGGATCAATGTCTCGTAATTTTAAAATGGAACGAAAAAGAAAAAAATCTCAATAAAAGCATTAGTAGAAAAGTCAATACATTCATACATTCGTTCTAAAATAGCGTTTTCAGTCGTCTACATTTATCGCAGTTTTTAAATGTACATGGTTTGTTTATAATCTATGGGAATACACCTTTCTTTCAGACTTTTTAAGAAAACGACAAATGATAACAAAATACAATTATCTATCATTCTTTGAATTGTACCTACGCGTTTCACACAATACAATTTTCTATGTTCCTACCTCCAACCTTTTATTTTGATTTTACTAATTCTCAATTGGCCATTGCCTTTAAAAAATATTTTTTAATCCTCTATAAATCAAATATTTATAGACTGCAGCTAACTTACTAAGTTGCAACGAAATCGGAAATGACAATTTAAAAAGTGTTCGGTTTGACATGAACGCATATGACTTACAAACAATTTGTAATATATTTCTCTACAAAGTAACACCAGTATAATAAAATCGGAGGACAGATTTAAAATGTTCTAAAATTAGCCAAGAAAATCGCCAACTATTTTATAAATAGCCAAATCGAAAATAAAGTCGCCAACCATATTTAAAATTCGCCACGTTTGGCGAAAAATCGCCATATCTGACAACCCTGATGACATACATCCATATTCGGTGACGCATGTGCAACATTCATTATTCATTTCGTCCTGCAGATTTGCAATAAGAATTGTCTCTACTATTGTTCGAATGCATTGATTTAAATCATCCAAAATTTTTGATTTGTTTTATAAACTTTCTGTTGAAATAACCCCACAAGAAAAAGGTAGGTGCAGGAGGTCAGGAGACTTAGGGGGCCAACGAAATGTCGAGTTCTAGAAATCAGCTTGTTTGGGGAACCTTCGCAGCAATACTCTCATAGCAGGACCAGGCTATGTGACAAATTGCATCATCCTGTTGCAACCAAACTGTGTTGAAAGGGATTAACTTTGGATGCAGTTCTGCAAAAAAATCCTTTAACAGCAGCTTTAAGTGGTAGCAACATTCATCAGGAATTTATCCCTGTAGGATAAATGTTGGCTGTAAAATGAAAAATTGTGAAAATTATATTTAGAAAAACCCGCGTAACTATTTATTATATTATATATTTTTGGTATATGATTGATGACTTCATGGGAAATATTTGAGCCAGAAAAGTTTCAGAATCTTGGACAGAGATAGTTTAACTACAAGCAATTGCAACCGCGAATTTTGGATTTTCAACAATTGCAGCGATTTTCGCGACTGACTACATATATGTTATAAGCAACATTAGTTCTTAATAAACAAACAAGAATTCAGCCGTATCCGTGGCTAGATCGTGAGACAATCATAAAATAAAAATGTCATTGTGAAAATCATTTTAACCATATTTGCCGGGAAAAAGAAAAGTTATCAAAAATATCCTATTTGTATTCATTGTTTACCGTGCCCTACCGCAATATCCACTTTTAATAAAAAAAAAATGGAAAAAGGGATAAAAATGGTACCAATCTAACGAATGAAGTTGGAATCTTTAAGTTCAGTGTGTATATCCCAGATAATGCGTTTTCTGTACAACATTGCCAAAATTTCATAAAAGCGTTATCGTGTTTACAATAAATCTTATTTATATATTTGGGCTTTAATGGATATGTGCTTATTTCAACATTAATAGTGCTACGTTTTAAACATGCAATAGTGGCCAAGAACCATAAAGCCGCGAATAATAGGAAATTTTGAAAACTTTTTAATCGTAGCAATTTGCAGATTAAACTATAGAAGAATGATTAATAATTACTTTTAAAATTACGGAGAAAGTCAGTTTTTTCGCTAACCTGAATAGTTGTGTTTTGGTTCATAGTCACTTCTGAATATAAGCCCTATAATTCTTGATCGTCGTAAAATTATAAGAGAATTATGATTATATATTTTTTTAAGTTTTTTGTCTTGTACGATATTTGGTACGTGCGTGATAAAGTGATCCATACTTTTAGGCGGTGAAATGGGACACACGGGGACAAAAATAGTACCAACCGAACGCCTACAGCTGGAACATGAAATTCGGTGTTTTTATCCCTCTACACATAAAATAAACGGACTTTTGCCAAATTCGTAATTTTAAGGTATAAAATGGGTATTTGTCAAAAAAAGGCTTTATGTGAATACGGGACGGGGGCGAGTTTGTACTAATAATCCCATTGGATTTTGAAATTTAAAAAAATATATACATAAAGAACATTTTTAATGTCGCTATCATTGGACAAAATTGAGTAAACTAGTGTTATGACTAGAGTTTTTCTTTTCCCGGGATAGAGAGACATACAAATTAAGTCAACCATCAATGCTTTTGTGATCCACAGCACATTTACCCTAAAACCTAAACAAAAATACGTTTATACTGGGGTTTCCAACAAGAGTTATTTTGAATCACCCGGTATTTCGGTAGCTGTCACTTTTGAAACTTTTATTCTTTGACATTTGACAAGTAGAAACTACGCCATTACTTAAAATGGAACGATACAGGCTTGAACAACGCATTGAAATTATTAAAACTCATGAATGAACATGATCCGGAATTCCATCGAAAAATCATCTTGACTGATGAGGCCCATTTCCACCTCGGTGGATACGTCTACAAGCAAAATTGTCGCATCTGGGGCTCGGAAAACCTAAGAGTTATTGTTGATAAGCCTCTCCATCCTCATCGTGTGACTGTTTGGTGCGGTTTATGGTCCGGCGGGGTCATTGGACCTTACTTTTTCGAAAATGTGGTTGGATCAACTGTTACGGTGAATGGATTACGCTATCGAGAGATGATTAATGATTTTTTATGGTCGGAGTTGGATGGTATTGATCTGGACAACGTTTACTTTCAACAAGACTGCGCTACGTGTCACACAAGCAACAAAACCATTGCTCTTTTACGGGAAAAGTTTCCGGACCGTGTTATCTCTCGAAGAGGTGATCACAATTGGCCACCGAGATCTTGTGATTTAAAACCTTGTGATTCCTTCCTTTGGGGCCACGGGAAAGATAAGGATTACGCCAACAGCCCAGCGTCGATTCAAGACCTCAAAGATAGAATTCGTGAGGGCAGCCACTTTGCGATTTGGTTATGGAGAATGTCATGAAAAGGATATGGTCCTGTAAGGGTGGTCGAGGTGGCCATTTGGCTGATGTTATTTTTCATTATTAACGGCATACCTTCCTCTTTACCATACCAATACCAAAATAACACGTCTTGTTGGAAAACCCTGTATAATAAGTAAAAAATAAATAAGGGGTATAACCATTTGGTTAAAATAAATTTTAATGCACTTAAAACATAAAAATTCTCATTGGAAAGTCTATTTCTAGTTTTAGTTACAAATTGAGTTGGGAGAGAAAACATTCATTCACTATTTACATATGTAAGTCTCACTGTCAAGAGTATTGAAATCATTGAAGGCATTTGATTCTCTTCAGATCCTTCTTTACACGCAAACCACAAGAGACTAACTCGTCGAGTCTCGTCATTTACTTGGAATTAATCAAAATCAATTGCCGAATAGAGAATATATTAAAGAGAACAAAAAAGTATTTCATAACTCGTTTCGAATATTGTAAACTTACATTCACATTCATAACGAGACACGACCGACACTCAAAAATATTTGCAAAAACTTTTGCAATTTCCCTGTTATCGTTAGTCAAGAAAATCCTAGAAGTTGAATTGTTTCTAATACGAAATAAAGGAAATTGTGTTCAATGAGTTTTGAACTGTGCAATGAGGCGTAACATTTAAATGACAAAAATGGAGTCACAAGCAAGCACACGTGTGAGGACAATACGCCATATTGCACTGGGCAACAGCCATATCTGGCAACGGTTGCGAATGTTGCGAATTCAATTTAAACGTATGTATATTAGGCTGGGTCGCCGTCCATGCAAATGAAAAAACAAGTTCCAGTCACCCCACGAAAATAAAGTTTGGATTGTTTAATGATGATTTGCAAAATATTTCGTTCCTAGATCAAGCCATCTGTGAGCTAAACGCTTCTGAAAATAACCCTAAAAGTCATGATTTCCGATGTATTTTTTTTTTGTGTTATATTTTTCCCCAAATTATTTTTCTGAAATAATAGACCCTTGAAAGCACTTTAAATGAAAATTTTGATTCTTGTCCTAGAGTAACTTATTGGACGTTTATATTATTTTTTATGGATTTTCACTGTGACGACTGAAAACTTTTTCGCATTTGGTGGTAGTATTAAATAGCTGCAGTCAATACCTTTCGAATGATGTCTAAATGATGAATATCGGAATGAAATTGACGCCGCAGCGCTCATTTTTGTAAAAAGCGTTTGAACATTTTGTATTAAATTATTTCACAAAAATGGAGTCAATGACGTCATTTTTCGTTCGATATTCATCATTTAGGCATCATTCGAAATGTATTGATTCCTACTATTTATTTTTCAAAATGTTTCCAAGAAATATGAGTTTTTTGCTGTCAACTTGAAAACTCACAAAAATCAATATAAACGCCCAATAAATCTACCAATGAGTTATTCTAAGACAAGAATGAAAATTTTTATTTAAAGTGCTTTCAAGGGTCTATTAATTCAGAAAAAAAATTGGGCAAAAATGCAACATAAAAAAATTACACGTGAAAACATGATTTTTAGAGGTGTTTTCGGGAGCGTTTAGCTCACAGATGGCTTGACCCAGTGACGAAATATTTTGTGGATCATCATTAAACAATCCAATCTTCATTTCTGGGGGTGACCTGTGCAATTTATTTTCGTATATTACCTTTAAAACATTTTTTATTTCAGTTTTTTCGTTTGTATTTTTTTTGGTCATTCTATTAAATATAGATGCAAAATGGTCGATCTGACCCATTTTCACCATGGGTGTTTCTAGTGGAAACATTAGATATTTTGCCAAATTTGAAGAAGATCTGTTAAAATATGTGGTATCTAGAGCACTAAAAGTCAAATCGGAAGCGAAATTTGAATCGGAGCTATATATAAATCTGAACCGAACTGACCTATTTTCACCAGAGGTGTTCCTAGTTTAAATATAAGATGTTTTGCCAAATTTGAAAACAATCTGATAAAATATATGGTTTCTAGAGCAGAAAAAGTCAACTCGGGAGTGAAATTTGAATGAGAGATATGTATAAATCTGAACCGGTCTGACTTATTTTCACCACAGGTGTTCCTAGTTTAAATATAAGATGTTTTGCCAAATTTGAAAACAATCTGCTAAAATATATGGTTTCTAGAGCGGAAAAAGTCAAATTGGGAGCGAAATTTGTATGGGGGCTATATCTAAATCTGAACGGATTTTCTTCAAATTATATAGCGTTCGTCCTGATCCCGAAAAACTTCGTTGTGCAAAGTTTTGTTTGGTTCTGGCTACAATTGCGACCTGTATCGTGATTACAAGAATATATGGACAGACAGGCAGACGGACGGACAGACAGACGGACGGACATTGCTAAATCGATTCAAAAAGTGATTCTAAGTCGATTGGTATACTTAACAATGGGTCTATCTCGCTTTCTTTTGGGTGTTACAAACAAATGCACAAAGACATAATACTCTCGTGGAGTGTATAAAACTAAACCAGAAGTATTGCTGGGTAACTATACCTGCATATACACATACTTACATATGCAACTCATTGAGATGCTTGTAAGATGGCATGTGTACTTTATTCTTGGTGCGATTTTTTTAAACGCAAATTCGGCAAGTGAGTTGTGCTTCTCGTTCGTTTGTGAGAATCATCTCCTTATAGAGGCCGGGTTTGGTGTTGAAAAGTCGCTGCGAAGCCACTTGAAAAGACTCTTGGCATGGTCAAAATCATGATCGTGGTAGTCTGCAGCCAAGTAATAAATGTCACCATGCCATTTGTAAATAAACTTGCATTCTATTAAATATAGATGCAAAATGGTCTTGAGCCAGGACAATATCCCAGTTCAATATTTTTTA
Organism: Polietes domitor; assembly: GCA_947397865.1. Taxonomy (NCBI): domain Eukaryota; kingdom Metazoa; phylum Arthropoda; class Insecta; order Diptera; family Muscidae; genus Polietes; species Polietes domitor. The sequence goes on along the minus strand of OX377618.1, from coordinate 26,469,142 downwards.
TTTCGTTATGCGGATAAGATTAATATATTCATTAAAGTATTTTAGAGAAAACACAAAAAGGATGGTGTAACTCATTAAATAAAATGTGTTCTTAAATGTTTTCATAAAATGAAAGATTGTGTTGTATTTGTGAAATGTTTGAAAATTAACAAATTGTTTTTTAGTGTGTCATCTTTATTCGGTTGAATACTCTACTACTAGTAATTCTCATTTCATTACAAAGATTCTCAGAATGAAGAGGTGTATTTATATTTATCTGGATTTAGTACAAATTTGTACAAAATTATAAACAATTTTACATTGAAACGGACACGACCAAAAACAGAACAGAACAGTACTTTTGAAGGTCTTATAGAAATATACAAAGTTCTGCGATTTTTTGAGAACTTTGTTTTTCCTTATATACATGTAAATGAAGGTCAGAGGATATATTTTGTTCGTAGATTTATGAAACATGAGAATTATCTCTTATATTTTTTTAATTAGGTACAGCAGAAATACGGACGCGACAAAACGGACGGGACAAAAATTTCCACTAGTAGTAAACAAATTTAGTAATTTTCGTTATAACACTTAAATTTTTAATAAAAATAAAAGAAAACGAGTTAACTTCAATTTTAATAATAAAAAAGTTGTCGAAATAGGGAAAAATAAAGTTAAATGCTATTAGTGTGGTAGACCTTTTTTGGGAGATGCCCAAAATGCACAAAATATGCTTTTATATGATATGAGATCGCAAAATTTAATGTATTTTACTAAATTTTTGGATATAGAACTATATATTTTAACTTTTTATCTAACTACAGATTATAAAGATTATGATTTTCAGTAACATGATACACACCCAGCAATAGAAACTCTACACATTTATCAGATCTTTTTGAAAACTATATAGACCAAATATGCTCAATATTGGGAAAGTAAGTATTTCCAGTACATTGCTTTAAATAAAGAATACACCCTCTTATAAACTAACCATAATGTTTACATGTCAATCGCGTCTGATATAAATATCCACATTTTTCTTTTGCTCCTACAAGTGTTCCTCACAATTATAATTTGATTCCTACTTTGATCCCAAATAAAAATGCATACTGTTATGATCGCGTATAATTTCCGCATTTTTCCTTTTCTTACAAAATTCATACTTTGGAATATAGCCGTTGGACTGGTAAATATACACAATTAATTGACATGAAGAACCGCCTATATTAAATTATATACTTTTCCTAGTAAATTTGACTTGCTTATATAAAAAAATTGAGGTATGTCTCAGTATTAAAGACCCAAGATGAAAACAATCTTAAAATTGTCCTTCAGATTTTTTAAAAAAGAAATGGAACTAGTGAAAAAGTGATTCCTTCGCAATACTTTAAAATAACTTTTAAGTCTTTCAAAATAAAGAACATTCATCCTAGGACAACTCCATGTTAAATTCATTGGTGAAGATCCCAATTGTCACTACTTCCGAATCACAAGATAAACTTCTTTTTCACTTCTTTGTGTGGCCTCTTTTTGCTGGGTTGTTAAAGCCAAACTATTTTCAGAATAACCATAAGACCCAAGATGAAAACAATCTTTAAATTGTCCTTCAGATCGCACTGGGACGATATCCCTCTTTTCGTACAAGGTCATCACGTGTTTCATTTGGTATATTCTTAGGAGACCGATTTAAAGATTATAAACCATAATATCTAATATAGTAATTAGTTATAAAATATAACGTGATCAGCGTGGGGGTTATGGATTCGATTCCCACCAGTCTTAGTCACCCCGACTCAATCCCTGGACCCAAAATTAGAATATAAATTTACTTTGTATTGTAATTCGTAATTCAAAATATGCAATTGCATATATTCCGCTGTCTAGTCATGATAGATGCTTCTTGAGATCTGTTTCATATGAGACATTTAATTCATTCACTCCATTTTAATAATGTGTTCATCAAAAGCTTCCTTCAATAAGTCGTTTGCTTGTTTTACGAGCAGTATGGCATATGGTTCCGTCCTGTTGGCAGTCATGTTGCTATAGCGCTTGCCATTAATGGTAACATTCCCACCATTCTCATTTTTAAATAGCCACACCAAAAGGTGGGTTTTTATTTTTTAAATAGCTACGGACATACGATTCCACCGACTAACCAAGCACACCAAATAATGCGTTTTTATGTAAGTATTGGTGCGAATAAAAAAATAAATATCCTGGTTTATCAGACCAGTAGATGTTCCCAGCAAAAAAAAATTGGAAGTACTTCCGTAGGAAGCACATTTTAATCGCATCTCAAAATCCAAATGTGCATTTTTCCCGCTTTTGTGGAAGTTCATTTAAATAACTTCCAAAAAAGTAGATATGTTATTATCCCGCAACATTTTATGAATAGCATTTTCACAAGTGAATGGGAATAAATTTTTAGTATGGGGTCACAGAGGTGAGGTGTCCGATTTGCACCCAGAAGGTCTCGGGTTTGAATCGTGGCTCGGGAAAAAACTTTTTTTCTTTTTTTATTACTTTTATAAATAAACAATGTTTAATTTTATATGATTTCAATAATTTAAAAATTTTTGTTTAAAAAAAAAAACAAATTTATTGATTTATATTAATCAAGTATTTCATTTTTTATTAATTATTAATACTACATAATATCAGTAAAATTAAGAAGTGTTAATTTATTTAATACTAAATTAAAGTAGTATTTATTATATTTATTTGCGTTTTATATTATATAAATATTTAGTTAAGTTTCCTATTGTCAGTTCTAACGAACAAAATGATTTACATTAGTTATTCAGCACTCACAACAGAGAATAGCTGCGATGGCTAGAGTGTCATAGTAGCAACCAGAAGGTCAGTTGTTCTACCCCCGGTAGCGGCGGATTTTTTAAAAAAGAAATGGAACTAGTGAAAAAGTGATTCCTTCGTAATACTTTAAAATAATTCTTAAGTCTTTCAAAATAAAGAACATTCATCCTATGACAACTCCATGTTAATTTCATTGGTGAAGATCCCAATTGTCACTACTTCCGAATCACAAGATAAACTTCTTTTTCACTACTTTGTGTGGTCTCTTTTTGCTGGGTTGTTAAAGCCAAACTATTTTCAGAATAACCATAAAACATAACGGTCTTCACAGATACAAAACTGAACTATTTTACTTATTTGGCCCCACACTAATTGAGTCAGTTCAATGTACATAATAGACAATGCTACAATTTGGTATCATAATCATGGAATGGGTCAATTTGTTCACTGGTGATTGTTTTTATGACACATTCGTTGTACGAGCTGCGACATGCAATATCACACACTGATTACCGAGTGCTGGGTACTGAGTGATCTACAAAAACACATAATAAACGCCGCAGTGACAAAACAAAGTACTCCCATTGGCCCACTTATATGCTGGCACATTTGAGTTTGCTTGAATTGGCCGCCATACAACGACCGACAACAGCGACAAGAAGCAAATGTATGCAAATGAAACTGCTTTTTAGCCAACAACAGCCGCAGCAACAAAAGAGTGACAACCAACAATAATCCGTCCATAATTGTAGACCAACATGCGAATATCAACGGGTAGCTGCCCGTGCAATTCTATTGTTCTTCCACTAAGTGGGAAAGATGGTGGTATAAATGGGCCTGGGAGTACAATTTGCCAGTCCATAAAAGCTAGAAACTGACCACACAATTTGCGAAAAACAGTCAGAGCCTTGTTTTGGACGCACAAACAAATAATTTCAACACAACATTATCAGCATATGCATGACAGAGATTAATGTTTCTCATTGAACGACATGCATGTGTTATTTTGGGAAATAATTACCATATTTAGATATAAATATTTTATAAATATAAAATTGATAAAAGCAACGTGGGATATCAACTTTCTTTTAAAATGTTAAAATTTTTAAATTCAATTCAACATAACAAATTAAAAATCGTTAATAAGTAGCTTATCTGCACATGATCCATATTTCTCCAAAATTTACTTTTATTTCTACTATAGTAGTCTCCATCTAGCTTATTACACAATCCTCAAAGGAATCCTCTTCGGAATATACCCTACATCATAGTTCGATAAGAACATATCACTGAACTGGTCTCAAAGTGTGAATAAATTCCATATTCAGTTCCATTTCAATACAATATAAGGACTGTTTTTAACAAATACAATAACAAAATGTTATAACAAAAGCGTAAATAAAGAGTTAATTTTTGTTTACTCCAAATATTTTTCTTTGACATGGTGGCCAACGACAATATAAATATGCACTTGTGTCAAAGCAAATATGCAAAAAAAAAATTCATAAATTTTAGTTACACTGGATACAAGGCGTATTTATACAGGTGATAGCAGCAGAGCAAAAACAAATTCGGCAACAACAAAATACAAAGCTGTGCTTTTTCTTAAATCGTCACCATTCGTTCAATTCAATACAAACGTATGTTAATAGACGACGCAAAAAGTCGTCAATTGATGCAATGATTTTTCAATCATATCTACATACATACGTACTTACATATATGTACGAGTATACTTTTTCTTCTCCCAATGGAACCTCATATATGTACGAGTATATCTACTAAATACTCTTCATTCCATTGCAATTATTGTCAATCCTCAATGGAATCCTCGCATGGAATCATAACAATTCCTGGCAGCTGTTGCCGGGAATATTGTCTATCGTCATATATAGGGTTGGTGGTAGTGGGTACCACCGCATATGGAAAAGACGACATCAAAATGAAATTTGACACTCTTATGAAAATGGAAATTCCTTTCACAGTGTACACCATGTGTGTGTGTGCGTCTGTGAATATGTGTTGTAAGTTTCATTGGCTGTTGCTAAACGTTGCTGTCATCTTTGGTTTGCTTCTAAGTGGGAGTCTGAAGAGTTAATACAGCTGGTCGAGACCGACTTCATGAACAGTGTAGGTTCTAATGATGAGACATACTCAAAACAAACCCAGACGGGTGGTCTCCTCACTCGGAGGCTATATCCTTATTGGATAAGAAATTTAAAACAATTGTAGCAGACTGTGGCAATGCGAATGATTCAGTCACGTGTCTATTGAAGAATTTGTAAAGATTTCACTGCACTGTGGGTCCATATCCTAGAATTAAATTCTTGTAATTTTGAACTGTCGCACCAACGATTTCGCATATGTACGAAAATAACTGGGAAAACTTCTAAAAACTTTGACTTTGCAGTCCAACTTCCTTCACATTAGGGTGAGTTGTGTTAGTAAGACGCTCCATGAATTTCATGATGGAGTTCCTGGCACTTTCTATATTAAATATTTAATAGAATTAATTAAAACAACATAGTTCAAGCTGGTTTCAAAAAGTTTTGGACTAAAATTTATCTTTAGTTTGTTTATGTGTTGTCTCAAAATATTTCAACAAAATAACTAGCCACTCCTAGCCAGTTTTTGCTTACGATTTTGGTGTTATTTTATTGTTTTTTTATTTGTTTATGTATCGTTGACCTTTTTGTTTGTTAAATTTTCTTATTGATTGGTACTGCTTGAGGCCATGAAAAAACTGGTGGTGTTGTTTATTATTTATTTATATTTTATTTTCCATTATTTCGGTTACCTTCGTCAACCATCATCAGGGGATAAACACTAAACAAAGATATATACAATTTATAACAAATATTCACCATCAATATCACGAAAAATTCAATAATAATTACGTTAAAGCTTAATAGACGTCGTCCTGTTTTTTTTTTTAATTCGGTGTAAACATACCTCTGTCTCCAAATTCGAATCTTTAGGATCGTAGTAGTTTTAAAATAATAAATTAAATTAAAAAGTTTATAAATTCAAAAATATGAACATATTGTGGTTCCTGAGGGCCACCACGAACTCACTCCATTCGGTTCTATTCGATGCATGATTTCTTCAGGTGTACGATGGACGCCCAACTCTACGTGTGGTGCAGTAATAATTCCAATTTATAGCAACTTTTGTTGTGTCGCCATGAGGTATGCGGAGCGTATGACCAATCCAGCGCCATTCACTATAAGGCATCTTTATGTGGATTGGAGTTGATGTGTTTGCTCCCATAGGTGCGAATTCGAAATGGGGTTAGATCAACATATTTTCAGTATTCTCCGGGGACAGCACTTGATAAATACCTGGATAGCGTTGATGCCACGCGACGTTGCGTTCCAGGATTCACAGGCGTAAAGTAGGACATCTATATATATAAAAGAGCTGCGTGATTCAGTGACTGATCACTCCCCAGACCAAACGGCTAAAGCTAGAATCATGAAATTTGGTGTGTACATTTCTTTCTGTGATAAGACAGGATTTTTCGAAATTCGTACTTTTAAGGGGTAAAATGGGGGTAAAAAGGGATAAAAATGGTACCACCGCAATGTCCATACGGCCTGGTATGGAAATTCCTCTTGCGGCATAAAGGCATCCCAAAAGTGGCATTTGCAAAATTCGTACTTTTGGGGGGTAAAATGGGGCAAAAAGGGACAAAAATGGTACATACAACATTGTTGAAGCTAGAATCATGAAATTTGGTATGTACATTTCCCTTACAGTGAAGAAATGAGATTTGAAGGGAGTTTTTCGTAATTCGTACTTTTATGGGGTAAAGAGGGATAAAAATTGTACCTCCGCAATGACCAAACGGCTGGGACTAGAATCTTGAAATTTGGAACGGGCATTACTTTTATAGCACGAATGCGACCAAGAAAATATTTTTCAAAATTCGTACTTTTTGTGGGTGATATTGGGTAAAAAGGGATAAAAATGGTACCAAGCAAACGGATGGAGGTGGAATAATAAAATTCGGTGTGTACATACCTCAAAACCCTTAGAAACGCAAAATGACCGAATTTTTTTTAAATTCGTTCTTTTAATAGGTAAACGGGTAAAAGGGGATAAAAATAGTACCAATTAAATGGATTGAGCTGAAACCATAAAATTCGGTGTGTACATCCCTCAAAATGCTTACAAACGCAAATTGAAGGAATTTTTCGAAATTCGTACTTTTAAAGAGTAAACGTGATAAAAAAGGTACCAAGCTAGAAGCTAGAATTGTGAAATTCGATGTGTATATTCTTCTGACCGTGTAGGCGCGAAGGATCACCTAATTTGTAAATGTATACTTTTAAGTAGAAATCGGAACAACAAGCGATTAAAATGGTACCCGCCAATGTATCAAATAAGGTATACATTACTCTGACCTGCAATACAGAAGTATTGCATCAAAGTGTATACTTTAAAGGTGGAAGCGGATCAAAAGTGATAAATCGAACAAATCAAATTTGGGGAAATTAGGATAAAGATAATACTAATCAAAGTTTTAAGCTGGAATATGAAAAGAATGTTAGAAATTTGGTGTGTACATTTCTCCGAGTACGTAGATGCGCAACATAAAATAATATTTCTAAATGTGTACGTTTAAGGACGGCACAAAAAGTGGTAAAAATGGCACCACATCAAAAAGGATACAAATAGTACCTACCAAAATATTGCAATAGAATAGAAGTTATATTAAAGTATTTAATTTGACAAAGGCCGTGGCAAAGCATACAAATTGTATAGGTTTAAAGTGATTATAAAAACATTTTTAAACCTAAAATGGCAACTGATTTCGACTATCTGTATGGAAGTTTTATCAGTTTTATGTTGACCAACGGTGTGTGCAGCGATGGTGGCAAAGATTCCGATCATCCGTATAGTATTTATAAAATGTTTAATTTTACGTATGAAGTGGTAATTTGTGTGGCAGGTACAAAAAGGAACACTGCAAATGCATGCATATTTCGTACACTCAAAATGATTATAAAAACTTTATCAAATATCAAAATACAACTTGTTCCGAATATTTTACTAGGAATATGGACTAAATTCGGTGTATAAATTCCTCCAGCTACGTAGGATCTGGAATCGAGAATTTGGTGGGAATACGTAGTTGGGAAACATCAAGCATGTTTTAAAATTTTGTGAGCATTTACAAGCGATTTACCCTGAAATAGATATCCTTACACCGCATACGAAGTAGCGGGTATTTGCTAGTTCTACATACGAATTGAAAATGCTAATCTTAATCCGTCTCGAGATATCAGTGGACTTCCATATAGGTCCTAAGACCCCAAGATTAGGCTGAAGATTCAGAAAGCTATATCATCGCTGCAGCAGCCAGTTTTTGTTATTATGCTGTCAAGATACCAGAATGTGCTAACCACTTCCAGTGCAACGTTCTGTAGGCGAAATGTAGTGCTGATAAGACGCATTTCCTTACTTCTTAAGTTTCTCTTTAAGCCAGTCGTAATTACAACATATTTCGTTGAACTTTGTTGCGTGAAGTTTCCCGGCACCAACGCAGTATATTGTTGCCGCAATGTTGGCATGTTAATGAAACTGGTATATTGCCGGAAAAATCTCTTGTCTATCAGTGTAGCACATATAATCTTTCTTAAGATACCCATTAAAAGCTATACCTGATTTTTCGTGGTTTTTCATGATGGAGAGGTGGTTGCCTGCGGCTGTCACATACATTTATGATTGCGATGACGGCACAACGTACCACCCACCCACACCGGAAATTTGTCTGCTTCAAGTTTTCGAATATGCAGCTAACTTTGAGCTGCCGTTGGTGAGACTGATGTTGCTGATGTTGTCCCGGGAAGACAACAAGTAAACACTAGAATCTTGTGTTGTGTTGATACATCCACACAATTATTTCATACTTATTCAAATTTAGCTTGATATTATGACATGAATTTGTCATAAACTCGTCATCAACAGCGGCTGCTATAAAAAACATCACCGCGAACAACAACAACATAAGCGTCAGCAACACTTGCGCAACAGCAAAAAAACGCTTCAAAATGTAAAAACCGTAAATTTCCCAGCATAATTTTTTAGAACTATTTATCTGTGTGTCCCATAACTGTTTTTTTACAACCGATGTTGATGACATTTTGCTACATCACGTTATATTGAATCGTATGAATTTTGGTGAAGTCGAAGAAATTGTTTTGCGGAAAATGCAACTGTCTTTTTTGAACCCAACTAAACCAGCTAGCTTGAGACTAATCATTAACTACACTGTGGCACAACAGTGGAACTTGTTCGATAATATCAAGGTTATGACAACGGAGGGATAAAAAAGAACATATGTGTATCGGCGTTTTGAAACATTACGTATGATGAATCGGCATAGGAAACATTGTGACCTTAGGGATCTATAAAACGACGTTCGACTAATCGCATAATCGACTTTTGATAGAAGAAAGTCGAAAAGACTTTTGTTTTCGACTTTTTGTATTTTTTCGCTCTAGAAAACACATCATTTATCCGATTTTCTTCAACTAGAAACATCTATGCAGAAAGAGTGAGTAAGATCGGTTGAGATTTATATATCCAATACAAATGTCTCTCGATTTGGTTTTGAGTCGGTCTATTCGTCTTTTCTTTCATTTGTGCATTTGTTTGTAACACCAAAATCGGCTTAGAATCACTGTGTGTCCGTCTGTCCATCGATTGTTGTAATCAAAGTACATGTCGCAATTGTTGTCCGATCGTAACAAAAATTGGCACAAGTAAGTAAGACCAAGGACGAACGCTATTTAATTTGATACAAATCGGTTTTGATTTGACCTTTTCCTCACTAAAAAGCACGTATTGTACCCGATTTTCTTTAAATTTGCTACAATATCTTATAATCTAACTAGAAACACTCATGGTGAAAGTGAGTAAGATCGGTTCAGATTTGGATATAGCCATACAAATGTTGCTTCCGATTTCACTGTTTATGTTCTAAAAAACACACATTTTAACCGATTTTCTTCAAATTTGCCACAACACCTTATATTGGAACTAAAATCATCTGTGGTGAAAGTGGGTTAGATCGGTTCAGATATATACATTAGGGCGTACCTCAAAAAAAAAGTTCGCCGTACACCTTCGAATATGAAGTATTATTGAAAGGTAGTTTCAAAAAAAAAATTTTTATTTTTTTATGCCGAACGTAGGGGTCGCGCTTTTACATTTTTCTATATAACTTGTATTTATAAACGGATTTTAAAGTGTGATACATCGATGTTTTTGTCTCGACGAGGCCGATTTTTTTGTCTTTGAAGTCATTGAGCTCAAGCACCCCCTTCTGGTACTTACCCATCATTTCTCAGTTGCTACTACCCTAATGTACCACTCTAATAATCGAAAATTAAAGCTCGCATAAAATCATGAATCATGTTTGAGCTCAATGACTTCAAAGACAAAAAAATCGGACAAAAACATCGATGTATCACACTTTAAAATCCGTTTATAAATGCAGAAGTTATATAGAAAAATGTAAAAGCGCGACCCCTACGTTCGGCATAAAAAAATAAAAAAAATTTTTTTGAAACTACCTTTCAATAATACTTCATATTCGAAGGTGTACGGCGAACTTTTTTTTTTTTACTTGTAACCTGGTACGCTCTAATATACATATATATATATATATATATATATAGCTTCCATACAAATTTCGCTCCCGATTTGACTTTTTGTGCTCTAGAATACGCATATTTCAACCGATTTTGATTAAATTTTACACAATACATTATATTGCAACTAGAAACATCTATGGTGAAAGTCAGATCGGTTCAGATTTATATATAGCTCCTATACCGCTCCTATTTCGCTACCGATTTGATGTTTTCCGCTCTCGAAACCATACAGTTTGACAGATTTTCTTCAAATTTGGCACAACACCTTATATTTGAATTAGAAACATCTCTGGTTATATTGAGTCAAATCGGTTCAGATTTATATATATAGCTCCTTTTGCAATATAACTCAACATTTGGCTTTTCCTGCTCTAAAAACTACACAAATTTACTGATTATGTGAAATTTAGCACTACCTTACCATTACAACTAGAAACATCAATGGTGAAAGTGGGTGAGATCTCTTCAGATTTGTTATAGCTCCCATACAACTTTAGATTTCAAATTGTTTTTTCTCTCACATTAGGCACAACTAAACTAGATATATCTATATTGAAAATGGGTCAAATCGGTCCAGATTTATATATAGGATCGATACAAATGTTGCCGAATTTACTTTTTCTGCTCTAGAAAACGCATATTTTAAACCGATTTTGATCAGAACAGAACTGAAAAAATACATTGTGAAAGAGGGTATCATCGGTATATGATATAGTAAACTTTCCAAAATCCTCATCAATTTTAATTGCAATTGCGTAGAAGGTGAAGGGTATCACTTTAGCCTTTCCTTACTTGTTATTTATTAGCAACAGCCGAAAAGTTGACTTTTCAAAAATCGAAAAGTCGACTTTTTGCTCCAACTATATATCCCTGTGTGACCCTTAAACTTCAAATATAGGATGTGTTCATCAATATTATATTTCAAACCTCCACCTCCTCAATATAAGTCTTTTCGGCCTCTTTTGTGCAAAAGGGTAAAAACACTCCTAAACATCGGTTTAACGGGTCTAAATGTTCTACAAATATATTTGTCATAAAATTCTACTATATATCTATGAATACACCGAAATTTATCATAAATGCCAGATATAAGTCAAAACTAAAATTCATTTTAGAGCTAATCTTGTCTTTTTTTTCAAATTTGTGCTAAACTGTCCCACAAAACCGAATTATTGACCACCATATGTAAACTTTCAAAACGCCGCCATGTTATATTTCTTGTGTTCCACATAACAGAACTTATTGTCCAATATAAACTGTTCCAAATACTGTGAATTGCAACCAAAATGCTTGCTAGGCTGAGTTGTCTTTCTCGAGTGGTATCGTGCGTGTATTGGCGTATGAGTGTGTGTATGATGTTTGATTTAATTTTCAAAAATTCTTCACAAAAACAAAGTGGAAAATAATATTCGCAGAATCTGCGCTCGAGACAAAGTACACACCATAAAATCCACATATGGGTCGTTACACATACAATATCAACCTGGAACATTTTCTTTTGGATAGGGGTATGTTTACGCTTCAAATGAAAATTTGGAGTGTTTTTTTGGTAATACACGAAGTCTGCACTGAATCGGCAAAAATTTCACCAGTTTCTTATTTATTTTTTTTTCATAAAATTACTAGAATACCTTTTCATCTGTCGTTTAAAAAGAAATGCAGTATGAAATTGAAGAATTTTACTGCTGTTGTGGAAGTTTTGTTCGAAACTGGAATCAAATGATTTTGGTTGGTTTTATTGATAAACAAATGTCCGCGAGTCTTTGTTCTACTGGTCACACCGTTGCCATAATATGATAGACTTTTTTCTTTGAGTTCTTTGAAGCCGGTCACGAAAATTTTCGAGAAATGGTTGTATATAAGCCAGCAAAACAATGTGGGTCATTTAATCGATCTTCTAGTCCGTACATAATTCTGTAACCGAGCCTAATTTATGACCCAAAAGCAAATTTAAAGGGTTTACTTTAAATACCGTGTGTTTTCCATCAACATTACGTCTTAAACATGGAAATGGTACCAGATAAATTCTGTGTGCAATACCCCATATATCTATGATAGTCGTAGACACACACACACACAAACGGCAGCAACAAAGTTGAACAATATCATTTTCATATGAAATTGTTAATATCCTTTTGGGCGTAGTACGAGTATGTGGTTATGAATTTGTCGTTTATATAAATGCCTGGAGAAATGACTTATTTTTGCATTATTTTTTTTTTGTTTGTTTACCCGGCCATATGCGATGTTTCATTTGCCGCCAACGGAACAATGGCAATCTATAAAAATAATGTTAAAACTCTATAAAAATTTATTTGCTTTTATGCGCAAACGTTTATTAAAGGACGACGACAAGAAACGCAACGCAGCACAGCACACAGAAAATAAATTGAAAAACGTGACTAAAGATTTAAATGGCAGCATAAAAAATATGTTTCTGTGAATTGGGGTGCGAGTATGTGAGGAAACGGAAATATCATACGAAATACACACTCCCATACACACATTCGAAAAAGGGTTCCCATTCACTTCACAAGCAAACGACTGTAAGGGATTATAACTTATCATATGTTGTTTAGTTTTGGATGGTTTTTCATTTCATTTTTCATAGTAACATTTAGCTGATGTTTAGCGATTTAAAGTGAAGTATAAAAATGGAAATGAAACTGCTTACTCAGACCTATTTGCCATTACTCAGCTTTCTTTGCGGCATCAAAAGTAAGATGCATGCATAAAGTCCGTTCGTATCTTATTATTGTTTGAAGGTAGCCTCTGTCAGATCAGTAATTGTATTAAAGAAAATTGTCGTTATATCAACGAAAGTAAACCGCGGAAACGGTATTGTTATTACTACAAAGGTTGTGATAATACGATGCACATTGGTCCAGAATCGCATTCCATCGGCCAAAATGCAATAGTAAACATGTGTGAGTTTAATACATTTTTGGAATTTTATAGAAAATTGATTGTACACCCAAGGATTATTTTCAGAAACACAGGGTGGTTGAATAACTTTTTATAACTCATATAGATTCAATTGTTGCTCGAACTGCTTTAAATTATACAAATTTGTTGGTTTTGTTTTTAAAACTTCCCGGTCGGGAGACCTTGGGGCCAATGAAATGTAGAGTTTCTTGAAATCAGCTTATTGGGAAATTTTCGCTGCAATTCTGTCATAACAGAACTGGAGAATTGAAAGACATTCTCTTTCGGCGGAGTACTTCTTCACGAATGATTATATCTGAAAATTATCTCCGGTTTTGCTTAAACATCCACGCTGATAAATAGTTTACATTTTCCAAAAAATTGCTGCCGTTAATTAAAATCCATTTTCATAATAAGTCTGAATAAATTTAACGCGTTCCTAGATTGTGTATCTTCCATGGTTCAAATTGAGTTAGTCTGAAATTGTGAAATAAAATGCAGAAAAAACTTGACGTTTAGGTGTGGTTCACATTCAACATCGGTCCTTACAATTTAACCACCCTTTAGCATACTTAGAATTGTAAAGGTATATTATTTTCTTTTCACATTTCAAAAGTGAATTTAAAATTTATTCTCCGACCGAATATTATTCATATACCCTTCCAAAAACTTATTTATCTCACAAAAAACCCTGCCGCTTTTTCCAGTCTCGTTGCCAGCAATTTAATTTCATTATTTAAATTCATTAAACACAAACGTTATTCCCTTATCGTATAAAATGCACATCAAAACTTCGGGCAGATTTCACTGCCGGAAATCAGTAATATAATTTAAATTGGACAAATAAACACCACCTGGTTAATATTATTTAATATCAACTGCTGTGTACACATACTCATGTGAACACAGGTATGCATATATGGCTGCGACATCAGTCTTTTATTTATGCATGTACCATAGGCCGTATAGATTTTTTGCATTTTCGTTTACTTTGTAATAACAAATGTTGCACAAGGTCTAAAATATTCATTGCCTTTTTCGAATTTTCACATTTTCCAATTTTTCAACATTCAATAACTTTATAAATAAATAACATTTTGTTTTCTATTTTTTAAAATTTTCTTCAAAGAAGTTCATAACTTCTATAATTACTCAAAGATATTCCAAATACCCTACAAACATTTGGATGATGTATCGCCAAGAAGATATTGCGGCAATATCATCCATTTATCATTTTGATGAAATTCATCAAAATATTTAATTTGAAGAAAATTTAATTTGAAGATAATCGGTCAGATTTAGATATAGCCCCCATACGCAGGCCCGTGCGCAGGATTTTCCCCTGGGGGGGGGTTTTCATCTACACTCATAAAAAAGTTAACCCTATAATAGTTAAAATTAACTAAAATTTAGGAAACCAAGTACATTTTTGCTAAATATAAGTAGAATTTTGCTAATTCCTAAATCTAAGTAAATTTTTCCTAAAACCAAGTAATTTTTTACTATATTTAAGCAAAATTTTCCTAAAACTAAGTAAATTTTTACTAAATCTTTTTGCTAAAAATTTCATAAAACTAAGTAAATGTTTACTCAAATTAAGTAAATATTTACTCAAACTGAGGAAATTTGCTGATTTTTTCCTCAAAACGAGTAAATTTTTACTTAAACTGAGGAGAATTTTATTTTATACAAGGAAAAAATGTCAAATTAACTAAAAAAATCAAACAAATAGTTTTGCTCAGAGTATGCAAAACTGATACAAAAAATGACAACATGAAATATTTCTCAAAAGTTTCATGATACCTCTGCCATAAGGAGTTGAGCTATTACTCCATGATTGTAGCGAAGGCAAGATAGGCGCCTTCGCAGTGGTTGTTTAGAATAACTCTTAAAGTATTTAAGAAATAAGTCTCTGCAAACGAACGAGAATTGGATCTTATTAACTATGGCTTTGAAAGAAGGAAACTTTACTCATAGTTAATTTTCCAACTTTTTAGGAAATTTTTACTGGAGCGTTTGGAATACATTCGTCCGACAGACATTGTCGGCAAAATTGCATTTCAGAAATCCATCTATCAGTACACTCAAAGGAATATGTCAGTAAAAAAGCAGAAAGTCTACTGAAAGAGCAGATTTTCTGCTGTTAAAAAAGAGACAGCAGATTTGTATCTGCTGAGATGGTAAACATCTGTTTTTAGCAATATATGTGATACGCATATTGTCCCAAGCTAATATAAAAGAAAATTCGAGCTAAACTCGCTTATGAACTCTTATCTATTTTTATATTTGAATTAACAACAGCCAAATTTAGCAGACTGCAAACTCTTTAGCAGTGTGAATGGTGATGTAAGATTGCAGAAAACTACAGTTATGCCAAAAAACAGCTGTAATAGCAGAAAAGTGTCTGCTGATAGGCATAGTGGATAGTCAAATCAGAAAATTTAAAAAGTGCCTTTAGAAAAAAAAATATTTTCCAAATTTATATGACAGATGACATCTGAGAATAGTTTGGCATCAAAAACTCATTTTCGGGAAAATGGTTCATAACCACTTTTGAATATAAGTCCTCGATATACATATATTTTGAAGAAATATTACACAAAAACTATCAATTTCCTCGGCGCTTAACCCTTCAGGCCCGCTTTTTTGTTCGTTGATAAATGCAGAAAATTGGATATGCTTTTTGACAAAGTATGGGTCCAAATAGGATGTCTAATGAGTTTTGGCTTTTTAATTTATATAGGACATGCTTAACAGGATGTCAAATCTTTATGCGCATATTCCGATTAAATACAAAATATTTGGAAATGTTTCTTCATTTTTATAATCTTAAATATGCATAAATTCGAATAACAAATACAGTTTTTTGTATTCGATGAAATGCAAGAAGAAACAACTAGAAATTTTAATTCCAAAAAACGAAATAATTGGTATTTTAGAGTTTCGTTTTCCTACGAAGATCCAAGTTACTGAAGTTGTTGTTTCTCTTTTGAATAATACTTCTTACATATGTACAAAAAAATACTAACTCTGAAAAATATTTGTCATAAGTGATAAATATAACAAAAAATTTATTAAGTTAAAACTCATTTCTTATTGTTTCGCAACTTTAAAGTAGATTTTAAAATAGAGACCTACACGCAGAGAAAAAATGCATCTCGTAGAAACGAAATTATAGACACGTGAACATCTTTTTTTTGGAAAAATTAGTTTGTTTGCGGTAAACATGTCATCAGTTGTTGTAAATGAACAAAGAGAAATAAGTTTATGTATACCAAACAGATTTCTTCGCTTTTTTTCGAAATGGATTTGTATTATAATTGCAAACTCCCAAAACATTGGAAGTAACAGAAACCGTTGTTGTTGCGTTTGTGATGAAAATAGGACACATCGGTTCAGATTTAGATACAGCTCCATAAAAATGTCCAATCGCAAATGTTACATCTTAGCGCTATACAAGCATCAAGCAAATTATTTGCTTTTATTAAGAATATTTTAGGCTTCATTATGATATCAAAGTGATTCTTATCTAAACTTTTTTAAAATTACTAAACGATTTTGTTATTAAATTTCAAAACTTTTATTGCAGTACACAATTAAAAGTTCATATGATATAGCTCTAGTCGAATGTCAAGAAGTGGTATCGGTTAATAAAAATGAAAATTTTCCGAACAATTTGGTGTCCATTAGCGAAATTAGCACTACACAATCTTTAAATTGGCACAATTCGTTTAGTTTGTTTGTATTTTCATAACCTTTGTCCGAAATTCAAGAAAGTGTCCACGATTTTTTATGTAATTTTCGTGTTTTCATGATTTTACTGCAAAATTACCATTTCAGACGAGTTATTTTAAAAAGACTTTAAAAATTCTATATTTTATTGCTTCAGAAAGTCAAGAAGTTTTTAAAAAGTATATGCTCGAAACCTCTGGGGGGGTTTGAACCCCCAAAACCCCCCCCCTGCGCACGGCCCTGCCCATACGAATTTCACTCCCGATTTGACTCTTTTCACGCTAGATACCACATATTTCAACAGATTTTCTGCAAATTTGGCAAAATATCATATATTTCCACTAGAAACATCCATGGTGAAAATGGGTCAGAACGGTTCAGATTTATATATAGCTCCCACACGAATTTCACTTACAATTTGACTTGTTCCGCTCTAGAAACCACATATTTTAACAGATCTTCTTCAAATATTGCAAAATACCTTATGTTTCCACTAGAAACACCAACGGTGAAAATGGGTCAGATCGATTCATACAAATTTCGCTCCCAATTTGACTTTCTCCACTCTAGAAACCACATATTTTATCAGATTGTTTTCAAATTTGCAAAATATCTTATATTTAAACTAGGAACAGATGTAGTGAAAATAGGTCAGATCGGTTCAGATTTATATATAGCTCACATTCAAATTTCGCTCCCGATTTGACTTTTTCTGCTCTATAAACAACATATTGTAACAGATTTTCTTCAAATTTGGCAAAATATCGTATGTTTCCACTAGAAACATTCATGGTGAAAATGGGTCACATATATATAAAACTCCCATAGAAATTTCGCTCCAGGCTTGACTTTTTCCGACCCAGAAACCACGTATTTTCAGAGAATTTCTTCAAATTGAGCATAACACGTTATACTTGAATTGGAAGAACCTATTGCTAGGATATAGCCCCGATACAAATATTCTTCTCGATTTGACAAATTGGGTCGGGTCATATTAGCCTATGATTAGAAAGCAACCTTCCCGTTTTCAATTTTTTACCGAATTGAATTGTATTCGGATAGAAAGTGGAGTGTATCATATAGTCGGTCCCGCCCGACTTTACCATTTCCTTACCTGTTTTTATTTTAAAAAATTGAGAGAAAATGTATTTCAAATCGTATTCATTAACATTACCTAACAAACTAAATGTGTTTCTGACATACATACATATAATATAAATATAAGGAAAATGCCTAAACAAGAAATTCTTCTGAAACGCCCTAATGTACACACATGCTTCTGTTTATAGTCATGCGAACTTTAAGTTTTCCAGCAATTTTTCATAATGACTACAAATGTGTTTTTCTCGTGATAAACTCCGGGAAACGTTAAACAGCAGCACTATGGCAGTGACACGTACGCCACACTGAGCGGAAATTAATAAGCGGAAATTTCAATAATACCCACCGAGAGCAACATGAAATGATGGTTATAATCCATCCATGTGGTTACTGAGGAATGCAATGTTTTTCACTATAAATCATTTATTTTTTAAATGTAAAATATCGCTCGCTGCCACGAAGAAGCCCATAAAATGTTGAAAATAAATTGTAATTCGTATAGAATGCAATGTAATATTCAACACTCAAAATTCTCCGAGCTGAAACAATGAAAATGTTTGCATTTCCTGAAGGTTTCACTCCCAAGAATATTTTGTACTACACATCTATTACAGAAAATGTGAAAATTTATGCTTGATATTCTCAGAGAAAACAAACTAAGCGATGTGTATCACAAAAGTTTCTTTAGTTTTTCAAGATATTAACTTTTTAAATATGTACTATTCAAAAATGCCTCTTTGAAATATCAGGTGGCATCTACCAACTCTTTTGCTAAAAATATCCGCTTGCGACTTATTGATCAAAAACGTTATGTATGCAACATAAACCTGCAACTTTTGTAAAATTCATTTGTTCCTGATATTTTTACCCTTTTTTCTTAATAAGTAATTGCAATAAGTACAATAAACAATATAAGGGATATTGTATAAGGACAGTTTATAACATTTTGGATTTTTAAAATATTCTTTATCATTTTCCCATCTGTAGCATCTCTGTCAAGTTCGCAAAGTTTAATTTTCCTAAAATACAGAAGCCTTTAATTCCTCTCACCAAAAAGGGCAAAAACTGGCAGACGAGACCACATGATACTGATATTCGCAACCACCCACCTAAACTCCAACCAACTAAATGCCAAGGGACAGTCAATTAAGCCACAGTCCGACGCTTTGCTTAAATTATTTCGAATGCCATTCTCTGACACACACCCACACAACCATCGATATCCTTCAGCAATTACAGAAACAAATTGCTGTTGTTCCAGCAATGACCACCACAAATGGCTCTGTGCAAACACTAGTCCGACCGAGAACTGGGCTGCAGCTGAAGCAGCAGCATTTGCGTTCTGCTTAAATGTGTGACAAGTGTCCCTAAATGCGAACCGAACGTAACGAAACGAAACAATACCAAAATCAAATGAAAAGTGAGCGCAGCGATTCTTCGTATCACAATTCGTCGAAACAGTTTTTAAGTGATTTCTTTGTATTTGCTTGACGTGCTTTCAACAATTTTTGATTGATTAATTTCTAAATATAACGCTGTAAATGGGTATGTGTGTGTGTGAGAGCCTGTGTATATGGGTCATTTCGATATTTAAATCGTCCATCAACATTCATTCAGTACAACAATATTAAAAGAGTAGAATGGTACAGAACTTGTCTATGTTAGGACGAAACTAGATTTTGCACAGTGAAATATGTGTCCAAATAGTTTCCATATCGTCGATATTTCGTCATAAGGTAATCAGTCATATATTAATCTTCCGAGTAAACACTTATTTTTAGTAACGCGCAATCACATTTCGCAGAAGAGTTTGAGTTACGGAAAAATAAAAACGATAAATCAATGAAATTAGTTTTTAATAAATCGGTTGTGTTTAGTCTTATTAAGAAAACATTTTGTTTTTATACACTCCACGAGAGTATTATGTCTTTGTGCACCTGTTTGTAACACCCAAAAGGAAGCGAGATAGACCCATTGTTAAGTATACCGATCGATTTAGCAATGTCCGTCTGTCTGTCCGTCCGTCCATATATTGTTGTAATCAAAGTACAGTTCGCAATTATAGTCCGATCGTAACAGAAATTGCCACGAGTTAGTTTTGCGGTCCAAGGACGAACCCTATTTAATTTAAAGGAAATCGGTTCAGATTTAAATATAGGCTCCATACAGATGTCGCTCCCGAGTTGACCTTTTCCGCTCTAGAAACCACATATTTTACTCGATTTGCTTAAAATTTTGCTCGGTACCTTATAATTAAACTGGAAACATCTATGGTGAATTTGGGCCAGATCGGCTCAGATTTAGATATAGCTCCCATACAAATTTCGTTCTCCATTTAAGTTCTTGCGCTCTAGAGATCACATATTTTAACCAATACTCTTCAAATTTGGCACAGTACCTTCTAATTCAACTGGAAACATCTGTGGTAAAAGTTAGTCAGATCGGTTTAGATTCATATATAGCTCCCATACAAATTTTGCTCCCAATTTGACTTTTTCCGCTATAGAAACCACACCTTTGGTGGAAATAGGTCAGATCGGTTCAGATTTACATATAGCTCCCATACAAATTTCGCTCCCGACTTGACTTTTTCCACCCCATAAACCAAGTAGTTTCACCGAGCATAATACGTTATACTTGAACTGGAAGAACCTATTGTGTGGGTCACATCATTCCATGTTTGGATACAGCCCCGATACAAATATTCTTCTCGATTTGACAAATTGGGTCAGGTCATATTAGCCTATGATTGGAAGCATACACAAATCCTTCCCATTTTCTATTTTTTAGCGAATTGATTGTATTCGGATAGACTTTAGCCTTTCCTTACTTGTTTTTATACACTCCACGAGAGTATTATGTCTTTGTGCATTTGTTTGTAACACCCAAAAGGAAACGATATAGACCCATTGTTAAGTATACCGATCGACTTAGAATCACTTTCTGAGTCGATTTAGCAATGTCCGTCTGTCCGTCTGTCCGTCTGTCCGTCTGTCCGTCTGTCCGTCTGTCCGTCTGTCTGTCCATCTATTGTTGTAATCAAACTACAGGTCGCAATTACAGTCCGATCTTAACAAATATTGGCACAAATAAATTTTGTGGATCAAGGACGAACGCTATTTAATTTGAGGCAAATCGGTTCAGATTTAGATATAGCCCCCATACAAAAATCGCTCCCGATTTGACATTTACCGCTCTAGAAACCACATATTGTACCCAATTTTCATTAAATTTGGCACAACGTCTTATAATCCAATTAGAAACACCTATGCAAAAATTGGATAAGATCGGTTCAGATTTAGATATAGCCCCCATACAAATGTCGCTCCCGATTTGACATTTTCCGCTCTAGAAACGACATATTGTACCCGATTTTCTTTAAATTTGGCACAACATCTTATAATCCAACTAGAAACACCTATGCAAAAATTGGGTAAGATCGGTTCAGATTTAGATATAGCCCCCATACAAATGTCGCTCCCGATTTGACATTTTCCGCTCTAGAAACGACATATTGTACCCGATTTTCTTTAAATTTGGCACAACATCTTATAATCCAACTAGAAACACCTATGCTGAAAGTGGGTAATATCGGTTCAGATTTAGATATAGCCCCCATACAAATGTCGCTCCCGATTTGACATTTTCCGCTCTAGAAACCACATATTGTAACCAATTTTCTTTAAATTTGGCACAAAATCTTATAATCCAACTAGAAACACCTATGCAAAAATTTGATAAGATCGGTTCAGATTTAGATATAGCCCCCATACAAATGTCGCTCCCGATTTGACATTTTCCGCTCTAGAAACGACATATTGTACCCAATTTTCTTTAAATTTGGCACAACCTCTTATAATCCAACTAGAAACACCTATGCAAGAATTGGATAAGATCGGTTCAGATTTAGATATAGCCCCCATACAAATGTCGCTCCCGATTTTACATTTTCCGCTCTAGTAACGAAATATTGTACCCGATTTTCTTTAAATTTGGCACAACATCTTATAATCCAACTAGAAACACCTATGCAGAAAGTGGGTAAGATCGGTTCAGATTTAGATATAGCTCCATACAAATGTCGCTCCCGATTTGACATTTTCCGCTCTAGAAACGACATATTGTACCCAATTTTCTTTAAATTTGGCACAACATCTTATAATCCAACTAGAAACACCTATGCAAAAATTGGGTAAGGTCGGTTCAGATTTAGATATAGCT
The DNA here is from genome assembly GCA_947397865.1 of Polietes domitor. Classification (NCBI taxonomy): domain Eukaryota; kingdom Metazoa; phylum Arthropoda; class Insecta; order Diptera; family Muscidae; genus Polietes; species Polietes domitor. Next base: position 26,446,700 of record OX377618.1, on the reverse strand, counting down.
CCCAAACAAATGTGGCTCCCGGTTTTACTTTTGCCGTTTTAGAAACCACATATTGTACTCGATTTTCTTTAAATTTGGCACAACAGCTTATAATCCAAGTAAAAAACCTATGGTGAAAGTGGCTAAGATCGGTTCAGATTTAGATATAGCGCAAATACAAATGTTGCTCCCAAATGTTCAACCGATTTTGTCCAAACTATACATATTATATTTCACCTATTTCGTTCCAGATTTCAATATACCCGCATACAAATGTCCTTTCCGATTTAACATTTTTTGTCAAACACATACATTTACAGGATACAAAAATCGTTTTCACTTTTTCACCGAATTAAATTGTATTCGTATTGAAAGTGGAGTGTATCATAGAGTCGGCCCCGCCCGACTTTAGCCTTTCCTTACTTGTTTTTTTTTCAATTTATTTCTTATTATTATTGACAAGACTGATTTTACAATTTCAAATTTCTAAATTCAGCAATTCATAATTGGTACATAGTACACACATGCAAGATATATATATAAAGTAAACATTTATTTTTAAACATATATTTTTAAATTAAACATTGTCCAAACATTCCTGCCGTCCGTCCGTCTGTCAGTCTGTCCGCTTGTTGAAAGCACGCTAGCATCTAAACGAAAAGAGCTAGGACGTCCAAATTTTCCATAAATGCGTCTTATAGTCGTATATCGGCTGGGATTAACACCTGGCGAAATCGGCCCAAAGGGGAAAATTTCCCCTCACAAAGACTAAAAATACCCATAAGCCCCTAATATTTTAGAGTATTTAAGCATTTTTGAGTAGATACATAATAAAAAAGTATAAAAAGGGGTTAAAAATGGTACCAACCAAATGGCCGCGGTTGAAATCATGGAATTCGGTGTATACATTCCTCTGACTGCTTAGACACGAAAAATAAAAGGTTTTTTCCAAATTCGTACATTCAAGGGATACAATGTGTACAGAGGGATAAAAATAGTACCAACTAAACGGCTACAGCTAGAGTGATGAATCTCGGTGTGTACATCCATAAAAGGTTTTTTTTTTCCAAATTCGTACTTTCAAGGGATACAATAGGGACAGAGAGATAAAAATAGTACCAATTAAACTGCTACATCTAGAATGATGAAACTCGGTGGTTACATCCCTCTAAATGCGTGGACACGTAAAATAATGTGATTTTAGAAAATCGTACTTTTGGAATTAAAATAGAATCGAAATACAAGCAACTGTAACCACACTATCTATCAATATTTATAGTATTTAATTTTTTTTTGAAAATATAAATATAAGAATATTTATTTTGTGACTTGAAGTATTATATCGATACATATAGTGTAAACGTATCAGTAGTCTTGCCTTATAAGCGTGGTTTGAAATAATAAAAATATTATATTTATTTATAAAATTAATTTTTGAATATTTGTATTGGTTTTGGTTTGGCTATATTAAAAAATTTATATTTTCCTGAAATATTACTGCACTTCTACGAAAATCGATTGCCTCTGTGGAATGCAAGCCATGGTGGAGGGTATATAAAGTTCGGCCCGGCCGAACTTAACGCCGTTTTTACTTGTTATTTTACACCACGTTATATTTCGACAAGAAAGATCTATGGTGGAAGTGAGTCACATCTGTTCAAATTTATATACAGCCTCCATTCCAAAATCTATCTCGCTTTGAGTTTTTCCTCCACACAACACATATTTTATTCGATTTTCTTCACAGTAAGTTATATTTGAACTAAAAAGATGTATGGTGATATTGGTTTACATTTTTTTGATATTAAGATGTAGCTCCCTTACAAATTGACATACCCATTTGTCAAAACAAAACACTCTAGAAACCCCATATTCCAAGCCATTTTCTTCAAATTTCAAAATCCCCAAAAATGTTTCCACAAATGACGCAGTCGTCATTTAAGCATAGACGGCGGTCAAGTAATGCTGTTAAAAATATTCTGTAATACAATATAGGAAAAGCTCGTGCGATTTCCAGTGCTGTGACATCCATTGTAGCCTTACGAAGTCAAATCTCGATATGCTACTTTTCGAAAAAAAAAAATATGAATTTAAACATCTGTCATTTTTGGCATAGGTAATATTTTTATACACTCCACGAGAGTATTATGGCTTTGTGCATTTGTTTGTAACACCCAAAAGGAAGCGAGATAGACCCATTGTTAAGTATACCGATCGACTTAGAATCACTTTCTGAGTCGATTTAGCAATGTCCGTCTGTCTGTCTGTCTGTCTGTCTGTCCATCTATTGTTGTAATCAAATTACAGGTCGCAATTATAGTCCGATCTTAACGAAAATTGGCACAAGTGAGTTTTGTGGATCAAGGACGAACACTATTTAATTTGAGGCAAATCGGTTCGGATTTAGATATAGCCCCCATACAAATGTCGCTCCCGATTTGTCATTTTCCGCTCTAGAAACCACATATTGTAGCCGATTTTCTTTAAATTTGGCACAACATCTTATAATCAAACTAGAAACACCTATGCAGAATTTAGGTAAGATCGGTTCAGATTTAGATATAGCCCCCATACAAATGTCGCTCCCGATTTGACATTTTCCGCTCTAGAAACCACATATTGTAGCCGATTTTCTTTAAATTTGGCACAACATCTTATAATCCAACTAGAAACACCTATGCAAAAATTGGGTAAGATCGGTTCAGATTTAGATATAGCCCCCATACAAATGTCGCTCCCGATTTGACATTTTCCGCTCTAGAAACCACATATTGTAGCCGATTTTTTTTAAATTTGGCACAACATCTTATAATCCAACTAGAAACACCTATGCAAAAATTGGGTAAGATCGGTTCAGATTTAGATATAGCCCCCATACAAATGTCGCTCCCGATTTGACATTTTCCGCTCTAGAAACCACATATTGTAGCCGATTTTCTTTAAATATGGCACAACATCTTATAATCGAACTAGAAACACCTATGCAAAAATTGGGTAAGATCGGTTCAGATTTAGATATAGCCCCCATACAAATGTCGCTCCCGATTTGCCATTTTCCGCTCTAGAAACCACATATTGTAGCCGATTTTCTTTAAATTTGGCACAACATCTTATAATCCAACTAGAAACACCTATGCAAAAATTGGGTAAGATCGGTTCAGATTTAGATATAGCCCCCATACAAATGTCGCTCCCGATTTGACATTTTCCGCTCTAGAAACCACATATTGTACTCGATTTTCTTTAAATTTAGCACAACAGCTTATAATCCAAGTAAAAATCCTATGGTGAAAGTGGCTAAGATCGGTTTAGATTTAGATATAGCGCAAATACAAATGTTGCTCCCAAATGTTTAACCGTTTTTGGCCAAACTATACATATTATATATCACCTATTTCGTTCCAGATTTCAATATACCCCCCTACAAATGTCCTTTCCGATTAAACATTTTTTGTCAGACACATTCATTTACAGGATACAAAAATCCTTCCCGTTTTCACTTTTTCACCGAATTAAATTGTATTCGGATTGAAAGTGGAGTGTATCATAGAGTCGGCCGCGCCCGACTTTAGCCTTTCCTTACTTGTTTAAAATTATTTTCCTGTTCTTCTATTGGCCTTCATATTAGCTTTACATATATGTATATACTATATATTATATACTATACCATAACAACTTAATATTTTAAAAGAAGTTGCTATTACCGTCACAACAAGGTATACCACATTTCAGGAGTTACAAGGTATTGAATGAGCACACCTTTTTGAAAAAATCTTTTTTTTTCTCTGTTAAATTGGACATAACTTGCGAAAATAATTTTCTATTTTTTCCAAAACCACGTATATAATATTTTTATGAGAAGAATGCAAACACAAACTTTCAAAACATTCGCAGCTATCGAGATCAAAAATCATACTGCTTGACATGGAGTGACTCATATTTATGTATCGGTGTCTCTGGTTAATATTTCAAAGCGTTACATACGGGTTGACAAAGTGAAGATATTACCCATGATATGGCGGAGGGTATAGAAATAGACGGATATAGATAAATCGTATACACGATGCAGATATATACTTTATATTGTCTCTGATGCATATTTCCAAGCGTTCCAAACGGAATGACAAAATTAATATACTACCCATCATATCGTAGAGGGTATACAAATGTGGTGCAATTTTTCGCTATTTTAATCAAATCAGAGATAGACCAGTTAAATCCTGCGCGTAATGACTCATATAAATTTGACTGGTTCTTTATAGAATGGTGAAGAGTAATGGCAGGTGGTGTATAACTATTAAAGGTTGTTCATCGAGGTGGATGGTCTGGGTGGGTTGGGAAGCATGGCAACTTTCATTGTTTGTATTATTTAATTGCTTTCCATTGTTGTGAGTTCCTTTCCTTTTCATTATCCTACCAGTGAAAAAGCTCTTGCCCCACATACACACACTTGCACCTACACCAAATATAAGTGAGTGCATGTGTAAAAATATGTCTTTGTTTTTGTTTTTGTCCTTGCCTATGTCTATGTCTTTGATTATTATTGATTTGATGATCGATTGAATGAAATTCATGATGGCTGTCTCGGGTATACCGAAATGTTTGGTATAATTAAAATTTAATTACATTGTTTACACCTTCCAGCTAATTCCAGGGAATGTTTATGTTTAATGCTTTGTATGCCTACCGAGAAAAGATATAAACACTGTACATATAAACATAAATACAATTACAAACGCCGAAACTTAATGACTTCCAACACCACCACCCACACCCACACCATCATGGGTGCAACGGAAACGGAAGAGGAGAGCCTCTTTGTAGAATGTAATTATTCCGTGGGCACTGCTGCGTATGAGTGATTTATTTCCTTTGTCTGTCATTTTTAAATATTTTATAGCATTTTTATGTAACACGGGGCGTTTAATTGTTAATTAATTATTTGTTTAGTAGGTCATTTCAATGGGGGAGGTATTCAGTGCGCCCTTTCATTATTGTGTTAATCCTTTTGTTTATTACGACCGCTAGAGAAATGATGGACGGCAGTTTATGTGAGATGTGACATCTATAACCGTTGGATTGACGTTTTTAGGCGTATTATTTGTCCTTTGGATCGAACATTTTATACCTCCCACCGATAGGGATTGGAAATGATTCAATTTCTATCTGAATCGGTCTAAACTATAGTACAGTACTTTAACGAACTCTCAATTCTATGAACATCGCATTTAAAAGACATTCATTTTTATACCCTCCACCACCAGGACTAACTAACTACTAACTTTGTCATTCCGTTTGTAACACCTCGAAATATCCACCTGAGATCCTATAAAGTATATATATTCTTGATCGTCATAAAATTTCAAGACGATCAAGCCATGTCCGTCCGTCTGTTGAAAGCACGCTAGCATCTAAACGAAAGGAGCTAGGACGTCCAAATTTTCCATAAATACGTCTTATAGTCGTAGATCGGTTGAGATTGAAACTGGGCGAAATCGGTCCAAAGGGAAAATTTTTCCCTTACAAGGACTGAAAATACCCATAATAACCCCTAATATTTTTAAATATTTAAACATGTTTTTTAATATGTCTGGTTGGACTTACTTGATATTGGGTATGTGCATTCCCCTTATAACAAAACGTGCACCATAAAGTGATTCTTATTCGTAGGGGATGAAATGGGGCAAAAAGGGGATAACAATGTTTCCTATCAAACGACAACCGCTAGAAACACGAAATTCAGTGTGTGAATTCCTCTAATTGAGTAGATACATAATATAAAAGTATTTTTGCCCAAATTCGTACTTTTAAGGGGGAAAATGGGAATAGAGCGATAAAAATAGTATCAACCAAACGGCTGCAGCTAGAATAATGAAATTCGGTGTATACATTCCTCTGATTGCATAGACACGTAAAATCTAGGGATTTTTCGAAATTCTTACCTTTTGGGGTTAAAATGGAAAGAGGGGTTAAAAATAGTACCAACCAAATGACCGCAGCTAGATCCATGAAATTCGGAGTATATATTCCTCTGACTGCGTAGACACGAAAAATAAAAAGGTTTTTTTCCAAATTCATACTTTCAAGGGATGCAATGGGAACAGAGGGATAAAAATGGTACCACCTAAACGGCTACAGCTAGAATGTTGAAATTCGGTTTGTACATCCCTCTAATTGTGTAGACACGTAAAATGAGATTTTAGAAAGTCGTACTTTTAAGGGGGTAATAAGGGAATAATATAGTACCAACCAAATGGCCGCAGCTAGAATCATGGAATTTGGTGTATACATTCCTCTGACTGCAAAATAAAAAGATTTTTCAAAATTCGTACTTTTTACTTTTACGCCAAAAATTGGCTGAATCATGAAGTTAGGTTATATTGCACTGTGCCCGTGAGAGACGTGAGCTTTTCCCACCAGAGGCTCTGGTCTGTTGCTGCAATAACTAGCCACAATAGACTTAGTCACCCCGGCTCAATCCCTGGACCCAAAATTAGAATATAAATTTACTTTGTATTGTAATTCATTATAAATAAATAAATATATATTATACTGGACTTAATGGTAACTATTTAATTTTCAGATGGAAATTTTCACCGACGGGATGGGTTGGAATGAAGACGTAGAAGAAAATTTATTTTTAATTGTAATTGAAGAATTATTCTTTAAAATACATAATAAAATGTATAGTTTTTGTCTCTATAATAAATTTTGCCCAAAAAAGAGAAGTTGAGGCTATACATACATATTTTATAGCATTTTTATTTAGGTTAAATGTAGGTTCCTTAAATCAGAAAAATGCTCAAGTATGTATACTTATCAAAGTGTCTGAAGCGGAATAAGAAACATAGTATGATGGTATACTAGGTTTGTCATTCCGTTTCAGACACATTGATATTTTGATATCAAAGTATGGTAATCCCAATCGAAATTGTATGTGTAGACTTGAATACTTAAATGTTTGATACATGAATACTTTAACCTTTTCTACAAAGTGATGCATGTATGTAATTCGTCCTTCCACGTATCACTGTCTATTGTTATGATTTATCACGGCATCCTCCATCACTGTCACATTCGCAACATGGTTCTATAGTGACGTTATATACAGTGTTTCAAAGCTACAGCAATTCATTCAGTTTCTTATATAGTTCGTACATAATTTGAACAAATCTCACAAACTGTACACTGAATGAAAAATTATATCCATGAAACAGTTTTATTAATATGTTTAAATTGATGCAAGGAACAGATTGTTGGATACTATGGAATGTCTATTTACCTTAATGAAAGAAAAAATTAAAAAAATCACTAATCAATGTGATTACCACAACTACAAACTATCATTAACGAACATATCATTAATTAATCGTTTTATTTCATTAACGTAACCTGTTTCATTAATGTAATGAAAATGTCTTTAATCTAACACTAATGGAACATTACTCATTGATTTTTAATTTAATGATATTTTTTACGTTGTATCATTGAAGCTCTAAATTGGCCCAAAAACAATGACAAGTTTCATTGCTGCAATGTAATATTTCATTGAGTAATGAAGCTTTTGCTTTCATCATACAAGTTTGGTGGAACCAAAGAATTATTATTTGTGAGATTGGTCGTCTTCGCTTCTGCATTGGTCATACGGGACCCTAAAATCATTTAATTACGTTTCGTATATTCTTCACTATGACATTGGCCCACTGCGTTGTTTCACATGTTCCGTGATTTGATTGGATACAATTTTTGATTGTGTTTGATTTCGTTCTTGGACTAGTTCAACCAGCCGAACAACAGTTACCTAACCCATGTCATGGACAACAATGAATGTTCTTCGGTGCAATGCAACATGGAGGTATGACAGTCAATGATTGTGCACCTTAGGTTGGGTCATATTAAATACAACTTTTTATAGTCATTTCAATAAGATGGAGGTATTGGTATGTTTTTAATTCCATTTATTTTTATTTTTGATCCTTTTAATGTTCATTCTCAACTTAAAAGCAATTAATTGAATTGATTTAATTGTTATTTTTGTTTAAACTTTGTTTTTCCAGTTCAGGAAATGACGTTCATATGATATGACCTAAGATAGTGTCTTTTAAGTTTTCCTTTGCATTGTAATGTCGATCTGAGTAAGCCATATACTAGTGATCCTTGTATTTCATATTGTATTCCGTCCGTCATCTGCAGATGTCATATAAAAACGACCCACCTTAGTGTACATGACACACGAACATAGCATGCCCAGCACATTCCAGTTAAACAAAGCGAAACGCAGCCAGCAACAACAAATAGTTGGGCTCTGGTCACGTGGAGCTAATCAATCAAAATGTATACAAAAGAGTCGGCAGTCTGTTGTTTTCCGTATTTTGCCGAATAAATTCCGGCCGTGAATTGGAGCACAACATCAGCACACACACATACACATACATACATATATGTATAAACCGAAATGTAGAGAGACACGTAGCACATCAGCGATAGGATTCCTTTTTGATTTTAAAATCAACAAAGGGTATGCATATCTACGAGTATCTTTTCGCCATATTTATACGAGTATTTAAGTATGCATGTAATGTGGGTGGAAAGGAATATGACACAGCGGCGGACTTTGAAAGGCCTTGTCCATTTCATCCATTTAATGACCGGAAGGCCTAGAATCGCATAGGTTAGATTAGGCTGTCGGAGAATCAGAGTCAGAGATAAAACATGTAACTCACTTACACCATAACATTTTATATCGGTTCTGCCCAATTCGGTCAAGAAAAGTTGAAATCTTTTTTATCAATTGTCTGCAGGCACACAAAATATACCCGACGCTCTCAATCTTCTATTCCTCAGCACTGTTCTTATCCCGTCAATATCGAGGTTCTTGAAGTACTTCAAATGATAGAAGGTAGTCCGACAATTGACTATTCGTGATTCTACATACGATGGTGCTGCTACACGCCAGCTTCTGCTTATGCTCGAGTTGTAGCATGGATCTCGATAAGCAAGTTCCGGTGGAACCTGTTGGGTTATGCCTAATCTTATAAGTACACTTAAAAAAATTAAACTGGAGTACTGATAAAACTAATTCTGAGTAAATTTTACCTGATTTGAGTACTAAAGTAAACGTAAAAAATAAATTTAATAAAGGTATAATGGTTATCAAAGAAATACTAATTTTCCTAACTTTGGTCAATTTATACTTAAACAATTATTGAGTTGCACCAATAGTCCTTCTAAGGCCCTGGCCTATATAAAAAACAAATGAAAGGCCTTGCCTGTCAACCTCTGTTAATTTTAAATACATAAGTTCATCATTTGGTAGTTAGTTTAAAGTTGCTGTTTTATCCTTTTTTTCTAAACGGGTATGGGTAGAGTCTATCATCTATGTTATTGTTGTGTTTGTTGTTTTTCTTGTTTTGGACAATCCACAAAAACAATGTTATTTATTTCCCTGTCATAAATAACTTTGTATTTAATTAAATTTGAAGCTATACATATATGAAGTTTTTAATGCGAAATTTTAATCGCCGGGATTTCATTTTTTTTTTGACGAATTGTGTACAGTAGTGCGACAAAGTTTGTGAATTTTTTAAAAAATTAATTATTATGACTTCATGATTATTGTTTATGACTCCAGTAAATACAGTAGAATATTTTTTTATTAGTATGGCCTATTCTACGCGCTATATTGATATGAATATCAAATTAAATATAATAGGAGTGATTTTGTATTAACATGAAATAGAAACAGATTTTTTTATACACTCCACGAGAGTATAATGTCTTTGTGCATTTGTTTGTAACACCCAAAAGGAAGGGAGATAGACCCATTGTTAATTATACCGATCGACTTAGAATCACTTTTTGAATCGATTTAGCAATGTCCGTCTGTCTGTCCGTCCATCTATTCATGTAATCACAATACAGGTCGCAATTGTAGACAGAACCAAATGAAACTTTGCACAACGAAGTTTTTCTGGACAAGGACGAGCGCTATTTAATTTGAAGAAAATCGGTTCAGATTTAGATATAGCCCCCATACGAATTTCACTCCTTATTTGACTTTTTCCGCTCTAGAAACCACATATTATATAGGATTGTCTTCAGATTTGGCAAAATATCTTATATTTAAACTAGGACCACCGATCGGTTCAGATTTATATATAGCTCCCATTCAAATTTCACTCCCGATTTGACTTGCACAGCCATGGTGCAAATGCACACAAATTTCACTTCCGATATTTCAACAGATCTTTTTCAAATCTTGCAAAATATCTTATATTTCAACTAGAAACACCCTTGACGAAAATGGGTCAGAACGGTTCAGATTTACATATAGCTCACATTCAAATTTCGCTCCCGGATTGGCTCTTTCCGCCCAGAAATCCCGTATTTTCACCGAATTTATTTAAAACGAGCATAACACGTTATACTTGAACTGGAAGAACTTATTGTGAACATACAAATATTTTTCTGGAATATTTGGACCAGATTGGACCAGATCATATTAGCCTATGATAAGGAAACATACAAAAATTCTTCCCGTTTTCATTTTTTTACCGAATTGAATTGTATTCGGATAGTGTAGTGTATCATATAGTCGGCCTCGCCCGACTTTAGCCTTTCCTTACTTGTTTTTAATTTTTTATTTTAAAAATTTTAAATGTTCAGCATGACCACGAATCTACAAACCTAAGATAAACAGTTTATCTTTATATAGAGGTGTTCTGCAAGGATCAATTTTGCGCACTCTATAATTTACTTTATACATAAATAATATGTTGGATGGGATTCAAGGTCCTCCTGTATTTATTTCTTTCTTCTGGATCATGATAAAGGTAGTGCAGCAAGTAAAAATGTCACCATGCCATTTGGATTCTATAAATAGCAGTTCAAATAAAAAATATGATTTTTCGAAATGTGTACTTTTAAGGGAAAACGGGAGTACCAATAGACATAGTACCAACCAAAGTATTTCAGCTAGAATCGTGTATATGTAGATGCTAAACATAAATGGATATTACGAAATTAGTGTATTTTACAAGGCAGGCGGGATAAAAGCCCAAAGTATTTGAGTTAGAATCGTGAAATTTGCAATGTTATCTGACGCACAACATAAAACAATTTTTCAAAAAAAAAAAAAAAAAAAAACTATTGGAAACGAGACAGCAACTGAGTCATTTCCGAAACAACATAAATACAAAATTTTATCATTTTATTTGTATAGAAACAGACGGATTGAAAAATTGGGATCTGTTGGTAGCAACAATATTGCATTGGTAGATACAAAATTAAAAGTTGCATATTAAAACAAGGTTTTTGAATTTTTTTGCCCTTCAACATAACTTTGTCAATACTGTAAATTATTATATTCATAATACTGTATTAATATTTAAGAAGAAAAAGATTTAATCTTGAACTCTTTCTATTCTATATAAGAAATTATTCCTATTATTAAGTTATATTATACAGAATAAACATAAATTGAATAGAAAACAAGAGAGGAAAATATATATTTGTATAGTTATGCAAAAATAGTTTATTAAAAGACATTCATAGGACATTAATAATAGTGCAGATTCTAAACAGTTCGAATTATGTATTAGGGTATGTTTAGATATACTGGAGTACTAGGAGAATGAGGGGAATATTTCTTTATATTTAGAGTTAAAAACTATTTAGGAAATCCTTACTTCAAACATTTTGGTCATTTTACTTCCACGTTTCAAATTTTTAAATGGGGCCAAATGCAAAAAACACGAACTTTAATTCCCTCCACCATGAATTGCTTTCCACAGAGGCTGTCGATTTTCGTAGAAGTGCAGTAATATTACAGGAAAATATAATTTTTGTTGAATATAGCAAACAAATACAAAGATAGAAAAAATAATTTTATAAATAAATATAATATTTTTATTATTTCAAACCACGCGTATAAGGCAATACGTTTACATGTCGAAATAATAAATATAATAATAATTTCAATAAAAATTAAATACCATAAATATTGGTAGATAGTGCAGTTGGTTGCAAATTTTGAAAATCCATTATCTCATGTACATAGTCCTAACTTCATGATTCAACCAATTTTTGCCGTAAAAGTAAAAAGTACGAATTTGGAAAAATATTTTTATTTTACGTCTCAGAGGAATGTATACACCGAATTCCACGATTATAGCTGCGGCCATTTTGTTGATACCTTTTTTCCTATTTTACCCCCTTAAGAGTACAACTTTCTAAAATTTCTTTATTTTACGTGCCTATGCAATTAGAGGGATGTACACACCGAATTTCATCATTCTAGCTGTAGTCGTTTAGTTGGTACTATTTTTATCCCTCTGTCCCTTTGCATCCCTTGAAAGTACGAATTTGGAAAAAAAACTTTTATTTTTCATTGCTACGCAGTCAGAGGAATGTATACTCGGAATTTCAGGACTCTAGTTGCGGTCGTTTGGTGGGTACTATTTCTATCCCCTTTTTCCATGTTAACCCCAAAAAGTACAAATTTCGAAAAATCCGTTTATTTTACGTGTCTTTGCAATCAGAGGAATGTATACACCGACTTTCATTATTCTAGGTGCAGCCGTTTGGTTGGTACCAGTTTTATCCTTCTATTCCCATTTTATCCCTCAAAAGTACGAATTTGAAAAAAAAATACTTTTATATTATGTTTCTACTCAATTATAGGAATGTACACACCGAATATCGAGTTTCTAGCTGTTGTCGTTTAATGTGTACCCTTTTTGCCCCATTTCACCGCCTACGAATAAAATCATTTTGTGGTGCACGGGGAATGCGCATACCCAATATCAAGTAGTACAAGCAAACATATTGCAAAAATATGCTTAAATACTCTAAAATAATAGGGGCTATTATGGGTATTTTTGGTCCTTGTGAGGGAAAAATTGTTCCCTTTGGGCCGATTTCGCCCAGTTTCAATCCCAACCAATCTACGACTATAAGACGCATTAATGGAAAATTTGGAAGTCCTAGCTCATTTTGTTTAGATGGTAGCGAGCTTTCAATAGACAGACAGACGGACGGACATGGCTAGATCGTCGTAGAATTGTATGACGATCAAGAATATATATACTTTATTGGGTCTCAGGTCGATATTTCAAGGTGTTACAAACGGAATGACAAAGTGGAGGGTATAAAAAAATTGAATACGTACCTATGCAAATTACAACATTTTTCACAACTTCAACCGATTTTTAGCATTTAATTTTTTGGTTTTTTGGGATAATTTTTGTCAAATATCAATATTGCGTTAAATATTAATTTTTATACCCTCCACCTCCAGGATGGGGGTATACTAACTTTGTCATTCCGTTTGTAACACCTTGAAATATGGACCTGCGACCCTATAAAGTATATATATTCTTGATGGTCATAAAATTCTAAGACGATCTAGACATGTCCGTCCGTCTGTTGAAAGCATCTAAACGAAAGGAGCTAGAACGTTCAAATTTTCCATAAATGCGTCTTATAGTCGTAGATCGGTTGGGATTGAAATGGGGCGAAATCGGCCCAAAGGGAAAAATTTTTCCCTCACAAGGACTAAAAATACCCATAACAACCCCTAATGTTTTAGCGTATTTAAGCATGTTTTTTGAATATTTCTGTTTATATTTGGTATGTGCATTCCCTTATAGCAAAAACGTGCACCATAAAGTGATTCTTATTTGTAGGGGGTGAAATGGGCCAAAAAAGGTATAAAAATGGTACATATTAAACGACAACTGCTAGAAACACGAAATTCGGTGTGTACATTCCATAGAGTAGATACATAATATAAAAGTATTTTTTCCAAATTCGTACTTTTAAGGGGTAAAATGGGATAAAAATTGTACCAACCAAACGGCTATACCTAGAATAATGAAATTCGGTGTATACATTCCTCTGATTGCATAGATAAGTAAAATACACGGATTTTTCAAAATTCGTACTTTTTGGGGTTAAAATGAAAAAAGGGGATAAATATAGTACCAATCTAATGACCGCAGCTAGAGTCATGAAATTCGGAGTATACATTCCTCTGAGTGTGAAGACACGGAAAATAAACTGATTTTTCGAAATTCGTACTTTTTGTGGTTAAATGAAAAAAGGGGATAAAAATAGTACCAATCAAATGACCGCAGCTAGAGTCATGAAATTCGGAGTATACATTCCTCTGACTGCGAAGAAACGGAAAATAGACGAATTTTTCGAAATTAGTACTTTCAAGGGATACAATGGTACAGAGGGATAAAAATAGTACCAACTAAACGACTACAACTAGAATGATAAAATTCTAATTGCGTAGAAACGTCAAGGGGGTAAAAATGGTACCAACCAAATGGAATCATGGCATTCGGTGTATATATTCCTCTGACTGTATAGACACGCAAAATAAATAGTTTTTTTTTTTCAAATTAGTACTTTTTCTTTTACGGCAAAAATTGGTTGAATCAAGAAGTTAGGTTATTTTGCACTATGTACGTCTAATAATGGATTTTAAAAATTTGTACTTTTGAAATTCAAATAGAATGGAAATACAACCAACTGTAGCACCCACTATCTACCAATATTTATGGCTTTGAAAATATAAATATAAGAATATTTATTTTTTGAATTGACGTATTGGTAGCATTACCTTATAAGCGTGGTTTGAAATATTATATTTATTTATAAAATTAACTTTTCAATATTTGTATTTGTTTTGGTTTGGCTATATTAAAAAAATTATATTTTCTTGTAATATTACTGCACTTCTACGAAAACCGACAACCTCTGTGGAATGCAATCCATGGTGGAGGATATATAAAGTTCCGGCCGAACTTAACGCCGTTTTTACTTGTTATTGTTTATTTTCTACGAACGGATAATAAGTTTCCTATTGTAAAACTTAAGTTATTATTTGTTATGCATCCTTTCAGATTCGTAATTGTGCCATTTGTAAACGGATTCGTATGGATTCAATTTTTGAAGAAGAAATCATACGTTATTTTTTCCAACGATATTTTGTGGAAATGCAATTGTTTCAAGTTTTGACCAAACAAAGATTCAATTATGGAGATTAATTATACGCAATAAAAACCATAGCCATATGCTATTATAATATTATATTGATATTCACTCGTATGTACATTGTACAAACCAAATAAATCCTTTGCTAATCCACTTACACATCTCAATTACAATTAGTGTTAGCTAACGCCATCTTAATAAATACAAACAATCAGGACATGCTGAAGCCCAATATGTACTAACTGACGTTTGTTTACATTTTGTTCTCTTTGCAGTGATACTTCAATATCGACCAGAGTTGACATGCTGACGCCGGCCATTGAAGTGTACAAGCCACCGCTCTGACATAAGGATGACACGGTGGAGAGCAATTTAGGGAATCCATCGACAAGTAGCGATTTTTAGCAAAAGCTAATAACGACCCGTGTTGAGCTTAATCATGCAGCCTATATGCAAATAACAACAACAACAACATCATCAACTACACCAACAATAACAACGCCACCAGCAACACCAGCATCACCAGTAATAACAGTAACTACCATAACAACAACAACAACAACTGCGACGACTACTACTACTACAACTACAACAACTATTAGTTCTACTACGGATAATCTATTTGTTCTTCCATCATAGTGTCAATCAAACGATAAAGATAACGAAACAACAACAGCAAAACGAATTAAAAATAAAGAGGAAACCACAAATGTAATTAAATACATAGCAACAACAACATCAACAACAACAACAAAATGAGATGAAACAGCAGCCACAGTAACAACAACAATACCCAATCGAAATCAACTACTATATATCTATATACATATATTAATAGTATATATATATATATGTATTTGTGTGTACCTACATATAGGAATAGTAAATGGAAATAAAACATGGTAAAACTATTTAGGAAACAAAATTATATACACACCAACACACACACACACATAGAAACAAAGATATATTTAATATATAATATATACCTACCTACCTAACAACTACATGCATAAATACATAGAAACATACCAACACATACATACAGACATATATCTACATCTATTGAAAGACAACATCATTTATATATATATACACACACACTACCGCGAGAAAGAGAGAACGGATAAAGTATAATAATCCTAAATTATTTTTCGAACAAAAAATAGACAAAACAAACATATAAATGAATCCAAAAAACAACCAAGCCCAAACATACACATATATATATATATAGATATACATATATATATATATATATATATATATATATATATATATATATATATATAGATATACATATATATATGTAACATGTATCAACTTATGCATATTGAGGTGTCCTGAAGATAGTAGATTCCCAACAAACATGTAAATTCATTCCTTGTATTAATGAAACAAAAGCGTTTCATTGATACGACAACACATTCTTTATTGTTATGAAAACTTATGAATGCTTCGTTGTCTTTACGAAACTTGCAATTGAAATTGAAGCAACGTAACTGGTTCTCTAATACAACAAAGTGATTTTCTTTCAGTGAACTACAAAATAACACACACAGTTTCAGTGGAAATTTTAAATATATATATATATATTTTAATTTCTTCACTTTAATGGCATCATTTGGAAGAACAATACACCTGTTAATTTTTGAGTCTTAAAAATTACCGATCAAATTTCCCGGCTTGGTGGAAAATTAAAATATGTGATATTCTCAGGTTTCCAAGGAAATCTTGAAAGGGAATTACCAAATTGGATGTGCATAGTAGGGCGCATATTTATAAAACTGTCATCACGATATTCGACGAACTTTTGGTGTATGCCACCAACGACATTTTTCTTTGAGAGCATCGTGACAGACACAGTCGATCACGACAAGCTGTCGTATATTAAATTCATTTGAGAACAACTAGACGGACAATGTCTTCATGTTATTCTCAATCAGGGTTTAAATGCAAATAATCAGTTTGTTATAACCATAATGTGTGGTTCAACCAGGTTCAACTCTCGGCAAGACCATCTGACATAATCTAGTTAACCCTCTCATGTCCGAATTTTCTTCTTAATAAATATATAAATCTAACTATGAGTAAACTTACTATGACTAAATATATAAATCTTTGATGAGGTATGGGTCTAAATATGATTTCTATAGAGTCTTGGGGTTCTAATTCATACAGGCCATGAGTGACAGGATGTTTCTTAAAATCATTATACTGCAGATATCGCTTACACAAAAAATATTATTAAATGGTTTCTTCATTTTAAAAATCTTTGATATATATCTCTTCGAATAACAACGACAGTTTATCTTGTACTCGAAGAAATCCAATGAAAATAAGAAGAATTTCTAAACAATTTCGAATTACAAGAAACTCAAACAATTGAAATTTGAGACTTGACTTTTGTTTTCACCTTCCTACGCAAACCCAAGTTACCGAATTTGTTGGCCCCTTTTAAATATTCCTTGTTACATATGTAAACCAAAAGTAAAAATTATTAATTCTGCAAAATATGTGATTTTAAAGATTTTATAGGACTAACTCGCAATGTTGCCTATAGGCAACATTTGGCATGAGAGGGTTAAAATTTGTCAGTGAGTATAATATTAAACCGTGCGACAAAAATACAAAATATTGATGGGCCACGGAAATGTATATATAATTCTGAGGGCTGACCTGAAACAAACAAACAAAACTGTGTACTTTGTTTTACATTGGCCGGCTGTATTTGTGTCTAAAAGGACATTTTTAAAGAATAAAATTAGTCAACATTTTATTATAATTTTTCTGCTGGTCCTAGAAACATATCCAATAAGCAGCTTTCTATGTTAGTTAACTAAAGCTATAGAACTATGACGTCTTTTTTATATAATCTTAAAATTGCACGTCATTGCTGATATGCCAAATGTGATGCCATTTAGTGAGAACAAAATTAATTTTTTACTGAACATTTTTAATTGTTAAGAAAATCGATTGCAGCTATGAAAACTTAAACTTAATGATATTTTTAATTTGGCGGTTAGACCACTGCTGATTTGTGGGCATGAATTCAATTTTTCAATTAACTATTAATGTGGCAACGGGTTTTCCAAGTGTTTGCTAAAATTAGTGCCACTTGAAAATATCAAGATCGTTTACTGAACAGACTGCATTACTTGACTTAAAAGAAGCTTTGTGTGTCTTTTTTTTGCATAGCAGTAGAACAAGTTTTTTTTTTTCTCAAAAAACAATCTTTGTTCACTTTGTATTTTGCTATTAATTCTGGACATCTTAATGTACAAAAATTTGTGGCTAGGTATTTTGAAGCATTCATACAACTACATATGTAGGTATGTATCTAAATCTCGGAAATAAACAAGTAAACAAAGTAAAACGAAAACTGGAAACTGAATAAAGCAAGAATATGAATGAAAACACAAACAGGAAATGCCTACAAAAAAATTGAAAAATATATAATTTCAAACTAAATGAAGAAACATAAAAGGCAACTGCCAATACAGCAACAACAGCAAGAATAATTACTAACTTACAAAACAAACCATTATAGATTAGATTCAATAACAAATTCCACACCAAAAGAAGCTGAACTAAACATAAACTACCTAAGCAGATATAGTTGAAACTGATGTTAGGGTCGGCCCATCACCGTCCACGTCCATGATAAATAGTCTGCATCAAATTCAAGGCTCCCATGGAGGACTGCTGATAGACCTCTTATAGTGGACAATTCGACATAAGTATGTGCTATTCGTCATAAATATAAAATATCATACAAACCAATCTCCCCAGGAAACCAAAAAACAGAAATCGATCAGTGTAACGCCAAATTATTACAAAATATATTTTGTCATCACTCAAGTAAAAATATTTTTTATTTGTCTCCTATACTTTAGAAGAAAAAATCTGGATACATTTAAAATTGTTCTCTAAATTTGCATTTTTTGAAATGTTTTGTTACAAAAGAAAATACAAACCCAAAAAATGCAGGAAACATAAAAAGTTTTTTTTTTGTAAAATTCTGTAAAACCCTTGAAAAAGAGAGTCACCACTTAGACTCTCTTTTTCAAGGGCACCATACAAAACAAAAGTTTTTTACAAAAAATTATCATTTTTTGTACGAATTCCAACAGTTCAACAGTGGCAGAAACTGTGGAATAAAACATGGATAAATAAGACCTCCATAATGATTTGTAATTTTTAAAATTAACAAATGTCGAAAAATTTTCTTAATTTGTTATTACAAAATATTTGAAAATTAATTAAAAGGGTCGTTGAAAACGATAGGTTCGAATTTCATAAATGCATATGTCTTTGAAATATTTTCTTCTATTTTTTAATTTAATTCTATTTGAATTTGAAAAAAAAAAAAACATTAATAGTTTGGACCTGCTATATACTTTTGAGCAAATAGATTTATTATTATTATTTATGCCTTAAAGATTCTTCTCTAATTTGTGCAAATCAATCTTTTGGATTCTTATACCGCAATATGCACTAATCCGGAAAGGTTGCGTTTTGGTGCATATAAAATGAAAGCTTTGTTGTTTTTGAATACCCCCAAAGTATAGCGGCTATATAGCCTTGTGTTAGTTTATGAGGTTTTAAATATTTTTTATAAAGGCCTATCTGTCCATGTTGATGTATACGTTTGCACTCAAAAATATGTATTTGGAACAGACGCAAGAATATTTATTTAAACAGTTTTACCCAAATATAAAAATACTGACATATAAACAAAATATGTTTTCACCTAAGTAAATAATGTTTGGAAGACATTGATTGCAACAGGTAATGAGTTGAGGCTTTCCAATTCATACATGCTGGGTCGATTATTTTGCAGGGTGTAGGAGACACTTTTTTAATAACTCAATCCTATCGATGTTGCCATATTTCTTGAGAATGGCCACTCGGGTCCAGCCTTGAATTTGAGGCACGCTATAGAGCGTTTGCCATAACAACAAAAGCCCAAAGAATAGAAAGATTAAATATATATAAACAAAAACAACAATTGATCCAAATAAAACTGAATAATTCCTAAGATTGATTAAATTTAGTTAACCAAGAGAAAACAAAAGCCAGAGAATAAACAATGTAGTCGTTTTAAGGAGTGTAATTACAAACAAATTTAGCTATAAGTTATAAATAAATGGCATTACAATCGGTACACGCCGATCATACCTCGATACCCCTCCACATATACACACAGACAAAAACACACACATACCCTGTCACTAGCCCTAAGTCCCAAACATCAGCAGAGTAATAGTGGTCGCCTGATGAGGGGTATCCCAGTAACAACAAAAACCATGAGAACCCCCCAAAAATTAACCTGATAAAAATGGAAATCGTTAGTAATGAACAAGAATCTGAATAAATTTAGTTTAAATATTAACAACAAACTGTAGTTTAGTAATATTTGTATGAGATGAAAAAACAAAAACAAAAATAAAACATAAAACTAAAATAAAATTAAAATTAACAAAAAAAATGCAATGAATAACAATTTTTGTACTGCTGAAACCTTAGATAAATATTTAGAAAACAATGAATTATGTAATTAAGTGTAATTTATACATATGTAGCTATAAATATATACATATATACATGTATACATACAGACATTCATACATTCATACATAACGACAGACATGCACATTTAGTTAAAAAGAAATTGCAGAAATGAAAGCGAATGACCAACACATGGCCAGGGTGCATGGCATCGATTGGTACCAAGTGGAGCAGCAAGAGTGGATGTTTGAAAGAAATTCTCTTTAAAATTAAATTGAATGTCATTCAATTATAGATTTCTAAACTTACGTAATTTCGCAGCAAGAGGGAGAATCGTGAACAGGGCGCTGACGCGGTTGCACAGCCTTGCGGAGACATATGATTTTACAATCAATGCCAATGGGTTTACAACCGGTTGATAGAAAGCACCGGGTTTTAAAACAACCTTGTGTGAAATTCGTCTCCAACATTTTGCGCACAGTGATTCGAAATCGACCTTTTTAGAAATATTTCAATAGATTTTGAATAGAAAAACAAGTAAGGAAGGTTAAAGTCGGGCGTGGCGGACTATATGATACCCTACACCTATGGTGTAGGATATAAAAAGGTCATTACATTTGAAGCTAGTGATGTACGACACAGCTATAAGGAAAGAATCAAATCGGGAGCTATATATAATCTGAACCGATGTGACCCACTTTCGCTATAGTAATTTCTATTTGAAACATTAGCTGATGTGCCGAATTAGAAGAAAATCTGATCAAATATGCTATTTCTAGAGCGGAAATAATCAATTCAGTAGTGAAATTTGTATATATATATATATATATATATATATATATATATATATATATATATATATATATATATATATATATATATAAGAGCTGTTTTTAGTTGAAATATAAGTTGTTTTGCCAAATTTGAAGAAAATCTGTCAAAGTTTGTGGTTTCTAGAGCGGAAAGAGTCAAATCGGAGGAGACATTTGTACGGGAGCTATATATAAATCCATCCTATTTTTACCAGAGTTGAAATATACGGCGTCTTGCCAAATTGGAGGAAAATCTGTTGAAATATGTGGTTTCTAGAGCGGAAAAAGTAAAATCGGAAGCAAAAATTGTATGTTAGCTATATTTAAATCTGACCCGATTTGCTTCCAATTAAATAGCGTTCGTCCTTATCCCATAAAACTTCGTTGTGCAAAGTTTCATTTAGTTCTAACAACAATTGCGACTTGGACTTTGATTACAAGAATAGATGGACAGACGGACGGACATCGATAAATCGACTCAAAAAGTGATTCTAAGTCGATCGGTATAATAAACGATGTGTCTATCTCGTTTCATTTTGGGTGTTACAAACAAATGCACAAAGATATTATACCCTGTTGTGTAGGGTATAAATACCTAGAAGAAATTTCATTTGAAGTTGTTAAATTCTTGATCCTAAGTTGGTATTGAGACAGCTGTTATTATTTATATATTACAGTACGAGCTCGAAGATCGCAACTAATTACTGCCCATGCTTGCTGCAATAACCGAATAGTTGTGATAACCAAACCCCAAATTTACCTTTGAATGATTGTCTCAGACTAAACTCAATAAATTTATTGCATTTTTTACAGGCTTTCGTTTGGATTTTTTCAGATTTATTAACACCATATTTGGGAGTCGGCGAATTGATTCTGGATAATTAGGTTCGAATGAGCCCTCAGAAATTCTAAAAACATTGATTGGATTTGTAATAATTATGTATCAAGTCTGGAAAATATAAGCTTTCAAAAAGACTGGAAACTTCACCTTTAAAGTTAGATTATCCAAGGATACTCTAACGAGATTTGCAATCTGCGGACCACCATTATCCAAATCAGATAATTAAAGGATCTCCGGCAACAAAGTTAGTGTATTATGAAGCAGGAAATAAACTAAGCAAAAAACCGTAAGGAATGACTACAGTTGGTCGATATTTACACCCAGCACTAATCTCTACTAAATATATATGATTTTAAGTTCCATATCCCGATTTCAATTGAAGTCGTAAAAATAAAAAAAAATAAAAAACGAACATTACAAAAGTTGTGATAATCAAGACCATAAGTTGCGCTTATAAAGACCCCAATACTAATATTTCGTTGGTTGCAAAAAACGAGCAGTTGCAATAATAGGTGGTTGAGCTCATCGAGCTCGCACTGTATATTATATAGTGTCCGCCATCTAACGTTTTTTTTTTCAACTATTCAACCGTTGGACTATTACTTGTGGGGTTCCCGAGGCAGCCATTTGAATGAAATTATTTTCCATTATTAACCGGAAGGATTGTACTTTCAAATAATAGCATTTTCAAAAAAAAAAATGGTCTGGCGGACCCTATATTTGATTTTCTGCAATTCGATTTCCAATTCAGAACACTTCATTTGATTTTCTGAAATTTATATTTGAAATTCAATTACAATTCAAATTTTCATTTGGAATTTGGAAGTTATCAAATTAAATTCAGATGGTATTTCACTGCTGGTTATTCAACCTTGTCAATTTACAACAATGAGAAGCAGTACAGCATTATCGCATGTTTACAGAAATTGCATAGTCCTTACATTCTAGGACACTCGAATGTAATGCGGAGCTCGTCAATTAAAATTCAGAACATTTAATTTTCGAACTCCAAGGAAATTATCAAATTAAATTCAGATGGTATTTCACTGCTGGTTATTCAACCATCTCGTTTTATAGCAATGAGAAGCAGTACAGCGTTACCGCATGTTTACAGAAAGTGCATAGTCCTTACATTGTAGGACACTCGTATGAGGACAAAAGTTACACAAAACCAGAATTGCAATATCATTTCGTACTTGAATTATTTTGGATATGTTTCAAAATCCTTGTAGCATTTTTAATGATTCCTTATGAACATAAAATGGAAGGTTTTGCATTTCAATTGATGTGATCAGAATTTGAAATGGAATTTCGGAAAATCAACTGACGAGTTCCAAATTTATAATTGAATTTTTGAAACTCAATTGATGAGTTCTGAATATGAAATGGAATTTCTGAAAATCACATGTTGAGTTCTGAATTTCAAATGTAATTTCGGAATTTATGGAATACCCCATATATAAATGTCAACCATTCCTAAAACGAGGAACGTTCAAAAGTTGCACAATTATTTCCAAACAAGAAACGTGTTTGGACCCACTGAGCAGCGCTCAATTTCCACATTCAAGGCGTGGGTGTGTACCCACTTGTCTTTTACAAAATAAATCCGATAACGGTTCATAATCTGCACAAAACACAGTGATGTCGTGGATGCATCTGGTTCTCAACAATCTTACGTGTATTTTATTAACTCCAAATGGGACAAATTTGATCATAAAACTTAATCATATCTTTCAAGATGATTTTGTTTGAAAACCCTTCACCGATGTCAACATTATCGAGAGAATACTCTCTATGGTCCTTCTTATTTATTTTGGTATGCCTTCTTGGAATCAAAAATTGCCATCCATCTTGAGGTTGGTGTCGTTGTGAGTGGCCACGTTTTCAAACATGAGCTAAATTAAACATTTAACCAACATCAGTGACAATTTATTTCAAATAAAAAATCCATCCTCCAAAATGAAAACCACACAATAAAACACAGCCACCACAAATCATATTAAGACATGAACATGAACTTCAATACCAAAACCATAACTACAACTACAACAAATAAAAAACTGCACATACAAGCTAATTATAATTAATAATAATTGTAAAACAACAACAACAATGGATAGCCATCAACACATACCTAATGGGACGATTGCGTAGAGACAAACGATTGAATGAATGAATGGATAAAAAGGAAACCGAGTGTTTAATAACTTCATAATATTTATTTTAATTGGATTGGTTTTATATTTGGTTTGTTCGTTTAGACATTTTTCATGTCGTTTATAATAAAACTTAAGCTTTAAGTAAGCAAAACAACAACAGAATGGAAAATTTAAAAAATATATATCTTTAACAAAATCGCCCAAAAATCAACATTAATTATAAATAAAAACAAAACAAAACAAAATAAACAAACATTTTTTGACTGTGATCATTTTACGATATAAAACATAAAAACACATACATACATATATTGTTAATAATATTTAATAATAATAAAAAACTAATAATAGACGAATGATATTCAACAAAGCATTGCATTGAATTGAAAGAAAGAAAGAAAAAACTATAATAATTTAAAATATATTGAAACATTTTTTCATAGAGAAACGCAACAAAAAGCAATTTCATTTTATGTTGATTTATGTAAAATTAGGTTATTTTTATGGAAAACTACTGAAACAACAGCAAAACACACAATATAGAAATCCTAAATAAATAATAATAATTGGAAGCAGGAAATGAAAGCAAACGGAAACGGAAATGAAATGGAAAACGGCATATTCGCGCAAACGAGGCAAAGTTGTGTTATTTGTTGCAACAAAATAAAACCAAACTAAACTAAATTTATATGAGAGGATTTTAGTTTTCTAGTTAGGCGAATGTATCTATAGTTAAGGAAACATAAACAAAACAAAAACCGAAAAAAAAACTATGAAAAGAAATGAATTAAACTGAATGTTAACAAATTGAAAGAAAATTATAAAAAAGAGAAATAATGAGCAAATCGAAAAAAAAACGGAAAACCTATAACATAATTATTGTTGTTTTATACATATGCAAAAGAAAAAATACATACATTGTATAGTTGTTAAATTATAAAGAAAAAATAGTGATTGAATGGATGAATGAATGATGAATACACATACATATGCACTGTATGGCAAAGTTTAAGCGTGAAATTGTTATTTGTTATTAATTGGCGGTTGGTTGAGTTTCTACAAGTATATACATACATACATACATATATGTACATGTTCATATGTATGCGTGAACGTTATATATACCTAAATGAATATTACAGAATCGGATCAAGTAGTTTTTGTTATTATTTCTATTAAATTGTTTTCAGTGAATAATTTATGTTTCTTTATTTTTTTCGCTGCTTGCATTGTTTGGAGTTCGCCTAAAATATATTAATAGAATGTTGAAATTTGGAAAAAAGTCTTAAATTTGAAAAAGACTCGAAACTGTTAGTTCTTAATCCTCATTGTCCTGCTTTTAATAGAGTTATTAATATAAAACCCACATCGAGTACATTAATTCGAAAACAATTGATTTCGAGACTGTAAAAATGACGTAATTTATATATCAACTAATTCAATTCATTCAAATGAACAAAGTAAAAAAAATATTGTCACAATAATTTTTTGTGGTATTCACGACAAATTCAAATTGTGTCCTAAAAAATATTTTTACTATATTTTTGGGACTATAAATTCGAACATTCCTACGTTCTGGATTTTTCCACAGAAAAATATGTTTTGTCTCCTTCTGCTTAAATATATTTAAATATCTTCCATAGAGAGCTCTTTATGATATTGCCAATTGAAATCGGAATAGTATTGCAAACATAAAATATTAGCGTTTTAAATATTGGAGATATGCCACAATGTATAGCTTCACGACTGACGTTTGAAAATAATATTGTGTATTCTATGGCATGACTTTGTTAATTTTTGCTAATAAAAAGTGTAGTTCACCGACATCACATTTCGAATATAAGAAATATGGAATAGTTAAATTGTAACGGGAGCGGCATTTTGACGGAAATTCCGTTAGGATATTGGACTGCAACTAGAAAGGAAAGTGGAAAGTCCTAGTGTTGTCGTTATATATTGGAAACACAAAAAACACTTACGTATATTTATGAGTATGGTTTAAAATTGATTCTGAAATTATATGCATAAAAGGGTAATTTTACGTGGAATCACCCATCTGCAATATCAGGCAATGACAACAATTATTAAGTAATAACTTAATAATAGTGAACAGTTTTGAGTATTTCACAAGAAACTTCAAAGCATAACTCTAAATAGAAATATAAATCTATGTGAAATATTTCCTAACGTTTTCATCTTTCAATACGTTATATTTTCTAGTTTTTTTTTATTTCCACCCCAAATTATTTAGAAATGTATAGATAGGTTGTTGAATTACACAAGCCTCAAAGCTTTGCAAATTGTTTATTTACTTATTTTCCGTTTGTCATATAAATAAGTCATGTTTTTTTATAGAAATATAAAAGCAAGAAACTAAACCAAAAGCTGATAGCAGACACAAAAAACAATTTAGAAACCAAGAAAAACAAAAAACCCAAAAATATCATATTACATAAATCGTGCTTGACAATATAATTTAACAAACGAAATTGTAGAAACCAAATAATAAACAATTCAATAAATGGAGAAAATTAAACGAAATGAAAACCAAATCAAACCAAACCAAGAAAACATAATTTATGACATTAGACAGCAGGAAAGATATAATGAATTAAATAGAACAGACGTACGTACATACATATTTAAATAAAAAAATAAACCACAAACTGAAATACATTTTTCAATAAAACAGATATTCGCAGAGATCATATGTAAGTTCTCTTTATTTTGCTTTAACAGCATTTGATTCAAAGTATGGCTTTAATTTTGAAAGAAAGAAAGAAAGAAAAAATTTAAATGACATTATTTTTTACTATTTGTTGAATTTTAATTGAAATTAAATTAAACCAAACAAACACACACACATACTCACACTATCTCTGTAAATACTTTCATTAAATGAAAATATTTAGACCGAAAATTATTATAAATAATAAAAAATGCAAAATTGTTGAAAAAACACATAAACCAAGAAAGAAAGATAAAAAACATAAAAAAGGAAAAAACCCAGAACATTGTCAATAAGATTTTATAAAAAGAGAAAATGTTAACCGAAAAAACTAGTTAAACAAATAATTAATAATAATGATAATACAAAGTACATCCCCTTTCCATCAAAAAAAATAAGAAAAAAAGAAAAGAAACAATGGCATCATTTTTCCACACATTTGTATTTAACAAAACGAAAAACTAATGAAACAATTTTATACACAAAACTAAATTTTTGATAAAAAATAATAAGAATTGAAAAACAAAACAAACAGCCTACCACACACACAAGCACTCTCCACACATAAACACTTTCTTTTGTTAACTATTAACATCCACCATTTTTGATTGTATTTTTATAAAAAATATCGCTTATGTCCCCATCATTTCACATTCGCCAGCCCACGTTTTTTAGTTTTTTAGTTTTTATATTTAAAAAATGACACACACAAGTTAAATTACAAATGATTTTAATGCAAATATTTAAAATATGAAAACCCCACAAATCTCATTGTTTATTAAACATACCATTGGAAGAAAACACACAAAATAAATTTAAAAAATTAAGAATACCAAACCAAATTGAAAGAAGGAAAAAAGAATAATATTAAAAAATAGTAGTAATAATATATAAAGAAGAAAACAAAAAAAAAACAATTGTGTAATAAATGGTAAAACAATGAAAACCAATAAAATATTTATAAATGAAATGAATAATAATGAGAGCAACCAAAAAGAAAAACATAACAAACATGCCGATATGAGAAAAATAGTAAAGTTAATAAAAATCGAAAAAATATGATTGATAAAAAATTATAAGCACTCTGTGATTGATTATTTCAAATGGTCTTAAGAAGAAGGAAGGTAAGTAGTGGGCAAAACATGAAAATTAAAAACAAAATTATTCGCAACTGTTTGAATAATTTATTTGATTAGTTTGACACATGGATGTTGAACAGGATTTCTGGCAAAAGTATTGTTCGATTCGATAAAAAAATTAAGACATTTCGATAGTAGACATTTCTACGACGGAGAGATTCGGCCACAAACTCTTCCCTGACAATGCAGAGGATAATCTTAAAATCTCCCACCCTGCAGGTCATGATAGTGACGACATGGTCAATGGGCCAACAATTACCAATGATTCTTGGTTTTGGTGTTGGATTTCATTGATTTTCTATGTGTATTGAATGCAATATATTCGATTTCCAGCTATTCCAAGGGAATTTTTGTTTTGGTAATGGAAAGTAGGAGATCAACACTCAACCATACACAAATCATCAGTGATCCTTCTGTACGGAGTGCATGTATTAGCATTTATAATGTAAAATAAAAATAAATTTGAAAGTGAATTTAATTTTTTTATTATCCGGCAAAAGAACAATTTATGGCAGACACTGTTTGAAAATGTTATCATCGACTATTCAA
Organism: Polietes domitor; assembly: GCA_947397865.1. NCBI lineage: Eukaryota > Metazoa > Arthropoda > Insecta > Diptera > Muscidae > Polietes > Polietes domitor. The sequence continues at coordinate 26,417,979 of OX377618.1, read as the reverse complement.
TTCCCGCACAAGTTGAATTTTCTACGCTTTAAGGGCGAGATCTTACATAAAGTACACCAAGTTGTCGAATACGACAAGACAAGCTGCTGAGAATGACGACGAATCAATTCGCCACGGTCTTCTTTCTCAGTTTCTCGTAATATAGCTGAACAATTTGTAGAAGCTGTGGTAGTGTGTGTCTCTCACGATGACTCATCAGACTATACTGAAAAAAAAAAATTATAATGCAGTTTGATATGAGTCAAGCGTGATCTGTCAAAAAAGCCTATTGATAATCAAACCTCATGAAAAATCACCTGGAAATTGAAAGCACTTTAAATAAGTTATTATACCCTCCACCTCCAGGTTGGGGGTATACTAACTTTGTCATTCCGTTTGTAACACCTTGAAATATCGACCTGAGACCTTATAAAGAATATATATTCTTGATCGTCATAAAATTCTAAGACGATCTAGCCATGTCCGTCCGTCTGCCCGTCTGTTGAAAGCACGCTAGCATCTAAACGAAAGGAGCTAGAACGTTCAAATTTTCCATAAATGCGTCTTATAGTCGTTGATCGGTTGGGATTGAAATGGGGGGAAATCGGCCCAAAGGGAAACAATTTTCCCTCACAAGGACTAAAAATACCCATAATAATCCCTAAAATTTTATGCGTATTTAAGCATGTTTTTTGAATAAGTCTGTTTATATTTGCTTGATATTTGGTATGCGCATTCCCCTCATAGCAAAAACGTGCACCATAAAGTGATTCTTATTTGTAGGGGATGAAATGGGGCAAAAAAGGGGGAAAATGGTACATATTAAACGACAACAGCTAGAAACACGAAATTGTGTACATTCCTCTAATTGAGTACATACATAATATAAAAGTATTTTTTCCAAATTCGTACTTTTAAGGGGTTAAATGGGGATAGAGGGATAAAAATAGTACCAACCAAACGGCTATACCTAGAATAATGAAATTCGGTGTATACATTCCTCTGATTGCATAGATAAGTAAATTACACGGATTTTTTCAAAATTCGTACTTTTTGGGGTTAAAATGAAAAAAGGGGATAAAAATAGTCAATCTACTGTCCGCAGCTAGAGTCATGAAATTCGGAGTATACATTCCTCTGAGTGTGTAGACACGGAAAATAAACTGATTTTTCGAAATTCGTACTTTTTGGGGTTAAAATGAAAAGAGGGGATAAAAATAGTCAATCTAATGTCCGCAGCTAGAGTCATGAAATTCGGAGTATACATTCCTCTGAGTGTGTAGACACGGAAAATAAACTGATTTTTCGAAATTAGTACTTTCAAGGGATACAATGGTACAGAGGGATAAAAATAGTACCCACTAAACGACTACAGCTAGAATGATAAAATTCTAATTGCGTAGAAACGTCAAGGGGGTAAAAATGGTACCAACCAAATGGGCGCAGCTGGAATCATGGAATTCGGTGTTTACATTCCTCTGACTGCATAGATACTCAAAATAAAAAGTTTTTTTCCCAAATTCGTACTTTTTCTTTTACAGCAAAAATTGGTTGAATCATGAAGTTAGGTTATTTTGCACTATTTACGTCTGATAATGGATTTTCAAAATTTGTACTTTTGGAATTCAAATAGAATGGAAATACAACCAACTATAGCACCCACTATCTACCAATATTTATGACTTTGAAAGTATTTTTGAAAATATTAATAAAGAGTGATTTTTTTGAGGTTAGGATTTTCATGCATTAGTATTTGACAGATCACGTGGGATTTCAGACATGGTGTCAAAGAGAAAGATGCTCAGTATGCTTTGACATTTCATCATGAATCGTCTTACAAACGAACAACGCTTGCAAATTATTGAATTTTATTATCAAAATGCGTGCTCTGTTAAGAAAGTTCATTGCGCGCTTCCATTTTATGGTCAGTTTAATCGACCCACTGAAGCGGCTATTCGGGCTATTGTGACTAAATTTCGCACCAAATTTACATTGTTGGACATTAAACCACCAACACGCTTACGTAGAGTGCGAACTGAAGAAAATATCGCAGCTGTATCGGCCAGTGTTAATGATGACCACCAATTTTCGATTCGTCGCCGTTCGCACCAATTGGGTCTCTGTTACTCAAAAACGTGGAAATGCCAAAATTGGACTAAGCGGATGGACCACCTAAGACGCAGCCGCGGTCAACATTTAAATGAAATTATCTTCAAAAAGTAAATGTCATGGACCAATCTAACGTTTCAAATAAAGAACCGATGAGATTTTGCAAATTTTATGCGTTTTTTTTTAAAAAAAAGTTATCAAGCTCTTAAAAAATCACCCTTTATTTCTTATTATTCTTTCTTATATAAATATTTCTTATTTTTTGAATAGACGTATTGGTAGCATTACCTTATAAGCGTGGTTTGAAATAATTAAAATATTATATTTATTTATAAAATAAATTTTTCAATATTTGTATTTGTTTTGGTTTGGCTATATTAAAAAAAAATATATTTTCCTGTAATACCGTAAAACCGTAAAACTGTAAAACCGACAACCACTGTGGAATGCAATCCATGGCGGAGGGTATATAACGCCGTTTTTACTTGTTTTATTCTTGTCTTAGAATAACTCATTGGTCGTATTATTGGACGTTTAGATTGATTTTTTGTGAGTTTTCAGGGTGACATTTTCTTGGAAACATTTGGTAAGATGTGCAATGAAAAATAAATAAAAGGAATCAATACTTTTCGAATGATGCCTAAATGATAACTATCGGACAAAAATATCGTCACTGCCTCCATTTTCGTGAAACTATTTAATGCAGGCGATGGTCTTCAGAGCTAAAATGATCAAACTCTTTTTATAAAAATGAGCACTGCGGCGTCAATTTCATTCCGCTATTTATCATTAAGGCATCATTTGAAAGGTATTGATGGCAGCTATGTATATATCTTTTATGAAATACTACCTACATATACGAACAAGTTTACAGTTGTCACTGAGAAAATCCATATAAATTTACTATAAACGTCCAATAATTCCACCAAATTCAAAATTTATATTTATATTTAAACTGCTTTTAAAGATCTATTATTTCAAAAAGAAATTCAACACAAAAAAATTACACGAGAAAATACTGATTGTTAGGAGGAATGAAATATTTTGAAATCATCCTTAAACAATCCAAACTTTATTTTCGTGGGGTGACTATTGTTCATATCTAACAGTTTTCTTAGTTTGTCGAAATAGATTTATTGTCAATAAAAAATCTCATAAACATTCAGAGGTAACAGAAATCATTGCTGTTGCATCTTTGGTGAAAGTAGGTCACATCGGTTCAGATTTATATATAGCTCCACAGAAATGTTACACCTGATTTTACTTTTTCGCTCCAGAAGCCACATATTTTGATTAATTCCGTTCAAATTTCCTGTATTTCACAAAGGGTATCGATCCATAATTGTAGGGTGATTAAATTGTATGAATGTGAACCACACCTAAACGTCAAGTTTTTTTCTGCATTTCATTTGACATTTCTCAATTTCAGATTAACTCAATTTGAACCATGGAAAGATACACAATCGAGCAACGCGTTAAAGTTATTCAGGCTTATTATGAAAATGGACGTTCAAATCAAAATGCTCATCGTGCACTTCGTAATTTGTTCGGTCAATTTAATCGTCCATTTTCACGTCAGTGGATTCGTCAATAAGCAGAATTGACGCATTTGGGCGAATGATAATCCAAGAGTGATTGTGGAAAAACCAATGCTCAATGCTGGCTGGCGACATCATCGGGCCGTATTTTTTCCAAACTGAGGCCGATCAGGCGGTTACTGTGAATGGTCTTCGCTATCTTGAGATGATAACAAACTTTTTATGGCCCGAATTGGAAGATATGGATGTGGAAGAGATGTGGTTTCAACAGGACGGTACCACTTGCCGGACAGCTAACGAAACAATGGCTCTTTTGCGCGACAAATTCAATGGCCGAGTTATCTCACGCGGTGGCGATGTCAATTGGCCGCCCAGATCATGTGATTTGACACCGTTGGACTTCTAAGGGATGAGATGATTCGGCACATTAACGGCATAGAACCTCAATTATGGCTCAGCGTCATCGAAAGTTTGGACCATCGGATAGAGGTATGCCACCGAGGTCACGACGGCCATTTGGACGATATTTTGTTCCACAAATAATTGAACCATACCAATATTATCATAATAAAAAGAAATGATGATAATTTCCTAAATAATTTGTGTTTTATTCAAAATCAACATCGGCCCTTAAAATTTAACCACCCTATATATAGTTCCTTTTCCAATGCCTTCCCGTTTTGAAGTCAAAATCGTATGAAGAAGTACATCCCATTTTTGTTAAATTGCCTACATATATTACATATACGTATTTCACCAAGAAATATTGAGATATATAATGTTGCTATTCCTATGAAATATGTTAACTGCCTTCAGCCAATGTTTTTTTTTTAAACGACACTCTCGTATAATTCTATAAAATCTACCTTCGTTGCCTTCAGCCTGATTGTGGATGCGAGGCAAAGCCTTCCAAACACCTGTTATTTATTGTTTTTTTTTTATAGGAGCACATAGTCACGCATACTGGAATTGAAAATTATCGGCGGCGTGGTTGAAGTCGAGAATCATGCGGCGACGGCAGCCCGGAAACAAGATGTTTAATTGTCCTACTATTCACGTTCTTACCTTCAGTCTGCTTACCTAGCCGATTTCTGGTTTCCATTGGCACAAGTACACCAATGAGTATGAAGAGTTGCCTTCAGGATCCGTTCGTGGTTTAATTCCAACTACAGGCACTATTTCTACTCGCAAACCGAATGAAATCGTTTCATATTAAATTCAATTATTCCGCTCCTAGTTAAACGATATTGCGATATATAATGTAGTTATTCCTATGAAATATTGTTACTACCTTCCACCTGAAGTTAAACACAATGTATTTTTTAAACGATACTCTCATATAATTCTATAAAATCTACCTTCTTTGCCTTCAATCTGACTGTGGATGCGAGGCAAAGAAGAAAGACAGCTCGCAAACTCATAGAAAATTTCCATTATCAAAAATTCGCATATTCAATAACCTTAAAAAATTACTTTACCATGACAATATTTGATATGTATGAATGCATGCTTGCTGTACCTTAGGATAGCCCTTTTATTCCAACATTAAAAAAGCTAAGATACCACTTCTATTTTGTTCAATGAAAAAAAAGCGATCTTCGCCAAATTTCATTTCAATTGGGGGGTCGCAGCTATACATAACCCATGCAGTTTTACACTGTTGTTTTAAATTTTGTTCTCGTTCTTCAAACAATATTATTGGTTTAGTTCTAATGCAGATAATTTGTTAATAAATAGAAAATTTACTCTTTTCTATATTCACCACCATACTACTATGCTAGTCACTCCATTCGTAACCTCTTCAAATATCGATCCTATTGAGCTGAAATTTTTGAAGAAAATTTTCTTGAGTACAAAGCTTTTGTGCGGTTGAAGCTATTCCATTTTGACATTTCGAAAATACCTTTGCGTTACGGCTACCCCAATACACACGCATACATATTTTGGTTAACATTTTACAGACACACAGCACTCGGCCATTGAATTTTGATCGATAACTATGCTCTTTTCATGTTTATTTACAATTAAATACAATTTACAAGTTTGAAATGTTTATTTAAATAGCGTTGTGATTTTTTTATACCCTCCACAATGAGATGGGGATATAACAAATTTGTCATTCCGGTTGTAACACATCGGTTGAAATATGTGGTGGTCTATAGAGCTGAAATGTCGACATTTGTATGGTAATTATATATAAATCTGAACCAAGCTGATCCACTTGTACCATAGACGACTCTAGTTGAAATATGAGGTGATGTGCCAAATTTGAACGAAATTGGTTAAAATATGTTATCTCTACAGCGTAAAAAGTCAAATGGGGAGCGACATTTGTGTGATGGTTATATAAAGAGTGATTTTTTTGAGGTTAGGATTTTCATGCATTAGTATTTGACAGATCACGTGGGATTTCAGACATGGTGTCAAAGAGAAAGATGCTCAGTATGCTTTGACATTTCATCATGAATCGTCTTACAAACGAACAACGCTTGCAAATTATTGAATTTTATTATCAAAATGCGTGCTCTGTTAAGAAAGTTCATTGCGCGCTTCCATTTTATGGTCAGTTTAATCGACCCACTGAAGCGGCTATTCGGGCTATTGTGACTAAATTTCGCACCAAATTTACATTGTTGGACATTAAACCACCAACACGCTTACGTAGAGTGCGAACTGAAGAAAATATCGCAGCTGTATCGGCCAGTGTTAATGATGACCACCAATTTTCGATTCGTCGCCGTTCGCACCAATTGGGTCTCTGTTACTCAAAAACGTGGAAATGCCAAAATTGGACTAAGCGGATGGACCACCTAAGACGCAGCCGCGGTCAACATTTAAATGAAATTATCTTCAAAAAGTAAATGTCATGGACCAATCTAACGTTTCAAATAAAGAACCGATGAGATTTTGCAAATTTTATGCGTTTTTTTTTTTAAAAAAGTTATCAAGCTCTTAAAAAATCACCCTTTATAAATCTGGTCAACTACAAATTAGCATACTAAAGTATGAGGAATTACGCGCTGATGACCACGAAAGAAAATTTAAGTGAACGAGTTAGCCAAAACCTGAAACACAGCCGTATTTTTAAGAGAGACGTGATTTTTATGGTTATGTAAAGTATAACATATCAAAGTTTAAAATTGAAACCGACATAAATTTCTGATCCATCAATTAATGCTATTAAAGGCAGCTATAATAATTATTGTATTATTGTACATATGGGCATATCCCAAAAAAGGTCTACCAAAAAAAATAAATCAGATCACACTAATAGCTTTTATAAAGTTTTTCCTTATTTCGACAACTTTTTTTATTATGAAACTTGAAGTTAGCTTTTTCTCTTTTATTTTTATTAAAAGTTGAAGTGTTATAACGAAAATTACTATTTTTTACTACGCGTGGAAATATTTGTAGCGTCCGTATTTCTGCTGTACTTAATTAAACAAATCTAAGAGATAATTCTCATTTTTCATAAATCTACGAACAAAATATATCCTCTGGCCTTCATTTACATGTCTATATGGAAAACAAAGTTTTCATATATGCATATATTTTCATATATACAAAGTTTTCATATATCCATTTCAATATAAAATTGTTTATACTTTTGTACTAATTTATACATAAACTGTTCAGTTTCTTTCTTGATTTTGGCGTAGTTTAAAATATAAAATATTATACACTCCACTTTCTATCCTATTACTAGTATAATTCAATTCGGTAAAAAAAGTGATATCTGGAAGGATTTTTGTATCCTGTAAATTAATGTGTTTGACAAAAAATGTTAAATCGGAAAGGACATCTGTATGGGGGTATATGGAAACATGGAACGATGTGACCCGCTTTCACCATGTATGTTTATAGGTGAAATATAATATGAAAAATTTGGCCAAAATCGGTTAAACATTTGGGAGCAACATTTGTATATATAAATAAATTTATATCTAAATCTGAACCGATCTTACCCGCTTTCACCATAGGTGTTTTTAGTTGGATTATAAGATGTTGTGCAGAATTTAAAGAAAATCGGGTACAATATGTTGTTTCTAGAGCGGAAAAAGTCAAATCGGGAGCGACATTTGTATGGGGGCTATATCTAAATGTAAGGAAAGGCCGACTCCACTTTCTACCCCATTACAATTCAATTTAGTAAAAGAATGAAACCGGGGAGAACATTTGTATCTGTGCCATATCAAAACATTCAACGATGTGGCCCGCTTTCTCCGTATGTATATCTTGAAATATAAGGAGTTGTATAAAATTTGAAGAAAATCGGTAAATTATGTGGATTTAGAGCAGAAAAAGTCAACTCGGGAGCGAAATTTCTATGGGAGCTATGTATAAATCTGAAACGATCTAACTCCTTTTTAGCCTAGATGTTTCCAGTTTAGAAGAAAAAAATTGCTTAAAAGATGTGGTTTCTAGAGGGGGAACAATCATCTCCGGAGCGAAATTTGTATGGGTGCTAAAGGGTGATTTTTTAGCTATTATCATTTATAACACTGGTTTGAACAGCTGACGCACGTTTGTGTTTTGTTTCACTATCAAACATCTTCAGTTTGGTCTATAATTTAACCATGAATCGTCTTACAAACGAACAACGCTTGCAAATTATTGAATTTTATTATAAAAATGCGTGCTCTGTTAAGAAAGTTCATCGCGCGCTTCCATTTTATGGTCAGTTTAATTGATCAGTGGGTCAATTCGGGCTATTGTGACTAAATTTCCCACCAAATTTACATTGTTGTACATTAAACCACCAACACGCTTAGGTAGAGTGCGAACTGAAGAAAATATCGCAGCTGTATCGGCCAGTGTTAATGATGACCATCAATTATCGACTCGTCACCGTTCGCAGCAATTGGGCTTCTGTTACTCAAAAACGTGGAAATGCCAAAATTGGACCATTTGAGGCGCAGTCAAGGTCAATATTTGGCTGAAATAATCTTCAAACATTAAATTATATGGACCGTACTGTCGATTCAAATAAAGATTTCATGCATTTTTCTGAATTTTATATGTTTTTTTTTTTGAAAAACTTTTAAAAAATCACGCTTTATATCTAAATCTGAACCTATCTGACGCACTTCACTACATATGTTTCTAGGTGGAATAAAAGGTGCTGTGCCAAATCAGGCCCAATTTCATCATAGATATTTCTAGTTGAATTATAAGGTACCGTACCAAATTTGAAGTAAACTGAGTAAAATGTTTGGTTTTAAGAGCGGAAAAGTCATTTGTATTGGGGCTATATCAAAATCTGAACCAGTGTGCTTCAAATTAAATGGGGTTCGTTCTCGGGCCGCAAAACTCACCCAATTTTTGTTAGGATCGGACACTAATTGCGACCTGTACTTTGATGACATGAATAGATGGATAGATGGACGATTCAAAAAGTGATTCTAAGTCGATCGGTATACTTACCAATCCCTTATCTCTCTTCCTTTGGGATAGTACAAATGAATGCACAAACACATAATGCTCTAGTGGAGGGTATAAAAATGGAAATGAAAATGTCTCTATTGGTCCAAAGAAAAAGACAATTAAGGCTAATAGCCGCCCTAGCTGCCTTTTATATCGATCTGCAACATAAAGCAGAATCTGTTATGCATCCGTAGCATTTTTCCCAACCGCCCCGCTTATAATGCTAATGCAGGACATTCTCTGTGCATGTAGCACGTCTTCTCAATGGCCGTCCACCAAACCAAGACTCCGCGAACGATCTTTGGCGGGAGTATCCAACGAGCTCCAATAGCCATTCTACAGGTACATAGTGGTGGTGTCTTAAGGTATCGGTCGAACCACCTTCAGTGCATGATTCCAGATAAGAGGCGACAAGACACCTTCCTGTGGGGTGCGATAGACAACGCTAAAACAATGTGTTATAAAGATAAGAAAAAACCAAACGTGTCCAAAAAAGCAAAATAAATAAGTACCGCTTTGTGCAGTTTCTACCGCTCCCACCACTAAGCGATATAACTTCGGAAATAATTTGAATTTCCTTATGCGGAAATGATTAAAATATATATGATTTTTAGAAAAAAAAAAATCGAAGTCAACAATAAACTGATGAAGCATAAATAGAAAGCGAAAAAATAATTTGGAAACTAATATATTAACCAATACTAAACATGGTAAGCAAATTTATATTCTATTATTGCAAAGTTATTTGAAAGTCTTTTAAGAAATATGCGCCGGTCATAATTGAATGACCACATATGCAGTGTATGTAGAATGTTAGCTCCAATGTAAAATATACTTCTGTTCCATAGAGAAGATGAAAACCGTGAAGAAAACAGATTTAAAGTCATACTCGTATTATATTCTACAACTATGCATGAATGTAAATACATACAGACATACACACCTTTGTATGTATATATCGCTATATATTTTTGACACGAACTATATAAAATGCAAATGCACATAATACACTTTTAAGTTTTAACACGAACTTAAAAATGTACCAAATTATAAATGCGAATATGTTAAAATCCTAGTATGGTTTCTATAAAAAATGACAAAAATTATGATTACCAAAAATCGCTTAACAGATAGTATTCTTTTATTTTTTTTATAATATCCATGAATATGCAAATCTTACAGAGCTCACTTCAGCAAAAAACATATAAGGACGGGGGTGACTATATAATACCCTCCACAATTCCCTAAGAGATGCTATACGCGATATGACAATTCATACAACGTGAGGCTTCAATATGTGGATTCTAGAGCGATAATAAATCGAATCGAAGGATGATGAGGTATATACAAAAGCGAGGACCGGCGTGATCCAGTTTCCTGTTTCTAGGTGAAATATAAATAATATGGTATAATATGACACATTGGGAATGTTGTATGGGACTTCTAGAGCGTTGAGACTTACTTTCCTCATAAATATTTCTAGACGAAATATAACGTGTTCTGTCAAATGTGAAAAATCGGTTAAACCCAATTTGAAAGGGACATTTGTGTGTGGGCTATATCCAAATCTAAACCTTGACCCACGTGTGTCTCTTGTGCTAAGTTTTGTTGAGATCGGACAGAAATAATGGCCTGTAATTGAGGCTTGTAATTTGTAATTAAAAAAATATCGAATATGTCAATCTATAAATCCGGATCCAGAAGGTAACTCTAAGTCGAATGATATATTGTCATTTTGTGCGTTTTTGATGATATTTGAATAAATAAAAAACAATTCCTAGATACAATTGAGATTTATGTTAGTTACATATTTTTGGATTTCATCTAGCGACATGCACCTTTGCAGATTGCAGTCAACTACATACGAACATCGCTTATATAGTATGTTTGTGGTAGAGTGGCAGCAGTTGAGGCAGTATTACATAAACCGACGCATCACATGCACTACTGGAATACGCTCAAGAACATTGAATAACATATTCTACCGTCTTTCCGCCATTCACCCATTCAGAAGCACAAACACACTCACCTACTCATAGCTACACTACAAACATACATACAGCAGTGGGAGAAGGAAAGCCAAATCATAAAACTCCGTCATACAGGAGTGTACACTAGGGCGTACCTCAAAAAAAAGTTCGCCGTACACCTTCGAATATGATGTATTATTGAAAGGTAGGTTCAAAAAAAAAATTTTTATTTTTTTATGCCGAACGTAGGGGTCGCGCTTTTACATTTTTCTATATAACTTGTATTTATAAACGGATTTTAAAGTGTGATACATCGATGTTTTTGTCTCGACGAGGCCGATTTTTTTGTCTTTGAAGTCATTGAGCTCAAGCACCCCCTTCTGGTACTTACCCATCATTTCTCAGTTGCTACTACCCTAATGTACCACTCTAATAATCGAAAATTAAAGCTCGCATAAAATCATGAATCATGTTTGAGCTCAATGACTTCAAAGACAAAAAAATCGGACAAAAACATCGATGTATCACACTTTAAAATCCGTTTATAAATGCAGAAGTTATATAGAAAAATGTAAAAGCGCGACCCCTACGTTCGGCATAAAAAAATAAAAAAAATTTTTTTGAAACTACCTTTCAATAATACTTCATATTCGAAGGTGTACGGCGAACTTTTTTTTTTTTACTTGTAACCTGGTACGCTCTAGTGTACACGTTAATCTTCATTAAATCATTTTGAGAAAAAGTTGAGGTTATCCCCACCTAAAATAAAACTTTGGTCTATTCTATCAATTCCCCCAAATTTTTTACCAACTCAGAGCTAAATCGATTTCAAGAATAAAATGGACGAGTATCGAAAGATCGATTTACATTTCGATTCTATATAGCCAGATCCATTTTTATAGCATCCACTAGGGAATTATGCCCATGTGCATTTGTATGTAACATCCAAAATGAAACGTTATAGACTCGTCGTTTTAGAATCATTGCCATTTTTATACACTCCACGAGAGTATTATATCATTGTGCATTTGTTTGTAACAGCCAAAAGGAAACGAGTTAGACCCATTGTTTATTATACAGATCGGCTTTCTGAGTCGATTTAGCAAAGTCCGTCTGTCCATCTATTGTTGCAATCAAATTACAGGTCGCAATTATAGTCCAATCTTAACAAAAAAATTGACACAAGAAAGTTTTGTGGGTCAAGAACGAACGCTAGGCATTTGAGGCAAATCGGTTCGGATTTAGATATAGCCCCCATACAAAATTCGCTCCCGATTTGACATTTCTGCTCTAGAAACCACGAATTGTACCCGATTTTCTTTAAATTTCGCACAACATCTTAGAATCCAACTAGAAACACCTGTGGCTAAAGCGGGCTAGATCGGTTCAGATTTAAATATAGCCCCCATACAAATGTCGCTCCCGATTTAACTTTTTCCGTTTTAGAACCCACATATTGTACCCGATTTTGTTTAAATTGGGTACAGCATCTTATAATCCAACTAGAAACACCTATACAGAAAGTGGGCAATATCGGTTCAGATTTAGATATAGCCCCCATACAAATGTTGCTCCCGATTTGCCTTTTGCCGCTCTAGAAAACACATATTGTTCCCGATCTTCTCTTAATTTGGCACAACATCTTTTAATCCAACTAGAAACAGCAGAATGTGGGTAAGATCGGTTCAGATTTAGATATAGCCTTCATACAGCCTCCATTCGGTCCCGATTTGACTTTTGCCGCTCTAGATACCACATATTGTACCCGAATTTCTTCAAATTTGGCTTAACACCTTATAATTTAACTATAAACACCTGCATCTAAAGCGGGCTAGATCGGTTAAGATTTAAATATAGCCCCCATACAAAAGTCGCTGCCGATTTGACTTTTTCCGCTTTAGAAACCACATATTTAAATTGGGTACAGCATTTTATAATCAAACTAAAAACACCTATGGTGAAAGTGGGTAAGATCGGTTCAGATGTAGATATATCCCCAATACAAAAGTTGCTCCCAAATGTTTTTGCCAAACTATACATATTGTATTTCACCTATTTCATTTCAGGATTCAATATACCCCCATACAAATGTCCTTTCCGATTTAACATTTTTTGTCAAACATATACATTTAGAGGATCAAAAATCCTTCCCGTTTTCACTTGTTTAACGAATAGAATTCGGATAGAAAGTGGAGTGTGTCAAATAGTCGGCCCCGCCCGACTTTAGCCTTTCCTTACTTGTTTCTGTCTGTCCATCTATTCTTGTAATCAAAGTAGGACACATACAAGAATCCTTCCCTAAATAGCATTTGTTATACCCTCACTCTACAGAGTAGGATACCCTCCTATATCATTTGGGACAGAAGAAATGTGTAACGCATCGAAGTAGTGACTTAAGAGAGTAAATATGTTTGTTCCAAATCCGTTTCACAACATTTTAAGATGTTTGAGTCATGTCCGTCTGGCTGGTGTACACGATATCTCTCGAATCAATTCAAACATTGCACAAGGTAATATTTTCCCAAACTAAGTTTAAGTTCGAATGTGGGCGAAATTTCCATGCCCCCAAATGACCCATAATACTATGATAAATTAAAACCACTGTAACTTCCACAAGGATATTCGGAATCAGCTATATTTTGGTATTTGATAATATTTTTATAAATATGACGGATTTTGACACGCCCCTTCCAGTACCTCCCACACAAATCACGCAAACTACGTAAAATTAAAACGGTCATAACTTCTATACTGATGATCAGAATACTGTGATATTTGATATTTAGCAATACTTTTATAGTGGTTACATTCGCATGAAATATGGGCGAAATTGCGACACCCCTTCTGGTACCTTCCACACAAAGTGGCATAAACTTTGGAGGCAATAAAACCGACAAAAAACATCCATACAGCTAGTCAAAATTATTTTTAATTTGATATTTAAAAATATTTTTATAATAACCTTTAACCTAAAAAATATTTGCGCTTTAGCCACGCCCCTTTTTGTACCTCCCACACAATTATCTCTATCCTAGGTAATATTAAATCCTTCATATCTTCTATACTGGTGCATGGGATCCTCTATGACTTGATATTTGATCATATTATTACAACTATTTTACAAATGTGGGCCATGTGATACAAACCTCCTAGTACCTTCCCCACAAATCCTGCCCTACGTTAAATTTAATTACTTATAACATCCGTATATATGTTATCTGAGAGTGAGGGTATATATAAGTTGAGCCGACTGAAGCTTACTTTCTTGTTAATTGTATTGGAGCGTGTAATATAGTCGACTCACCCTCACAACTAGTTGTAGCGGTTTGATTGGTATATTTTTGTATCCCCTTGTTTCAACCTAAAAGTACAAATTTCGTAAATTTACTTTATTTATACATACCGAATGTTGTTATTCTAGCTTTATCCATGTGAAAAGTTTCATTTTGCTCCTACAACAAGAATAGATTACAAGAATAGACGGACATTGCTAATAAATGATGGGTCTATCGCGTTTCATTTTGGGTATTACAAACAAATACATACGACCCTAGGGGAGGGTATAAACATACTGAAATACTCAAAATATTAGTGGTAGTTAAAGGTACGTCCTGTCCTTGTTGGGGAAAAAATGGTCCCTCTGAACCGATTTCGTCCATTCTCAATCCCAATCGATCTACAACTACTAGACGTATTCTTGCCTGCTTGCAACAGACGCAGAGATACAAGCCGACCGATTTTAAGCCGACAAGCCGTCGCAGCCATACGTTTCTGAACGAGCCGCGCCGCCGCCGATTTCACATCGACTTTAACCACGCCGCCGATTTCATCGGCTCATATCGACTTCAACCAAGCCGGCGATAATTGTTTAGATCTGAAGGAGGTCTAACTCCGTCAAATCTTACTACCAAAATATACAACCCACTTAAAATTACAAACGAAAATATAACTGTCGACTTAGATAACCTACTACTGGGCAATATATGGATCTTTCTTTGATTTTGGTATATGATGACGTCTATAGTAAGTTGAATGATTGTATTTTGATTTGAAAGTCGCATTTCTTTGGCCACTCTTGTGTAGGGCAGAAAGCCACGAATCTCGCGACGATGATCTCCGTCGGCACACACATGTATATATAGGACATGGAGTCCGACTACAATACCATTTGCACTATTCGGACACTTTTGGAACATGAACCTTAATGTTGTGCTTCTTTGGTGTGTTAAAGTAGGTAGAGCTTTACCATTCTTTGAGAGGATTGTGATATTCAGAATGTCTGGTCGAATATGCCTCACATGAAAAGCTGTAATTCCAAAAAAATATATAAAATTCATCCATATTATAAAAATTTTGGGATGGATTTCCACTCCCAAAAAATAATTGTATGAGATAATAATATGAAATTATTGGCTAATATTAACAAATATTGAACTACTTGCCAAAAATAAAAGAAAAAGTATTAAAAACCAATACAAATTGTCCCTTCCCTTTTCCCAAAATTGGCAAATAAATTTCGTAATGGGGGTGATCGAATGACAGAACGAGCCGGTAAATCAGCCGTAAGCCGCCGATAATTATGGTTCGGCTTGTAACTCTGAACAGACGGACCTGGCTAGATCGTCAGAGAATTTTATGTCCATCAAATACATATACGCTAACTTTTCTTCCATTTATTATGGGAAGTTAACTTCCTCAAGAGTCACTCGGGCTTTGAAGTAATTGTAAGACATGGTTGACATGACTTTCCATTCTCTGGCGCACTTTTTAAACAAGTCGTGCGTTAACTAAAACTCATTCGGCGGTTTAAAAATATCCTCGCCCATAACCGCACTGACATGACTCCCATTCAGCGAAGCTAACATCCGCCTAAATGCAAACGTTTGCATACCTTTATCCGAACCAACAGCCCACTCGCGTGATTGACTACTTACTACACACACACCATCAGCGGAGGAAGGATATCAATGGTTGGCTTGTATGGTGGCTGAGGAAGTGATGTGGTGTGGCATGGTGCGGTGTGATGTGGAGATGACGCGGTGACCGTGGTGGTGATGTCGGTTTTTTATTTTTGATTCCGTTTATTTTCTGGTTCCGTTCAACTTCATTGAATTTCTTAGTCACCGAAATTGTGACTACACATGCTTACATAACTACAAACACACACCTATATATATATAGGTGTAGGTATATGTATATGTATATGTGTACATTCATTCCTGATGTCATTTACATACTTTTTTTATGTGACCATAACCATTGAGGGATGCTTCGTGGGTGGTAAAGGGGGGCTGGATGTCATGGTACACTGACAGCGGTGTATGCAAATTTTTGTCACAGTTGTTTAAAATAGTATGTTTTATGTGTGTAAATGTGTGACTTTCCATGGGAAGATATGAATGAATGTGTGTATGTGTACACAGTGGTGGACTAAAGTGGGTACAAAAGTGGATTTTACTGCGAATGAAGATGTAATTTTTTGCTACGTATATCGTCAATAACGAAACTGATCAAACTATTAGAAATATTCGAATATACATAATTTTATCTTATGTCTTTGTCCGGAGGAAGCAAGTTTTGAATTTTAAGAATATCGGTTCAGATTTCAATTTACTCCCACAGAAAGACACTACGATTTAACGTCACTATAGAAGTTACACATTTCAATATTAGCCACATGGGCATCTCCCAGTGTCCCGGAAGTGAAAAAGTCGATAAGCCTTTTTAGTGTTCTCAAGCGCTTAAAGAGTACTACATTGTAAAAAAATATATCGTCAGGATTTAGTACAAAATTATAAACAATTTTACATTGAAACGGACACTACAAAAGAACAGAAGTACTCTTGAAGCTCATATAGAAATATACAAAGTTCAGCGATTTTTTGAGAACTTTGTTTTTCCATATATGGGCATTTCCATGATGTCGAACGTGACCGTCGTACACATTTAAAGTGACAAAAAAGTCAAAATAAAACGGTTTTATATTTTGACCATATGCTTAAGTTATATCTCTTAATTAGCTGTTTAATTGGTGCTAATGTGGATTTTGGGTAATTTTTCGTTTTCAAGATAATTTAAAAAAAACCAAGGCATTCGCACGTGGCCAAAACAGAAGTCGTTTTCGCGACCAACAATTCAAATGCCGATTTCAGCGAAACCTGTGGCAATATTTCAATGTGATCAATTTTAGAAAGTTGTGTACCGATGTCTCTTAAAATGGCTTTGATTTTATCCAAAAATAATTAATACTTTTTTTGTAATTTAAGTTTAAGCCCGGTCGTACGTGACATGTCGCACGTGACATTTTTTTCCATTGTGGTATTTATGTTGTTTTTCTTGCACTTTTTACAAAATTATAATTAATATAAAATTTTTTAATCAACAGAAGTATTCAATGTATTTATTCTCACATAATAAGAGTAAACAATAAAATTTATTTTTTTTATTTATTGTTTTGTAATTGTAGCTGATCTTCTTTCAACTTTCACTGCGATTTTTACCTTTCTTTACTTTTTTGGCCTCCCTTTATGCTCATCTATATTTAAATAATAAAAATAAGAATTTTTTACATAAACAAATTATTTATGTAAGAAATTGTTTTTTTTTTTAATTTTTAATTTTCACACTTAAGATGTCGCACGTGACCAACTTTATAGAAGTGCCAAGGTCACAAATTTTCTTATATTCCAGTAAAATTTTTTTTATTTTAAATGTATAAAAATCTCTGTTTGTACTCAAAATGATGATCTTTCTGCCTGTACTTTAGACACAACAGCAACAAATGTTGTTTTTCCATGTCGAACGTGACATCGAAATAAGTGATAACGCAAAGCAAAAAGTTACAGTTAATAGCAGTCGTATAACTTCGTATCCTTTCTTTTTTGACTCATTGTACTCCCTGAACGATTTTAGACACCAAAGGTCAATTCGTAATGCCTCTATTTAAGAATTTTTATCAAAACAAAACATGCGAAAGAAATATTCAGAGGAGTAAAGTTGCACTTGTGAGACTTTGCATTCGAATATCTCAAGATAGGATATGAATTAATGTACAATTTATTTAAATTAGTTAAATTTGATTATTTCTCTATGAAAATATGATAAAACAAAGTGTTTACAAAAACTTTTAATTTGTTTGTCTTGGTGGACCTTTCTGTGGAAATGCCCATATACATGTTCGTTCTTAGATTTTTATACACTCAACGAGAGTATTATGTAACACCCAAAAGTAAGCGAGATAGACCCATTGTTAATTATACCGATCGACTTAGAATCACTTTTTGAATCGATCGAAACCGTCTGTTCGTCTGCCTGTCCATTTATTCTTGTAAGCAAAGTTCAGGTCGCAATTGTAGCCAGAACCAAATGAAACTTTGTACAACGAAGTTTTTCGGGATAAGAACGAACACTATTTAATTTGAAGAAAATCGCTTCAGATTTAGATATAGCCCCATGCGAATTTCACTCCCGATTTGACTCTTTTCACTCTAGATACCACATATTTTAACAGAATTTCCTCAAAATTGGCAAGACATCTTATATTTAAACTACGAACGCTTGTGGTGAAAATAGGTCAGAATGGTTAAGATTTATATATAGCTCCCACACAAACTTCACTCCAGATTTGACTTTTTCCACTCTATAAACCACATATTTTAACAGATTTTCTTCAAATCTTGCAAAATATATTTTATTTGAACTAGAAACACTCATGGTGAAAATGAGTTAGATCGGTTCAGATTTAGATATAGTTCCCATATGAATTTCACTCTCGATACCACATATTTTAAAGATTTTCTTCAAATTTGGCAAGCATATCTTATATTTCCACTAGAAACACCCAGGATGAAAATGAGTCAGATCGGTTCAGATTTATATACAGCTCCCATACAAATTTCGCTACCGGCTTGATTTTTTCCGCCCCAGAAATCACGTATTTTCATAGAATTTCTTCAAAATGAGCAAACACGTTATACTTGAAATGGAAGAACCTATTGTGTAAGTGGGTCACTTCAGCCCATACAAAAATTCTTCCAGTTTTCACTTTTTTGCCTAATTGAATTGTATTTGGATAGAAAGTGGAGTGTATCAAATTGTCGGCCTTTGTTTAATTAGGTACATCAGAAATACAGCAGGCCAAAACCAGTATCGTTTTGTTAAGAATACTACATTTGTAGAATTCACAGAACCCGTTTATGTGTTTTTGCCTAGACACAAAATTTGGTCTGGCCAGACCACAATGACCATCGTAGGGTTAATTGTGTTTTTTTTTTGATTAGAATTAGAATTCTTTCATGGACTGATTGAAGAATATATTATATATAAATACACTTTTGCCAACAACTGTAGATATTTCAAGGCATTTTCTCACTTTATATTAATACCAATTTTTTGGGATAAATGTGGCATGTTCATATGTACAGTTATGGTCATTAATATAGCAATACACACCATATTAATGTTGATTGGGGGAAAACTATACAGATTAATTGGCCTGTATTAATATTCAGCAAACGTGATAGAACTATAAGAACAAAAAACAATGAAACAAGACAATTATTTAAATCGGTTCATTTCTATAGAAACCACCAAAAAGTGCGGCAAACTTGTGTGGTTTCGTTTATTATTTCGTATTTTTATCAAAGAACACCTTCAGTATTTCTACAAATTACAAAAAGGAAAAAAATTAAATATATTTTCATGTAAATGTATGTGTTTCCGTTGTTGTATGTGTACCAACCTCCATCGTATAGTGGTATTGTTGCCAACGAACCATAAGCATGTTGCGAACGGTGTTGCCAACTAACCATGACCACTTTTGGATTGAACTCTGGTTATGTTACGAAGGAACGATGACCATGTTGCAAACGAACTGGGGTGATGTTGAGAGCGAACTGTGATCTCGGTCACAACAAAACCGTGGTCATATTGACATCCAACTGGAATCTAGTTGAGAATAGTCAGTTTACAACGAAAAAGTAAAAACGGCGTTAAGTTCGGCCGGGTCGAACTTTATATACCCTCCACCTTGGATTTCAGTAATATTACAGGAAAATATATTTTTTTTTTAATATAGCCAAACCAAAACTAATCCAAATATTGACAAAATAATTTTATAAATAAATATAATATTTTTATTACTTCAATCCACGCTTATAAGGCTAGGATACGTTTACACTATCTATATAGAAATAATACTTCAAGTCAATGCAAAAAAACAAATATTCTTACATATATTTATATTTTCAAAAAAGCTTAAAAACCACAAATATTGGTACATAGTAGGTGCTACAGTTGCTTGTATTTTCCCTTCTATTTTAATTGCAAAAGTAAAAAATTTTGAAAATCCTCACGCACAGAGTGCAAAATAACCTAATTTCATGATTTAACCAATTTTGTCGTAAAAGTAAAAAATACGAATTTTGAAAAGTATTTTTCTATTGCGGGTCTATGCAGTCAGAGGAATGTATACACCAAATTCCATGATTCTAGATGCGGCCATTTGGTTGGTACCATTTTTATCCCCTTTTTCCAAATTTACCTTTATGAGTACGACTTTCTAAAATCTCTTTATTTTACGTGTCTAAGCAATTGAAGGAATGTACACACCGAATTTCATCATTCTAGCTGTAGCCGTTTACTTGGTACTATTTTTATCCCTCTGTACCCATTGTATCCCTTGAAAGTACGAATTTGTTAAAAAGAAAACCTTTTATTTTTCGTGTCTATGCAGTAAGAAGAATGTATACCCCGAATTTCACGACTCTAGCTGCTGTCATTTGGTTGGTACTATTTATATCCTCTTTTCCATTTTAACCTCAAAAAGTACGCATTTCGAAAAATCCGTTTATTTTACGTGTCTACGCAATCAGAGGAATGTATACACCGAATTTCATTAATCTAGATGCAGCCGTTTGGTTGGTACCATTGTTATCCCTCTATTCCCATTTTACCCCTTAAAAGTACGAATATGTAAAAAAATACTTTTACATTATGTATCTACTCAATTAGAGGAATGTACACACCAAATGTCATGTTTCTAGCTGTTATCGTTTGATATGTACCATTTTAATCCCTTTTTTGCCCCATTTCGTCCCCTACGAATAAGAATCACGCAAAAATTAAAAAAAAAATGAACCAAAAAGTTGTATTGATCACAACAACACGTACTTTTGGGGTGAGACCTCATTTTTTCTTTGGGCATTTTTGCATTTGGGCCATATTTCATTTTGAAAATTAAGATTGACCCCAATTTAAACGAAGTATGGAAAGTCTAAGGTCGGACGAAGCCGACTATATGATACACTCCACTTTCTATACTATTACAATTCAATTCTGTAAAAAAGTGAAATCGGGAAGGATTTTTGTATCATGTAAATGTATGTGTTTGACAAAAAAATGTTAAATAGGAAAGGACATCTGTTCGGGGGAATATTGAAACATGGAACGATGTGACCCGTTTTCACCATGTACGTTTATAGGTGAAATATAATATGTAAATTTTGGCCAAAATCGGTTAAACATTTGGGATCAACATTTGTATATATACAAATAAAAAAAATTATATCTGACCGATCTGACCGATTTTCACCATAGCTGTTTCCACTTCAATTATAGGATACTGTGCCAAATTTGAAGTAAATGGAGTGAAATATGTGGTTTCTAGAGTGGAAAAATTCAAATCGGGAGCGACATTTGTATGGGGGCTACATCTAAATCTGAATCGATTTGCTTCAAATTAAATAGCGTGCAAAGTTTCATTTGGTTCTGGCTACAATTGCGACCTGTAATTTGATTACAAGAATAGATGGACAGACGAACCTTGCTAAATCGACTCAGAAAGTGATTCTAAACAGATCTGTTTAAGAAACGTTTAACTTGGCCCAAAAACATTTTTTTAAAAATATTGGGGTGATTTTTAATTTTTATTAAGATTCTAATTTAGCTTTGAAGTGAATTTAATAAGCTTTCAGAGCGAAATGGTGGTTTATTCAGTGCTCGTGGTGAAGTGCCCGTAATCGGTGGTATTCTTAACGTAATAATGGGGTGTGTATTTTTTGCTGAAAAAAAGGAATTCTAAGCTCCTTTTTGTGGACGAACAAAAAATTATACATATTTAAAAAACTATATATAAAGAAATAATAATATAAGAAATCGCGCGCGCTATTTTTCATAATTACACAAACATTGAAGAAAAATCTTCATTTTAATGTATCTCCTTGTTGCCGAAAATTTATCATTTACAATTGCTTTTGAATGTCATCTGCAAGGAGATACATTGTTGGCGAAATTGTATCTATTAAATAATTGTTTTTAATTGGAATTTCGTAAACTTCAAAATTTAGAAAATTATAAATATTATCAAATGTTTTATACAATTAAGAAATGTCACATGATTATTCCTAATTCTACGATATGAAATTAATACTTTTTGGGTTGTTTGGCGAAATATGAGTACACCGAAAAATCTCGTACAATTTATGGTGGTCCCACTATTTCCCCCAAACTTATTAAAGGAAGCAACGAAGTATTTGTATAAGTACTTGGGCCATTTTTATACACTCCACGAGAGTATTAATTATGTTTTTGTGCATTTGTTTAATTATACCGATCAACTAGAATCACTTTTTGAATCGATTTAACAATGTCCGTCTGTCTGTCCATCTATTGTTGTAATCAAATTACAGGTCGCAATTATAGTCTGATCTTAACACAAATTGGCACAAGTAAGTTTTGTGGATCAATGACGAACGCTATTTAATTTAAAGCATATCGGTTCAGATTTAGATGTGGCCACCATACAAAAGTCGCTCCCGATTCGACATTTTCCGCTCTAGAAACCACATATTGAGCCCGATATTCTTTAAATTTGACAGAACATCTTATAATCCAACTATAAACACCTATGCAAAAAATGGTTAAGATCGGTTCAGATTTAGATATGGCCCCCATTCAAAAGTCGCTCCCGATTTGACATTTTCCGCTCTAGAAACCACATATTGAGCCCGATATCTTTTAAATTTGGCAAAACATCTTAGAATCCAACTATAAACACATATGCAAAAAATGGTTAAGATCGGTTCAGATTTAGATATGGCCCCCATTCAAAAGTCGCTCCCGATTTGACATTTTCCGCTCTAGAAACCACATATTGTACCCGATTTTCTTCAAATTTGGCTTAACACCTTATAATCTAACTAGAAACAGCTATGCTGAAAGTGGGTAATGTCGGTTCAAATTTAAATATAGGACATATACAAATGTTGCTCCCGATTTGCCTTTTGCCGTTCTACAAAACACATATTGTACCCGATTTTCTTTAAATTTGGCACAATTTGGCACATCTTATAATCTAACTAGAAACACCTATGGTGAATGTGGGCTAGATCGGTTCAGATTTAGATGTAGCCCCAATACAAATGTTGCTCCCAAATGTTTAACCGATTTTGCACAAACTATACATATTATATTTTCAATTCAATTCAGTAAAAAAGATTTAAAGATCTTCTTTAAATTTGGCAAAATATCTTATATTTCAACTAGACACACCTATGGTACACATGTTTTACATCGGTTCAGATATATATATAGCTCCCAAGCAAATTTCGCTCCCAATGCGACTTTTTTAGAAACTTTTGTATGGGGGCTATATCTAAATCTGAATCGATATGCCTCAAATTAAATAGCGTTCGTCCTTGATCCACAAAACTTACTTGTGCCAATTTCTGTTAAGATCTAGAAACCACATATTTTATCAGACTGTCTTTAAATTTGGCAAAACATCTTATATTTCCACTAGAAATATCCATTATGTTTCTAGTGGATGATCCGGTTCAGATTTATACATAGATCCCATACAAATTTCGCTCCCGGCTTGACTTTTTCCGCACCAGAAGTCACGTATTTTCAACGAATAACTTTAAATTGAGCATAACACGTTATACTAGAAGGAAGCATATATTATGAGGTACTTCATTCCATGTTTGGATATAGCCCCGATACAAATATTCTTCTCGATTTGACAAATTGGGTCAGATCATATTAGCCTTTGATTAGGAAACATACAAAAATCCAGTTTTCACTTTTTTACCGATTTGAATTGTATTCGGATAGAAAGTGGAGTGTTTCATATAGTCGGCCCCGCCCGACTTTAGCCTTCCTTACATGTTAGCTTTTGCGTTGGGGTCATTTTTCACTGAATAATAAGTTTTACAATTATTTTTATACCCTCCACCTCCAGGATGGGGGTATACTAACTTTGTCATTCCGTTTGTAACACCTTGAAATATTGACCTGAGACCCTATAAAGTATATATATTCTTGATCGTCATAAAATTCTAAGACGATCTAGCCATGTCCGTCCGTCCGTCCGTCCGTCCGTCCGTCCGTCCGTCCGTCTGTCCGTCTGTTGAAAGCACGCTAGCATCTAAACGAAAGGAGCTAGGACGTCCAAATTTTCCATAAATGCGTCTTATAGTCGTAGATCGGTTGGGATTGAAATGGGGCGAAATCGGCCCAAAGGGAAAAATTTTTCCCTCACAAGGACTAAAAATACCCATAATAATCCCTACTATTTTAGCGTATTTAAGCATGTTTTTTGAATATGTCTGTTTATATTTGCTTGATATTTGGTATGCGTATTACCCTTATAGCAAAAAACTGCACAATAAAGTGATTCTTATTTGTAGGGGGTGAAATGGGACAAAAAAGGGATAAAAATGGTACCAACATAACGGCTGTACCTAGAATAATGAAATTCGGTGTATACATTCCTCTGATTGCATAGACAAGTAAAATACACGGATTTTTTAAAATTCGTACTTTTTGGGGTTAATATGAAAAAAAGGGATAAAAATAGTACCAATCAAATAACCGC
The DNA here is from genome assembly GCA_947397865.1 of Polietes domitor. Lineage (NCBI taxonomy): Eukaryota > Metazoa > Arthropoda > Insecta > Diptera > Muscidae > Polietes > Polietes domitor. The sequence goes on along the minus strand of OX377618.1, from coordinate 26,393,083 downwards.
AGCTAGAGTGATGAAATTCGGAATATACATTCCTCTGACTGTGTACACACGGAAAATAAACCGATTTTTCGAAATTCGTATTTTTTGGGGACAAAATAGAAAAAGGGGATAAAAATAGTACCAACCAAATGACCGCAGCTAGAGTCATGAAATTCGGAGTATACATTCCTTTGACTACGTAGAGATGAAAAATAAAAGGTTTTTTCCAAATTCGTACTTTCAAGGGATACAATGGGTACGGAGGGATAAAAATGGTACCAACCAAACGGCTACACCTGGAATAATGAAATTCGGTGTATGCATTCCTCTGATTGCGTAGACACTTAAAATAAAACGGGTTATTCGAAATTCGTACTTTTTGGGGTTAAAATGAAAAAAGGGGATAAAAATAGTACCAATTAAATGACCGCAGCTAGAGTCATGAAATTCTGAGTATACATTCCTCTGACTGCGTTGACAATGAAAATAGACGAATTTTTCGAAATTCGTACATTTTGGGGTTAAAATTGAAAAAGGGGATACAAATAGTACCAACCAAGTGACCGCAGCTAGAGTCATGCAATTCGGAGTATACATTCCTCTGATTGAGTAGGAATCGGAAAATAAACGAATTTTTCGGAATTCGTACTTTCAAGGGATAAAAATAGTACCAACTAAATGACTACAGCTAGAATGATGAAATTCTAATTGCGTAGAAACGTCGAGGGGGTAAAAATAGTACCAACCACATGGTCGCAGGTGGAATTATGGAATTCGGTGTATACATTAATCTGCCTGCATAGACACGCAAAATAAAAAGTTTTTTTTCCAAATTTGTACCTTTTCTATTATGGCAAATATTGGTTGAATCATGAAGTTAGGTTATTTTGCACTATGTTCGTCTGATAATGGATTTTTTGGTACTTTTGGAATTAAAATAGAATGGAAATACAACCAACTGTAGCACCCACTATCTACCAATAATTATGGTATTTAAGCTTTTTGAAAATATAAATATAAGAATATTTATTTTTTGATTTGAAATAAATAATGGTTTCAAATAATTAAAATATTATATTTATTTATTTGCCTATATTAAAAAATTATATTTTCTTCTAATATTACTGCACTTCTACGAAAACCGACAAACTCTGTGGAATGCAATCCATGGTGGAGGGTATATAAAGTTTGGCCCGGCCGAACTTAACGCCGTTTTTACTTGTTTTAAATAATAAGTTTTACTGTCAAAACTTATACACCTAAATATGGTAAGCACTGTGGTAGTATCAATATCTGTGATTTGTTTCATGGAAAATATAGCCCATTTTTCGTTCCAGGCCCGATATCTCTCCTCTCACCCAGTATGTCAATTTTAGCGAACTTTTGGAGGGTATATAGAAGTTGGAACTATTCGAGTAATGACACAATTGCTGTACCAAATTTGGATCCTGGTGCTGTCCTGGTTATTTCAAATACTTTGAACTTTAAATAATTACTCTGTTTCGCCCTGGTGGTGCTCCTTGTCCCTTTTGGTAGTAATTCAAAAGACCAATACGCCAAATTTTGATTCATTTTTTGTGGTTTTTAATCGATTATTCAATAATCCAACGCTATCCATAGTAATATTCTCGTATATTAAAGTAACGCAACTATATTCACCTGTACCACATCTAAATGCCAAATTGAAATTTTATTGGCTAATTTTTGTTTGCTCACTGGATATGTTCAAAGTGATCAAAAATTCATCATTTTAGCCACATTTCCCGCGAAAACGAAAACTTTCCAAAAATATACATTTGTTTGTATACCGTGCCCTAGCGAAATATCCACTTTTGCAAAAAAAATTGGAAAAATGGTACAAATCGGACGGGTGAAGCTGGAACCTTTAAATTCGGTGTGCACATTTCAGAAAATGCGTTTTCTTCACAACATTTCATTAAAAATGTTAACGATAAATCGTATTTATATATTTCGGCATTAATGGCTTTATGCTTATTTCAACATTCACGGTGCACAGCTTATAAACATGCAAAAGGGGCTATGAACCATAAAACCACGAATAATAGGAATTTGAAATATTTCTAATCATAGCAATTAGTAATCCTCTTTGGATTAAGCTATAGAAGAATCATTAATAATCACTCTTAAAATTAAGGTGAAAATCATTTTTTCACTCTCCTGAAAAAATGTGTGTTCACTTTTAAATATAAGCCCTCGATATTAGTTTTATAATATGCATATTGAAATCTATGGTGGCATGTGTCAAGGTGCACACTGAATTAGATGTTTAAACTGCTGCTATACCAATGTCCACTGTTGTAAACACACTCGCTCGCCCGTCAGACATTTCACCTACATTCGCTGACTCGGTATTTTTGGTTGATTTTTTAACAGTTTTTTCCTCTGTCTTTTTTGTGCTTCGCTTATTCCCATTATGCTCTTTTGGGTATTCAAACAAGGCTAAAACACACATCCACTCATGTCCAAACCACACACACACACATGCATAGATGTGTAACGCAAACAAGTGAATGTGAATGTGTGTGTGTGTGTTTGAGTCCTGAAATTGACTTTTATGTTATTAACTTAATCGAGATTGTGACAGAAGAAACAAAGGTTCGTTTTATTAAATTACCGTAATACATATACAGACAACAACGAACCTGAGCCCAGCCAAACCGAGTGGAGCCGAGTGTGAGATATAATTTGTTTTAACCTTTTCGGGGATTGTGTTTGTGATAATAATGAATGGTTTTGGTCTTGTGTGACCAATGTAAATTGCAAAAGAAAACCGAAATTAGAGATATTTTTAATTAATGTCCCCTGCTTCTCATCGCCATCTTTCTGTTCATTTGGCTCTGTCCACAAGATTAACAACAAAAAGTTCCAAAGGTAAAAACCTTGAACATGGCTTCAATGATTTGATGTTACCTCACCTCTGTCCTACAAAGCCAAACAAGTTCACAAGTCCATTGTGTCCGTTTGAATGACAGTTTGATGATGTATCCATCTAACTGGGGGAAGATATTTGAACCGCTTGTGATATCATCAGCAGGATATTGATGTGGGTTAGGTCGAAACGTTTTGAAAACATATTGTTACAAATTGTCCGTAAAGTTAATTCTTCTGTAGGGCAAGAGGCGGCTGAAGTTAATTTATCACATACAGTTGGTATCGAAAATATGTTTCCATCAGCACCTAAAAATGTCCACATGCCAAATTTTATAATTTATTTATATTTCTGTATAAATACTCGCATACCGGCCATTCCATGTCAAACAGAGGGATTTTCTTGACTGATTTATTATGAAAAATACCTATAAAAAACAAACAACAAAGAGAGAAATTTCACAAAAAAATATGAAAAAAATAAGTCTTTTTTCATAATTAGTGGACAATATTTCGTATTTCATAACGAAAAATCGCCCTAAAAATGTCGTCCATGTTTAAAGGCCGCACACTCCGGATATACCCGAAGAGGAGAAAATCTTTAGCATGGTCGGCAACGCTTGGTCGTAATTTAATAAAATTTTACACATACATTCCAATTGTTCCTGCGGGTTATATGGTGTTTACCTTTGATCAAAATAGTTCGTCGCTCGACTTTTATCGTGGTCGATAGCGCTTTTATGGAGAGCAAGCTTTGTTATTTATGTAAAAACGTTTCAAGGAGTGTTCCAATTTTACGATATTGTCTGAAAGGTATCATCACATCTTTGCGCGCTGTCTTGCAGTTCAAGGGCTATATTAATTAAAAACATTATATTTATATTCTCTACAAGGTATTAATATTTCAGATTTTTTCAGAAATTATACAAAATGATTTCCTATTCAGCAAGTAAAAATTTTAGTTTTTACTATATTCACGCGCTCGATTTGGGGAAAATAGATGTAGGATGAAAAGTAATATTGGACGTTTGATAGCGTTATATATAGAATCTCTAAAAAATCGCTAGGATATGGTCTCAGAAATTCGAGGTTTTTGTCATATTTGTGTTTATATAGAGCGACGCTACCAACCAATACCTTGCCTTCACAAATATTTACATATAAATAAGTAAAAAACGCATTGCATTTGCGACATATCATCTATTCAAATATTCGTAATTTGAACGTTTTAGTAGAGCGGTTTCCCAACACACATGCCTATATTTACATCGAAAGCGGATACAAACTCTCACACTAAGCATATCGAGGGCTATGAACAAAAACAAACTTTTTCAATGAACAAATTAATTTTAAGAGTAATTATTAATCATTCTCCTATAGTTAATCCTTAATTTTAAAAGTAATTATTAAATCATTCTTCTACAGTTAATCTAAAGGCGACTACTAATTGTTACGATTAAAAAGTTTTCAAAATGTCCTATTATTCACGGTTTTATGGTTCATAGCTACTTTTGTATGTTTAACAAGTAAGGAAAGGCTAAAGTCGGGCGGAGCCGACTATATGATACACTCCACTTTATATCCGAATACAATTCAACTCGGTAAAAGAATATTACTATCGTGGATATATCCAAATATGGAATAAACTGACTAACTTTCACAATAAGTGCTTCCAGTTGAAATATAACGTGTTATGCTCACTTTCTGTGAAAATTCGTGGTTTCGTTTCGTGGCGAAATTTGTATGGGAGCTATATATAAATCTGAACCGATCTGACGAAATTTGTATGGGAGCTATATATAAATCTGAACCTATCTGACCCATTTTTACCATGGGTGTTTCTAGTTGAAATATAAGATATTTTGAAAGATTTGAAGAAGATCTATTAAAATATGTGTTGTGTAGAGTAGAAAAAGTGAAATCGGGAATGAAATTTGTGTGGGAGCTATATATAAATCTGAACCGATCTGACCTATTTTCAACATAGGTGTTCCTAGTTTAAATATAAGATGTTTTGCCAAATCTGAAGAGAATCTGATACAATATGTGGTTTCTAGAGCGGGAAAAGTCAAATCGGGAGCGAAATTTGTATGGGAGCTATATATAAATCTGAACCGATCTAACACATTTTTACCACAGGAGTTTTTAGTTGAAATATAAGATTTTTTCCCAGTTTTGAAGAAAATCTGTTGTAATATGTGGTATATAGAGTGAAAAAGTCACACCGGGAGCGAAATTCGTATGGGGGATATATATAAATCTGAACCGATTTTTTCAAATTAAATAGCGTTTGCCCTTGTACCGAAAAACTTCGTTGTACAAAGTGATTACAAGAATAGATGGACAGGCAGACGATTCAAAAAGTGATTCTAAGTAGATCGGTATAATTAACAATGGGTCTATCTCCCTTCCTTTTGGTTGTTACAAACAAATGCACAAAGACATAATACTCTCGTGGAGTGTATACACATTGACCACTATGAATGTTGAAATAAGCACATAGCCATTAATGTCAAAATATATACATAAACTAGCTGAACCCCGCCCGCTTCGCCAGGCAAAAAAAAAACAAATGGTTAAATTACGTTCCAATGTTCAGCCTTCTAGCTCTCAATAACACGTTTGCCACGCCCACTCCACCCACAAAATGAAAATCCAAAATACGCCATCAAATTCATCTTTGTAATGATCAGTAATATATACGTTACAATTTTCAGCATTCTACCTAAAAAACACTATTTATTATTTATTATTATTATTTATTTATTTATTTGCCAACTTTGTCCACAAAACGAAATTACAAATATTGGCATCAAATTGATGTTTCTCGTGGTCAGTAATATATGTACCAATATTCAGCCTTCTAGCTCCCAAAAACACTATTGCCACGCCCACTCCGCCCTCAAAATGAAAATCCAAATTTCGGCATCATATTTATCATTCTCGTGGTCAGTAATATATACGTTCCAATTTTCAGCCTTCTAGCTCTCAAAAACACTATTGTCACGTCCCCTCCGCCCACAAAACGAAAATCCAAATTTCGGCATCATATTTATCATTTTCGTGGTCAGTAGTATATATGTACCAATTTTCAGCCTTCTAGCTGCCAAAAACACTATTGCCACGCCCACTCCGCCCACAAAATTAAAATCCAAATTTCGGCATCATATTTATCATTTTCGTGGTCAGTAGTATATATGTACAAATTTTCTGCCTTCTAGCTCCCAAAAACACTATTGCCACGCCCACTCCGCCCACAAAATGAAAATCCAAATTTCCATTTTGTTTAAAACCCGTGCTGAGAAAATACCTTTCCAACAAAGTACACATCATCAAAATCGGTTTGGCCAATCTCGAGTTATGGGATTACATCGCTTCGGACACTTTCTTTTATATAAAGGGTGATTTTTTAAGAGCTTGATAACTTTTTTTTTAAAAAAAACGCATAAAATTTGCAAAATCTCATCGGTTCTTTATTTGAAACGTTAGATTGGTCCATGACATTTACTTTTTGAAGATAATTTCATTTAAATGTTGACCGCGGCTGCGTCTTAGGTGGTCCATCCGCTTAGTCCAATTTTGGCATTTCCACGTTTTTGAGTAACAGAGACCCAATTGGTGCGAACGGCGACGAATCGAAAATTGGTGGTCATCATTAACACTGGCCGATACAGCTGCGATATTTTCTTCAGTTCGCACTCTACGTAAGCGTGTTGGTGGTTTAATGTCCAACAATGTAAATTTGGTGCGAAATTTAGTCACAATAGCCCGAATAGCCGCTTCAGTGGGTCGATTAAACTGACCATAAAATGGAAGCGCGCAATGAACTTTCTTAACAGAGCACGCATTTTGATAATAAAATTCAATAATTTGCAAGCGTTGTTCGTTTGTAAGACGATTCATGATGAAATGTCAAAGCATACTGAGCATCTTTCTCTTTGACACCATGTCTGAAATCCCACGTGATCTGTCAAATACTAATGCATGAAAATCCTAACCTCAAAAAAATCACTCTTTATATAGATGAGATTTATTGTAAGCTCGTTAACGTTTTTAATGAAATGTTGGCAATATTGTTTAGATTTAAAGATTTTGCGGGAAATATGGCTAGAATGATTTTCATGCATGACATTTTTGTTTTATGATTATCTCGCGATATAGCCAACGGATCCCACTGAATTTTTGTTTGTGTATTAAAAAACAATGTCTCTTCTAACATATATGTAGTCAGTCCAGAAAATCGCTGCAATTGTTGAAAAAAACAATAATTCGCGGTTGAAATTGCTTATATTTTAGATTTCTCTATCCAAGATTCTGAAACTTTTCTGACACAAATATTGCCCATGAATTCAGCATATGATTGCCAAAAAATATTTTCTGAAGATACTTTTCACAATTTTTAACTTTGCGACCAACCTTTACCCTATTTTAGCCTGATAACCTGGGAAGTAAAATGCTGTTAACGGCAAAGTGATGGAATTTGATAGTACGATATAACGAACTGTGCAAAGTATTTGGACATCGCACTAGATAGCTTAACGTAAAAGAAAATGTAAAGGAAGGCTATCAGAGCCGAATCGATTACTAAATGTATACTGCACTGCGGTGGTTCGTGTGATTCTGCTATACCATATATTGAAAAATACGTGGTGCTTATATCCGCTGAAAAGGGTAATAGGTAGGGTTAGTCATTTTTTTTAGATTCAAAATCTGTGGAAATAGCATATAGGGCAGGCAAAAACAAGCAGAATTGCGTTTTTACTTTTTCGAAATTGTGAAAAAACGTTCCGCACAAAATGCAATTACTTTAGCTCAAAACCAACTTTTTTATTTGAATTTTTTTGTGATTTTTAAAATTTGATAATATTTTTTTTTTAAATTTGAAGATATTATGCAATAATGTTAATAAGATTAAAATTTTATTTAAAGTAACGCCTTAGAATAATAACATTTATAATAAATTACTCAAATGCTGTAGCATTTTCTACTACTTAAATTCAACAAGATATATAAAAAGAAACATGAGAACAAAAGAGTATTTTTTAATAAGTTTAAATAAAATCTTAGCAAGAATACAATGGTCATTTATGGGTAATAAATTTTAAATTCAATGAATGTGTTGTTTTGCACAGTGGAAAAATATCTTGAACTACTTTTATGGCTCTTTCAGCACATACGTTACTTCTCTGCTGCTTCGGAATTTCTGATTCTTCCTGAACCCAATGTCTTTGAAAGCACAGGTGAGCGTTTTTGAAAGAAAGTAAGGCTAGATTTAATTTTGAATAGTCATCGATTTTAAAACAATGATCGAAAAACCATATATCAAACCAGGTGCCAGATATAAACTCACAAATTGAATATAATTGCGTCCGATATTTTGGAATTAGTATAAATGCCAGTAGAGCAAGAATTGCCCTAGAATTCCATCGAGCGTTGCTTATTGGAGGTATAGACTTAAATGTTATACGAGGAAATTTTTGGTTTTTCAAATAATATTGAAATGACACACACAGCTCGTACAAATATTTCATATCATCCCGCCATTTAATTTTGTTAATATTTATTTCCTCTTTATTTTGTATGTAGCAACTTCTTAGGTGATCATAATTATTTATAATCTCGGAAACAAAAGGATATTCGATATTAGGGGAAGTTGTTTTTCCACCTAAAACTTCATCCATAATATGTCGTAATAATAAATCAAGTATATGGTGTTGGCAGCCAATATATTGCGGTGGAGGCAGTGGAAGAGATTTGCAGTGGTTTTGCAACAATGACACAACACCGCCTTTTTTCCCACTATTAACACTCGTTGTATCACATATAATCATTTTAATGGATTGAAATAAATTATACTTTCTAGCATTTCTCTTATGTCATTAAATATGGTTACAGCTTTTTCATTTTCAAGATCAAGCACTCCTAATTTTATTTCCTTCGTATCATTCTTAAGAACTACAACTTGTATTTCTTTTTTATTAATTTTTTTACCATCAAAATGTAGGGCCCAGTTTTCAAGTTTTAAATGTTCTTTGTTTGTCTCTACCTTTTGTTCAGCAAACTTAATGACGTGTCCGTAAATGGTTTTTTGTGATGGCGTTGGCACGTCTACTCCTGATTCAGCCATTTTTTTGCATATCATAGCTGCTTTATTTGAACTGACATTCGTATCAATTACCAAAAACGTCGCTATGTTTGAAGACAACTTGGGTATCTGTTTACTTGCAGTAGAAGAGTAATCTCTGTCATATGCATTTGTATCATCGCACATTAAGTCTAAATCACAAAATGAACCCGGTGGTACTTCCAGTGTGCTTTGAAAATTCCTTTTTTTATAACACCTTTTTTTATACGAGATATCAAACAATTTTTCAAATTTATTGGTGTCTTGCCGCCGCTTTAAAAATTTCTGATAATCAGTTATCAACTTAAGCACCTTGCCTCCAACGTTCTTTAATTCCATCGCTTTTTGATTTAGCTTAATCCATAACATATTTAATTCTTCAGATATAATTAGAATTTTTTTTAAGATTTCTCAAGCTCTAATCCTCTATATCTTTCAATTATATTGATTTCTTTCGGAAATTCGTATAAATGGTATAGCGGCAAAACAGCTTTTTGTATTTCATTCGGTCTTTTTGCTTTAAAATTTTTGACCCAGTTATCACTGTTTTTTGGACATTTTTGCAACTTTTTTTAAACGACATGGCGATGTGAACACAAACTATGAAAAAATAATTTAAAACTAAAAACGATATAAATTATGTATTATGACATTTCTTCTGTATTGTCAAACTTTTATTAGAGCAACTCGTTTAAAATTTTTAAAACTGGGAAATGAAACCGAGTTGCAAATTTTAAAATCGATGTAGCTTAAAAACTAAATAACAGATTTTTGATCAAATTGCATATTTGAAATCGATGCACTAAAACCAACTAAAAAAAATATTTCCAAGAACAACTATTGCAGAAAAAAATTTCTCAAATTTAAAAATTTAAAACAAAAGTAAACTAAAAAAGTTTGTTTTTAGCTAAAGTAATTGCATTTTGTGCGGAAGGTTTTTTTACAATTTCGAAAAAGTAAAAACGCAATTCTTATTATTTTTGCCTGCCCTACATGCCATTCCCACAGATTTTTGATATTCGAAAAAAAATGAAAAAATGACTAACCCTAGGGTACATAGAATGACTAAACTCAGCATATGAGGAGCAATAAGCTTTTGACTGGCGAGGTCATAGCGCGGGTGAGGGAACTTCCTGGTAGAAATCGCTTCCTCAAATTCTACACCGACGGCTATAGACTATCCTACAAGGAACTGGATGTAAATGTGGCTCATATAATAGCCTGCAGTGTCTACCATGCCGAAGGTTATTAGAGAAGTTTCGGAGTTGCCACCAGCTACGTTGTGAAGAACACTGGCGTTAACATCTATTCATAATAACTATTCGAGTTAACATACCATCAACAACTGTCGTACCGCTCTCCAAGAGATGTCAATCAGTTTCAACTTATTGTTGGTTCCAATGCATTCCAGAGAACTGTAAAGATTACGATCTTGCCAGGATAGAACTTTGAACTTTATTGGTTGTATACCCCTGTCGACACGAAGGCTACAGTAAAGGTAGAAGGTGCTGTGCTGACAAACAGCAAGTAGACAGAACTACCAACGTCCAGAGCCGGGATGCAAAAGATGGTACAATTGTAAAATTTTTGTTTCCAATAAGTCCGTTGAAATACAATGAAACCCCAATGATATATTTGATACATTTTCCAATTATCTCTAATTATCCTTTCATGCTAAAACAGCGCAATAACCATGATCTAGAATTTCTACAACAAAAATTGCAATGATTTAGTTACAAAGGATGCTCTCAATATTATGAAAAATATTTGTATTTTAATGAGATTTATTATATCTGTAATTATATTTAATTTGAGGTATAAATAAATAGCTTCATAAGGTTTGTTTCATTCAGTTTATTAAAAAATCGTAGTCCAAACTAGATGCTTAGATGGACTTTCAAAGGATTGTAAATACTTATATTTAAAGTACTATTAATAGGCCAGAGCTACATCTGAAATCCATAGATATGACTAAACATTGAAGCATTACAATAGGGCTTTGAGATTGGGCTTGTTACCATAAAATCTGTACGGATTTACTCGTTTAATAATAGAATTGTTTTCTTACAAGCTTAGGTATTGATGCCAACCCACCGATAATAATGCTCCCAGCTCATTAAATTTCACATAAGTTTAGCAAGTAAACCATCAAATAGGTCAATATTTTGGTGAAATACGTGCGGAAAAAGTACACTTTATTAAGTTCGATGGTACAAAACCCAAGTTATGATTTGGTATCCCTGGTCAAGAGTCGCGAAGATGCCCTGGCCGTCTTCTTCTGGTCTACTTAAAAATAAGCCCTCTTTCTTTAAATTATTCTAACGCATTTATACACTATACCATTTTCAATGTTGCTACATCGGCACCTTTTTCCTTGAATTCCAATAGATCAATCAACTACGCATATATTTCAAAGGAGATGTAAAATCTTTTCAATGCAAAAAGTTCGAAATGTCATCATGTTTGCCATAGAATGGCTCATATCATCGTATGTGCTAATGTATGCGTAATATGTTTGAAATAAATCTGTGGCGAATACAATTTAAATTAATTTAATTGCAACAACACACACACACGCTTGTGTTTGTGCATATTCTAAGGGGAGTTTTAAATCCCAACGTGGCCATTAATTATTCGACGAACCCTTCCGCCAACACCTTTGCATCAAAGGTGGCAGCCACCATTCCACAGCAACAGCTACAATTTCTTTGTAATTATCATGGTTTGATAATGACGATGATCATGATTACGTCCAGTGGCACGGGTGGAGGCGACATGGAACTGGTGTTGACGTTGACCACCATAACGCTGATGACGAAGCACTTAGCGCGAGGAGCAACCACTGCTCATTGATTGTCTCTGTAGTTACAACTGAAATTTGTTGTTATTTAATAACAACGCACTGGCGCTGTTTAAAACAAATCAATTTGATTAATTACTTAATTCATTAAATTGACCACAAAATGACGTAAAATGTTTTCCAGATGACGAGCAGCAAGCCAATGGACATGCCACAGAATGACATTTAGAAGCTAAAAAAGCAACAACAACATCAATATTAATACCAGAAAATTTGTACTAATTTACATACATAGCAGAGACAGTGGCAGCAACAGTGGCAGAGAGGGCGAGACGCTACACACGGCAGGAGCAACTCCCACCAGACGCGTTGTCTTATGGTCACAATTTGGCTACGGAGGTCTTATTCAATTACTTAATTTCCATACCAACATCATGACGGGGACATGGCCTGACACAGTGGTTGCAAGGTCAAGTAAAAGGTAAATAAGGTCATGAAATGTACTGTGGCTTGGGAAGAACTTACGGTGAATTCTTAATTAAGTTTATAAATGATATAAATAGTTTTTAAATCGGTGACGCGTCCGCCTTGTCAACATATAACCATAAAAACTCGTGAACACCCTCAATAGTTTATACAAGGCCCGACCGAATTTATCGAGGTTTTAATATTTTTCTGGGAAGTGATACTATTTTTCTGGTAAGTACACTCAAAAAAAAAGTGAGTTAAAATGAACTAAAATTTAGGAAAATTGAGATTTGTATAGCGCTAAAGAAATATTTCTCATATCAAGTTCAACATTTTCCTTGAAAGAAGTACATGAAGAAGTCAATTTTCCTTAAACCAAGTAAATTTTTACTAAATCTTAGTAAAATCTTGCTGAAATTTTCCTTAATCTAAGTAAATTTTAACAAAATTTAAGTAAAATTTTCCTAAAACTTAGTAAATTTTACTCAACGCAAGTAAATTTTTACTAAATCTAAGTAAAATTTTGCTGAATTTTTTCCTATTTTTCCAATTTTCCACGAAAATTGACATAAGCTTTGGTCTAAATAAAACTAATGTAACTTCCAGACGTATGATAGAAATTAGTTGCAATTCGAGATTTTAAAATGTTTTTATAATCACTCTATACCTAAAAAATATATATGCTTTTGGCACGCCCTTGTAGTCTTTATTCAAGTTAAAATTAAAACCCTTACATTTAAATGGTATACCGGTGACTTGTAATCGGAACATATAAATAGAACAAACATTTTTTATTTTGCTGGGGATAATTACTATAATGTTAGGTACCATTTGAACCACTCTTGATCTGCTTCCCCCTTTATAGTACACATTTGGTACAATCTAATTGTATTGCAGCAATTATGTATATTCCTAAATCTATACCAAGGTGGGTACCACTTTAATCGCTTTTTGTTCCAAGTTCTATTTAAAAGTATAAATATTGAAAATCAGTTAATGTTTCGCGTCTACACTGTCAATATATACACCGAACTTCATGAGTCGTGTTGTTGATACCATTCGGATATAAAGAGGTACGAATTTCTATAAATCCATTAATATTGTGTTTCTATGCATGTACAAACCGAACTTCATACGTTTTTACCCAATTTCACCCCTAAAAGTATAAATTTTGTAATCGCATTCGAGTTATAATATATAATATGTGTTCCAAATTTCAAAATTCTAGGCCCAATCGTTTGGTCAGGGCCGTGGTACAATTTTTAACCCATTTAATCCCTTACAAGTACAAATTTCGGAAAATTCGTTGTTATCACTCATATACACTGTAAGACTGTAAGGTTATTGTAGCGTTATCCATGTTGTTGGTACCTTTTTTATCCCGCTTTTCTCGTATACCTTTAAAAGTTTGATTGGTACCATTTTTATCCCTTTCTATCCAATTTCACCCACATAAAGTACGAATTTGTAAAATTTCATGATTCTAGGCCCAGCCGTTTGGTCTGGGCTGTGCTACATTTTTTATCCCATTTAATCCCTTAAAAACACAAATTTCGAAAAGGGCCTTCTTGTCTGTGATCGGCGCTGTAAAACGAATATACAAACCGAATTTAACTATTGTAGCGTCATCAATGTCGCTGGTACCTTTTTATCCCGCTTTTCCCGTTTACCTATTAAAAGTACGACTTTCAAAATATTCGGTCATTTTGCGTTTCTAAGCATTTTGAGGTATGTACACACAGAATTTTAAGATTCCAGCTCCATCTGTATAATTAGTACCATTTTTATCCCGTTTTTACCCGATTTCACCCACAAAAAGTACGAATTTTGAATAATAATATCTTGGTCGCATTCGTGCTATATAAGTAATGACCGTTCCAAATTTCAAGATTTTAGGCCCAGCCGTTTAGTCAGGACGGTGGTACAATGTTTATCCCATTTTATCCCTTAAAAGTACAAATGTTGAAAATGCCTTCTTATTAGTTATCTGCACTGTAAAACGAATATACACACCGAATTTCATTATTGTAGCGTCATCCGTGTTCTTGGTACCTTTTAATACCTTTTTACCCAATTTCACTCGCAAAAAGTACGAATTTTGAAAATGTTCCACGGAATGATTTCAAGTAAATTTGCTACATTATCTCTGGTAAATTAACTATTTGCTATGAAGGAAACTTTACTCATAAGTTGTTAAATTTCCTAGTTTTAAGGAATTTTTACTCAAATGGCGTAAAATTGTTGAACTAAATTGGAGTACGGATTTTACTCAGATTTAAGAATGTTATTTTTCTGAGTGTTTTATATTTATGTGACATGTAAAGAACATATATGTATATACATATATATTATCGAATACAGTTGTTGAGGTTTTAGCTAAAAGAAAATTGTTGCAAAAATAAAAGTTTTGGTCATTCCAGTTCAAATCTCTCATAATTTTACGACATGAAGTCCAATAAAAATACTTAAAATTCATCAAAGCAGATAAAAATGGTAAACAAAGCAAGGCGACCATTTTCATACAAAAAATCAACAATTTTGGAATACACATTCCGCACTTTGGGAATGCGGGCTGAACTATTTGTGTCAAATGTGGATTTCAAACTCCGGTATAGAAGTTATAAAGGATTAACTTCTCCATATTTCGTACGATCACAGTGATATCAAAATATATAGGGTGGGCAATTTAAAATTTAAACTGCTGACTACAATGACTTTGAAATGTAGAATAACATTAATTTCTTATTTTATTTTCAGGTTTATATTTGACATTTGCAAAATGGGACTCTCGAACAAAATTGAGAAATATTAGAAAACTTACTTCCAAAGTAGGGAGTATTTAACGCAAACTGTAAGAAATTTACGAGAAGAGATCTGCCTTCAGTTCAGTTTATGCGTCAATTTCATGAAAATGGATCGTTATAGGACAAACCATCCCGTGTACGTCCTCGTCCAGTACGCTCAATCGAAAACAATGCTGCTGTAGTTGATAATATCCAAGAAGAACACCCATCAACACCAACTCGTCATTGTTCTCAGGAACTGAACATTTCTCGCACTTCTTTGAGAAAAAATTTAAACATTTGAAATTTAACAAGTAAAAAAGGCGTTAAGTTCGGCCGGGCCGAACTTTATATACCCTCCACCATGGATTGCATTCCACAGAGGATGTCGATTTTCGTAGAAGTGCAGTAATATTACAGGAAAATATAATTTTTTATATAGCCAATCAAAACAAATAAAAATATTAAAAATATAATTTTATAAATAAATTTTTATAATAAATTTTAATTATTTCAAACCATTATTTATTTCAAATCAAAAAATAAATATTCTTATATTTATATATGTATTCAAAAACTTAAATACCATAAATATTGGTAGACAGTAAGTGCTACAGTTGGGTGTATTTCCATTCTATTTTAATTCCAAAAGTACAAATTTTGAAAATCCATTATCAGACGTGCATAGTGCAAAATAACTTAACTTCATGATTCAACCAATTTTTGCCGTAAAAGAAAAAATACGAATTTGTCTATGCAGTCAGAGGAATGTATACACCGAATTCCATGATTCCAGCTGCGCCCATTTGGTTGGTACCATTTTTACCCCCTTGACGTTTCTACGCAATTAGAATTTCATCATTCTAGCTGTAGTCGTTTAGTTGGTACTATTTTTCTCCCTCTGTACCATTGTATCCATTGAAAGTAAAAATTTCGAAAAATCCGTTTATTTTCCGTGTATACGCAGTCAACGGAATGTATACTCCGAATTGCATGACTCTAGCTGCGGTCATTTTATTGGTACTATTTGTATCCCCTTTTTTCATTTTAACCCCAAAAAATACGAATTTCGAAAAGTCTGTTTATTTTAAGTGTCTACGCAATCAGAGGAATGTATACACTGAATTTCATTATTCCAGGTGTAGCCGTTTGGTTGATACCATTTTTATCCCTCCGTACCCATTGTATCCCTTGAAAGTTCGAATTTGGAAAAAACCTTTTATTTTTCATGTCTACGTAGTCAAAGGAATGTATACTCCGAATTTCATGACTCTAGCTGCGGTCAATTGGTTGGTACTATTTTTATCCCCTTTTTCTATTTTGGCCCCAAAAAGTACGAAATTCGAAAAATCAATTTATTTTCCGTGTCTACACAGTCAGAGGAATGTATACTCCGAATTTCATGACTCCAGCTGCGGTCATTTGATTGTTACTATTTTTATCCCCTTTTTTCATTTTAGCCCCAAAAAGTACAATTTTTGAAAAATCCTTGTCTTCTATGCAATCCTTTACTTGTCTATGCAATCAGAGGAATGTACACACCGAATTTCATTATTCTAGGTACAGTCGTTTGGTTGGTACCATTTGTATCCCTCTATTCCCATTTTACCCCTTAAAAGTACGAATTTGGAAAAAAAACTTTTATATTATGTATCTACTCAATTAGAGGAATGTACACACCGAATTTCGTGTTTCTAGCTGTTGTCGTTTAATATGTACCACTTTTATCCCTTTTTTGCCCCATTTCACCCCCTACAAATAAGAATCACTTTATGGTGCACGTTTTTGCTATAAGGGGAATGCGCATACCAAATATCAAGCAAATATAAACAGACATATTCAAAAAACATGCTTAAATACGCTAAAATATTAGGGATTATTATGGGTAATTTTAGTCCTTGTGAGGGAAAAATTTGTCCCTTTGGGGCGATTTCGCCCCATTTCAATCCCAACCGATCTACGACTATAAGACGCATTTATGGAAAATTTCTAGTTCCTTTCGTTTAGCTGCTAGCGTGCTTTCAACGGACAGACGGACGGACGGACATGGCTAGATTGTCTTAGAATTTTATGACGATCAAGAATATATATACTTTATAGGGTCTCAGGTCGATATTTCAAAGTGTTACAAACGGAATGACAAAGTTAGTATACCCCCATCCTGGAGGTGGAGGGTATAAAAATTGGGTTGATGAATGATTGATATTATTAAATGACGAAGTTGAACCTTTCCAACAAAATTAGAAATTTGAAAAATAATCAGTACTTTTTATAGCCGATTCTAATTTAAAATTTTAAATGACCCACCCGTAGTTGATACCGAATATCCGAGCGGGATTTCTATTGGTTTTAATTTAACATAGAAATATGGACTACTTGTGTGGGAGGTACCAGAAGGAGTGTGGGAATTTCTTCGAACTTAAATTAATTATGGGGAAAGTATTCATATGTGCAAAGTCTGAATTAACTCCTTAGCTCCTATCGACAGTTAGAACAGACATGGCTCAAACAGCCGGGATCAAAATCTGCGATAACAAAAACGTTAATAAAAATTAAATTTTTTGCTCAAAATAAAAAATAATTTGTTCACATTGTCGTCAACTACAATGTAAATATATGTATCAAAACAAATTTTCAAAAAAATATTTTGTGTCGACTTTATTGGACTTAGCCGTCTCTCTGTCCGTCTGTCCATCTATTGTTACAATCAAAGTACAGGTCGCAATTATTGTCTAGGATCGGACATTAAATTAACACAAGTATGTTTTGTGAATCAAGGACTAACGTTATTTAATTTAAAGCAAAACGGTTCAGATTTAACATAAAACATAAACATAACATAACAATTTAACGTAAATTTGACACATCACCTTATATTTCAACTAGAAACAACTATGATGACTGTGAGTCAAATCGGTTCAGATTAATATATAGTTCCCATATAAATTTAGCTCTCGATTTGACTTTTTCCGCCCTAGAAACCACATATTCTATTCCATATGTTTCAAATTTGGCACAACATCTTATATTTCAACAAGAAACATCAATGGTGAATGTAAGCCAGGTATATATTAGGATGTGTCACAAAAATAAATTGCAGCGATCACCCCCAGAAATGAAGATTGGATTGTTTACTGATTACTGCAAAAATTTGTTCACTGTGAGCTAAACGCTCCTGAAACACTTCTAAAAATTATGTTTTTCTCGTGTAATTTTTTATGTTGAATTTTTTCAAATTTTTTCTAATAACATTTTTTTAAATAACATTTTTTATTATTGTCTTAGAATAACTCATTGGTCGTATTATTGGAAATCTATATTGATTTTTTGTGTTTTTTAAGTGACAGCTAAAAACTCGTATTTCTTGGAAACATTTTGAAAACATTATGAAAAAAATATAGAAAGTATCAATACCTTTCAAATGATGCCTAAATGATGAATATCGGAAGAAAATTGACGTCACTGCCTCCATGTTTGAAAAATAATTTAGTGCAGGTGATGGAGTTCTAGTGCCAAATTTTTCAAACTCTTTTTACAAAAATGAGCGCTGCAGCGTCAATTTCCTTCCGATGTTCATCCTGTAGGCATAATTCGAAAGGTGTTGGTCCCTTCTCTTTAAAAATGTTTCGAAGAAATATAAGTTTATAGCGGTCACCTGGAAAAATCGCTATTTATTTTTTTATAAAGGACTAACACAAAATACGACAAATGCAGTTGCAGTTGTCACTATGAAAAAAAACACAAAAATTACAGTAAAGGTCCAATAATTCGACCAATAAGTTACTATAAGAATCAAAATTTATAATTAAAGTGCTATCAAAGGTCTACTATTTCAGAAAAAAAATTGACAAAAAAGCAACAACAAAAATTACACGAGAAAACATGTATTTTCAGGAGCGTTTAGCTCCCAGACGGCTTGATCTAGGAGCGAAATATTTTGCATATCATCATATATATATAAAGCGGAAAGAGCCAAATCAGAAGAGATATTTGTATGGGTGTTATATATAAATCTGAACCGATCTGGCCTATATTTACCAGAACTGTTTCCAGTTAAAATATATGGCGTTTTGCCAAATTGGAAGAAAATCTGTTGAAATGCCAAATTGGAAGAAAATCTGTTGAAATATATATATTGGTCTAAGCCAAATATATATATATATATATATATATATATATATATATATATATATATATGCTAAAAATAGGCCACATCGGTTCAGATTTATACATAATTCCCATACAATCCTCCGATTTGACTCTTTCCGCTCTAGAAACGACATATTTTAAAATATTTTCTACAAATCTGGCAAAACAACTTATATTTTAACTAGTGGGCCACATCGGTTCAGAATAATATATAGCTCGCATAAAAGTGTCTCACCAGATTTAATTACTTCCGCTCTGGAAACCACATATTTTAAAAGATTTTTCTCAAATTTGGCAAAACAACTTATATTTCAACTACAAAGAACTCTGGTGAAAATGGGTCAGATATATTCAGATATATACATATATATAAATTTCGCCACAGAATTGATTATTCCCGCTCTATAAATAGCATATCTGAACAGATTTTCATCAAATTTGGCAAACCAGTTCATATTTCAACTAAAAACATCTATGGCGAAACCATATATTTTAACAGATTTTTCTCAAATTTGGCAAAACAACTTATTTTTCAACTCTGGTGAAAAAGGGACAGATCGGTTCAGATATATAGGTATATATATTTATATAGCTCAAATACAAATTTCGACCACCTAACTGATTATTTCCGCTCTAATAGCATATTTGAACAGATTTTCTTTTAAATCGCAACTTCAGCTAATAATTCAAATAGCAACATCTTTGGTGAAAGTGGGACACATCGGTTCAGATAGCTCCCATATAAATGAATGAAGAACTGAATGGAATAACTTTGTAGTGACCCTTTGTTCCACATATGAACCATAGGACATAATAATAATTATTATTTCGATATATGGTGTAAACGTATTGGTAGCCATGCCGTAAGCGCGATTTGAGATAATAAAAATATTATATTTATTTATAAAATTATTTTTTTCCATAAATATGTCTTGTAGTCGTATATCGGTTGGGATTGAATTGGGCGAAATCGGCCCAAAGGGAAAAATTTTCCCTCACAAGGACTAAAAATACCCATAATAACCCCTAATATTTTAAAATATTTAAGCATATTTTTGAATATGTCTGCTTGTACATACTTGATATTGGATATGCGCATTCCCCCTATAACAAAACGTGCACCTAAAAGTGATTTTTATTTGTAGAGGTTAAAATGGGGCAAAAGGGATAACAATGATACCAATTAAACGACATCAGCTAGAAACACGAAATTCGGTGTGTACATAATATAAAAGTATTTTTTCCAATTTTTAAATCGCAACATCAGCTAATAATTCAAATAGCAACATCTTTGGTGAAAGTGGGATACATCGGTTCAGATAGCTCCCATATAAATGAATCCCCCGATTTTACTCTTTCCGCTGTAGAAACCACATATTTAACAGATTTTTATCAAATTTGGAAATGCGTGTTATATTTAAACTAAAAATCTATGCTAAAAATGGGTCAGATCAGTTCAGATATATCCCATTCAAAGTTTGTGTTCAAATTTTATTACAAATACAGATAGAAGTATGAAATTTGTAGTGTTTTCTTCTCTTATAGCTGTATCGTATATTAACATGTTCAAATGTAACGACCTTTTTACACCACAGGGTATAATGACTAGGTGTAGGGTATCGTATAGTCGGCCACGCCCGACTTTAACCTTCCTTACTTGTTATTTTCTGGGGGCTGGAGATTATTCTCCAACTTCGATCTCTAACCTCAGACAAAGAATGCTTTGGGCCTTTGTCGCGTTTGGCAGCAATGCTTATTTAATTCATAATGTACTATCGTTTGTAGACTTTTGTGGCATAGTGTATATATTTTGTGTTTTCGTCGAATATGTATTAACATGACCTATTAATTTGGCCTTTTTCGAAAAAAAAATATTCGATAGAAAATAGTATGAAAAATTGGTCGAACTAAATTGTTTGGTTTTATTGTTAAGGTCATTCTTGCTTGAAGCGCCCAATATGTACACTGTCATATTCGTATTATGTCCCAATAGAGCCAACACATACATACGAGCATGAATACAGATAGACATGAGCGTAAAGTTTGGCAAGTCATTTTGGACATGTGTCCTCAAAATCCATTATCGAAATCCATTAAGTCGCCTAAAAATTGTCCGATAATTACCTGTTTTGCTTTCCTCGCATTTGTCGTCTTCATTTATTTTTGTTGTTGTTTGTGGGTTTTATGAAATACACATGGATGGTGTTTTCCATTCCATTGGTCAAAGCCAATCAATTAGTTTAATTTGATTTTTATGGAATAGTATGTCAAAAGTAAAAACGAATGAATTGGAAGGAAACTTTATGATTTTGCTGTAATTATCGGTAATTGATTTTCGATATGAAAGTAGTCGATGAATGTGAACGTGAATGTGGTGGCGGCGAAGCGGAGGGAAAGGCAAACGGGAAAGTTTTCCATTTCGTCCATTAATTAGTTATGCGTCAGTGCATTTATTCCTTCTTGCGTTCACTCATTCATTCATTTAAGTTATTATGGATTAAATTGCATTGCATTGATCCAGGACATGATAAACTTGAAGCGTAATGAGCCCGATGACAAGGCTGTCTTATTTGTGTCTGAGGAAAGGAAAACGTTTGTTGTCAGTCGTTTGTAAGTACAAGTACGAGGGTCGTATAATATGCTATGATCGAAGCAATACAGTGTTACCGGCTACTTTGCAAAAGTAATGCTTGAACAACAAAATAATATTTTAGAGTATTTAAGCATATTTTTCAATATGTCTGCTTGTACTTACTTGATATTTCGTATGTGAATTCAACTATAACAAAAACGTGCACCATATAGTGATTTTTATTCATAGGGGGTCAAATAGGGCAAAAGGGGATAAAAATGGTACATATTAAACGACAATAGCTAGAAACACGAAATTCGGCGTGTGCATTCCTCTATTTGAGAAGATACATAATATAAAAGTATTTTTCCAAATTCGTACTTTTAGGAGATAAAATAGTAATAGAGGGATAAAAATGGTACAAAACAAACGGCTGCTCCTAGAATAGTGAAATTCACTGTTTACATTCCTCTGATTGCGTAGACACGTAAATAATTCGAAATTCATACTCTTTGGGTTAAAATGGAAAAAAGGGATAAAAATAGTACCAAACAAATGACCGCATCTAGAGTCATGAAATTCGGAATATACATTCCTCTGACTGCGTAGACACGAAAAATAAGAGTTTTTTTTTCCAAATTCGTATTTTCAAGGGATACAATGGGTACAGAGGGATAAATATAGTATCAACTAAACGACTTACTATAATGATGAAATTTGGTTTGCGTAGATACGTAAAATAAAGAGATTTTAGGAATTAAGGGGGTAATATAAGGAAAAAGGGGATAAAAATGGTACCAACCAAATGGCCGCAGCTAGAATCGTGGAATTCGGTGTATACATTCCTCTGACTGCATAAACACGCAAAATAAAATGATTTTTCTAAATTCGTACTTTTTACTTTTACGGCAAAAATTGTTTGAATCATGAAGTTCGATTATTTTGCACTCATGTACATGAGATAATGGATTTTCAAAATTTTTACTTTTGGAATTAAAATAGAATGGAAATACCACCAACTGTAGCACCCTCTATCTTCCAATATTTATGATATTTAAACTTTTTTGAAAATATATGTATAAGAATATTTATTTTTTGAATTGACTTGAAGTATTAGTATTAAGACTTCCATCGACTGGACTCCCCAAGGAAGGACACGTAGAAGAGGTCGTTCATTGCACAGATGGAGACGCCAACTTGAATGTGAACTATTACAAACGCGTCTAAGCTGGAGAGAAATAAAACACCTATCATCAAACAGCACTGAATGGAATAACTTTGTAGTGGCCCTTTGTTCCACATATGAACCATAGGACATAATAATAATAATTATATCGATATATGGTGTAAACGTATTGGTAGCCTTTTATTTATAAAATTATTTTTTTAATTTTTTGTATTTGTTTTGGTTTGGCTAAAATATATATATTTTCCTGTAATATTACTGCACTTCTGCGAAAATCGACAGCTTCTGTGGAATACAATCCGGGATATATAAAGTTTTTACTTGTTTTTAGCATCACTTACTTATCGACCAATATTATATTGGTCGACAATAAAATAAGTTACACCCTTTAAGTGTCCAAAGTTACGCAAAACTTGTTGTAGTCAAATGTGGTGGTGTCTGGAAAATTTAACATACATATCCTTGTTTTAATCTACAATATCTACAAGAAATAACACTTCACAGGAGTTTTGGACTGTCACACAGTGTAATATAAAACAATAAATTTTGTGAATTTCCTGATATTATACCCAATGACAGTTAATATATAAGATGCCCTTTTCGTTAATAAATAATAAAATAAAAAAATCCTTAATATCACTGTGCAACATTTTTGAAGTCATTTCAAAATAACCATATACGGACACCGCTACATGATAAAAGACCAAAAAAAAAAGACCCGTGTTTTTTTTCCCCCAAAGTCATGCACTTTTTTTATGGGCCCCCAGAGATTTGAGGCCTCGGTGTAATTTTTGGAAAAAAGTGATCATATTCTCAGGCTCATATCTTGCAAACCGTTCGGAATTTTGATTTACTCTCTGAGGCAAAGTTCTAGCTCTTGTCATAAAGAACAAAAATTGTGAACATATAAAATCAAAAAAACTTCATCTTCAAGTCAAAATCGCAAAAAACTTAAAAATTTTTTTTTAACCTTTTTTCACCTGTTCAGGTCCATAGGTAGCAAACCGTTGAAAATTCAGGGAAACAATCAACTACAAAAATGTACCTAAGATCTCAATAAACAACTTTCTAGAACATATGAACTTCCTAGGAATTATTCTTAACACCGTTTAGGTAGCGCTTAGGTAGCCGCAAAATTGTTTCCCTTTCCTTTCAACGGTTTGCTACCTATGGACCTGAACAGGGGAAAAAAGGTTAAAAAAATCGAATTTTTTTAAGTTTTTTTGCGATTTTGACCTTGAAGATGAAGTTTTTTTGATTTTATATGTTCACAATTTTTGTTCTTTATGACAAGAGCTAGAACTTTGCAAGATATGAGCCTGAGAATATGATCACTTTTTTCCAAAAATTACACCGAGGCCTCAAATCTCTGGTGGCCCATAAAAAAAGTGCATGACTTTGGGGAAAAAAAAACACGGTTTTTTTTTGTCTTTTATCATGTAGCGGTGTCCGTATATGGTTATTTTTTTTTCGTGTTGCACTGTGTATTCGTATATTCTTTGAAATATCAAACAAATGTCGCAAAAACAAATACAAATTCATAAGAAACTGATTTAAATAAGAAGAAGTAAGGAGAGGCTAAAGTTTGCAGGGGCCAACTATACGATACCCTCCACTTTCTACGCCATTACAATTCAATTCGGTGACGAATTTTTTCGATGAGATCAACTTTCAAAATCTATTAAAATATGTATGTGTTTTCTTGAGCAGAATGAGTCAAAATATTTATTGAAGCTATATATATGTACACCCATTTTCTCTGTAGATGTATACAAACATGTTTATACCCTCCACTTCCAGGATGGGTGTATAATAACTTTGTCATTCCGTTTGTAACACCTTGAAATATCGACCTGAGACCCTATAAAGTAAATATATTCTTGATCGTCATAAAATTCTAAGACGATCTAGCCATGTCCGTCCGTCTGTCGAAAGCACGCCAGCATCTGAACGAAAGGAGCTATGACGTATAAATTTTCCATAAATACGTCTTATAGTCGTAGATCGGTTGGGATTGAATTGGGCGAAATCGGCTCAAAGGGAAAATTTTTTCCCTCACAAGGACTAAAAATACCCATAATAACCCATAATATTTTAAAATATTTAAGCATATTTTTCAATATGTCTGCTTGTACATACTTGATATTGGATATGCGCATTCCCCCTATAATAAAAACGTGCACCTAAAAGTGATTTTTATTCGTAGAGGTTAAAATGGGGCAAACGGGATAACAATGGTACCAATCAAACGACATCAGCTAGAAACACGAAATTCGGTGTGTACATTGAGTAGATACATAATATAAAAGTATTTTTTCGAAATTCGTACTTTTATGGGGTAAAATGGGAATAGAGAGATAAAAATGGTACCAGCCAATCAGGTGCACCTAGAATAATAAAATTCGCTGTATATATTCCTCCGATTGCGTAGACACGTGAAATAAACAGATTTTTGGGGTTCAAATGGAAAAAGGGGATAGAAATAGTACCAATCAAATGACTGCAACTAGAGTCATGAAAACCTGACTGCATAGACTTAAAAAAATAAAAAGTTTTTTCCAATTTCGTACTATCAAGGGATACAATGGGTACAGAGGGATAAAAATAGTACCAGCTAAACGACTACAGTTAGAATGATGAAATTTTGGGTATACATCACTCTAATTGCGTAGACACGTAAAATAAAAAGATTTTAGAATATCGTTAAAGTTAAAGGGGATAAAAATGGTGCCAAACAAATGGCCGCAGCTAGAATCATGGAAATCGGTGTATATATTCCTCTGAATAGGCAAAATAAAAAGATTTTTCCAAATTCGTACTTTTTTCTTTTATGGCAAAAATTGATTGAATCATGAAGTTAGGTTATTTTGTACTATGTACGTGAGATAATGTGTACTTTTGGAATTTAAATAGAATGGAAATACAACCAGCTGTTACACCCACATCTACCAATATTTATGGTATTTAAGCTTTTTGAAAATATAATTATAAGAATATTTGTTATTTGAATTGACTTGAAGTTCTATTTCGATATATATATATAAAGCAGCTTTGCTTTATAAGCGTGGTTTGAAGCAATAAAAATATTATATTTATTTATAAAATTATTTTTTCAATATTTGTTTGGCTATATTAAAAAAAATATATTTTCCTGTAATATTACTGCACTTCAACGACAGCCTCTGTGGAATGTAATCCATGGTGGAGGGTATATAAAGTTCGGCCGGCCGAACTTTATATACCCTCCACCAAAAAAAAAAATCCAATATATACCCTTTTTAAAATCCAAACTAGATTTTTTCGTAAAATGTAGTTACTCCAAATGCATTCTATATGTTTCTATTGGGCTTATTTTTGATTTTCCATCTAAAAATAACATAAACCGAATTTGGAGAGACAGATCAACACGGTTTTCGTGGTCCAATTTCCCTATTTCAATTTCATCCATTTTTAGATGGAAAGAAATTTGATTCTTTTATTTCTAGGTTGGTGTTTTCATAGTGAAATCACAAAATAAAATGATAAATTGAAAAATGGAAATATTTGGTCAGAAGTAATAAACCACGTCCGCCAATGAAAAGCGCATGCAATTAACTGTAAAATAAGCCCTTATTCTTGACTTTACTAATAGGTCATATTTAAAAATAAATTGTTTTTTCGTCATCTAAAAATTAAATATTAATTAAAGAGTTGAGTCATTCGGAAAAGGTGATCTCAAAAATCTATTTTATTATCGGTAGAGTTTTGAAGCAAACTTGTATTACATAATTTGTAATGTTTAAAATTATGAGCCGAACATAAGATTGATAACTATTCAGATATTCCTTTGTGTTTAGGGTATCCAATTATTATGACTTTTAATATATTCGATTAATCGTTCATTTGAAAAGAAAGAATTTCCAATTAATCGAATAAAGGCCTCAATAGTTATTCGATTAATCGAGTAATTGTTCAATTCATTAACATAATTAATAAGAGTTAAATAACAAGGGAAATGTAATTCGATGGGAGTCACTACTTTTGCATATTTATGTGTAAATACATTTCGAAATTAAATCTGCAAAAAACAAGAGTTTGCCAGCAGTTATTTCCTATATTGGCACAATATCTATGTTATATAATATTTCTTAAAGATTTTTCTTCTTATATGAAGCAGAATATACTTAGGCTTTAATTCGAAAGTCAGAATAAGTTTAAAGCGTAATTTTTATGTAGTCGATTGAAATATCTAATTGATTTTAAAGTATTTTAATAATTGCAATTAATAATAACCCAAGGGTATATTATCTGCATGATGTACTCTGGATTTTCTTCAAATTTATAATTTAATTCATTTCCAAAGTAGTTTGTCAATAAATTTGGATCTATCCAAAGCAGTTTGTCAAAAAATCCGGATTATTTTAAATTACAATATTAATATTACAATTTTTATGCAAAACTTGCAATATCGATTTTCAATTTATTCGAATTATTTGTTATTTGAAAATCATGATTTCTTCATTATTCGAACAAATATTTGAAAACAATTGTTCGATTAATCGAACAAAATTTAATCGGTTGGATACCCTATTCGTGTTTGATGCACAATATAGTGGATCCATAGATAAAAGTGGTTCATTCCAAAATTAGTCGTCAGGTATCTGGAACGGGAGAAGAGCAATGTGAACAACTTGAATGCTAAGAATACCTAAACGCTTTAACACACAAATTACACACACACACAATTAAACTAAATTATAGTAAACTACAAGGCAGGCAAACAAGCTTCGTATACCCTCCACATGCCATGATTAGATGAGATCCATTATCATTGCCGGACAGAATGACACAAACAGTCCGAATGTTCAATGTTCAATGTCGAATGTCTTTAATGTCTCAAAGGAATACATCTATTTTTGGATAATTGTCCATAATCAAATGGTAATTCATCTGCAATTATGACAGTATTCAAGTGTCCTTTTATGCTGACGACAATGACTTTTTGGATTTGTTGTTGCCGTTGTTGTGTTTACTTATGGAAATGACGGGGACGTAATGCAAGGACACATCCACCCGTCCATCTATCCGTCCAAAACCACCCTAATACTTACTCCCTTTCTTCCTGTCTCTTATTTACTCTGGCCGTAAGTAAGTGTTAGTTGGTTAGTTTGGTACCTGTCATGAACACAAACAGAAACTCTGGGCGAGATATTGAACAATCGTTCCGAATAACACAAACAAATCCAATCATAATCAAGGCTACAACGGCGTGTCTCGACAATAGCATACTTTTTTATAGCAAAGCAAGGATATAAGGCATTAAGTTCAGTAAGGCCGAATCTCAGATACACGCTAACATAAAGTGCACATTCAGACGCAGACCCCATTCGTTTCGTACGCAATTAACGGCAGAAAAAGAGAGTAGGATGCACGATAATCATCAGTGCATCATGAAAATATATAGAATGGAACTCAATAGCGATAACTATCAGCTATTTTTGCTGAAATGGCTGACATCGTTTGCTGATATATTAGGCCTTGTTTGTAGAAACAGCTTTATTTTTTTTAAACCGTTTGCTTTGTTTGAAGCTTTTTGTTTGCTGACACAAAATACTTTATTTCTTGAAACATTGTGAGTTCGATAATCGCAACTAATTACAGTTGCGAATGACTGTTGCGATAACCAGAGCCAAAATAGGCCATTGGAAAATTGTCCTTAACCAGACTCAGTAGACCTATTGAATTGGTTATAACCTTCGAAATAACTTATTTCAATTTATTATTTGAAGCTTACAAATAAGTTTCATTCGCAGAGTCTCAATTTTGAAAAGATTTGAATTAATAACAACATGCGACAGTATTTGTTGGACCTGAACAAGACCTTATACACGTGAAACTAGACATCATATATAGGAGAACTGTGTATTCAATTTTCCATTTGGTGATTCTTTCTCCTTTTTACAGGAATTTTTATTTCCAAAGGATATTGATAAGGGTGTCAAATGAAAGAGAGGAATGTCTGTTAAAAGCACTTCAAGTTGCATGATTCTATCTGAATAAGTTCAGCATTAATAACCATTTTCCTCCCTTAAAAATAAAAATTATTAAAATTTAACATTTTAACATTTTAAGAGGGGAAATTTGAAATATTTGTTATTACAGATACATGCATGGAATTTGAAGTATTTTTAACAGATATCTCTCTCTTTCATTTCATACCCATACCTCCTTTGTATGAGTCGCAAGAGTAAATTAAAAGTTCTGTAAAAAGGAGAAAAGCTAATTTCTTACGATTTCGAGCAACGAAATTAAAACAAGTAAGAACTGCGTTAAGTTCGACCGGGCCGAACTTTATATACCCTCCACCATGGATTGCATACCACAGAGGCTGTTTTGTGGAAGTGCAGTAATATTACAGGAAAATATAATAGCCAAATCAAAACATTTATTGAAAAAAAGTTAAGAAAAAAATTTATAAATAAATAAAATTTTTTATTATTTCAAACCACGCTTATAAAGCAAAGCTGCTAATACGCATATATATATATATCGAAATAGAACTTCAAGTCAATTCAAATAATAAATATTCTTATATTTATATTTTCAAAAAGCTTAAATACCATAAATATTGGAAGATAGGGGGTGCTACAGTTGGTTGCATTTCCATTCTATTTTTATTCCAAATTCAATCAATTTTTGCCGTAAAAGTAAAAAAGTACGGATTTGGAAAAATCTTTTTATCTTTAGTCAGGGTAATGTATACACCAAATTCCATGATTTGGTACCATTTTTATCGTCTTTTTCCCAATTTACCCCCTTAAGAGTACTACTTTCTAAAATCTCTTTATTGTAAGTGTCTACACAATTAGGGGGATGTACATACCGAATTTCACCATTCTAGCTTTAGTAGTTTAGTTGGGACTATTTTTATCCCTCTGTAACCATTGTATACCTTGAAAGTACGAATTTGGAAAAAAAAAACTTTTATTTTTTTGTGTGTACGTAGTCAGAAAAATATGTCCTCGGATTGTCATGACTCTAGCTGCGGTCATCTGGTTGGTACTATTTTTATCCTCTTTTTCGATTATATCCCGAAAAAGTATGAATTTCGAAAAATCCGTTTATTGTTTGTGTCTACGCAACCAGAGGAATGTATACTCCGAATTTCATGACTCTTGCTGCGGTCATTTGGTTGGTACTATTTTTATCCCCTTTTTTTCATTTTAACCCCAAAAAGTATGAGTTTCGAAAAATCCGTTTATTTTACGTGTCTACGCAACCAGAGGAATGTATACAGCGAATTTCATTATTCTAGGTGCAGCCGTTGGTTGGTACCATTTTTACCCCTCTATTCCCATTTTACCCCTTAAAAGTACGAAATTGGAAAAAAACACTTTTATATTGTGTATCTACTCAATTAGAGGAATGTACATTAGAGCGTACCAGGTTACAAGTAAAAAAAAAGTTCGCCGTACACCTTCGAATATGAAGTATTATTGAAAGGTAGTTTCAAAAAATTTTTTTTTATTTTTTTATGCCGAACGTAGGGGTCGCGCTTTTACATTTTTCTATATAACTTCTGCATTTATAAACGGATTTTAAAGTGTGATACATCGATGTTTTTGTCTCGACGAGGCCGATTTTTTGTCTTTGAAGTCATTGAGCTCAAGCATGATTCATGATTTTATTTCGTGTTTCTAGCTGTTGTCGTTTAATATGTACCATTTTTTCCCTATTTCACCCCACACGAATAAAATCACTTTATAATGAACTTTTTTGTTATAGGGAGAATGCGCATACCCAATATCAAGTAAGTACAAGCACACATATTGAATAAAAATGCATAACTACTCTAAAATATTAGGGGTTATTATGGGTATTTTTAGTCCATATTAGGGGAAAAAGTTTCCCTTTGGGCCGATTTCGCTCAGTTTCAATCCCAACCGATCTACGACTATAAGACGCATTTATGGAAAATTTGGATGTCCTGGCTCCTTTTGTTTAGATGCTAGCGTGCTTTCAACAGACGGATGGACTTGGCTAGATCGTCTTAGAATTTTATGACGATCAAGAATGTGTAGGGTATCAGGTCAATATTTCAAGGTGTTACAAACAGAATGACAAAGTTAGTATACCCCCATCCTGGAGGTGGAGGGTATAAACATGATTTGTTGTTGGAT
Organism: Polietes domitor; assembly: GCA_947397865.1. NCBI lineage: Eukaryota > Metazoa > Arthropoda > Insecta > Diptera > Muscidae > Polietes > Polietes domitor. Next base: position 26,361,974 of record OX377618.1, on the reverse strand, counting down.
AAATAAGTCTGCAGATTTTAAAAGTGTTAGATTTACATGGGAACTTATATTTATCTACAATTTTCTTCTTTCGGGGAATTCTGCGCGTCACACTTAGATCTGCTATTTGACTTATTCAGCAGAATTCGACAAAAATATGCCACTCAAGATCTCAAAAATTCCAAATATAAATATTTCAACATTTCTTTTGACGATATCTCGTAAAATAGAGGTGATTTTGGAAAAAAATAACTGGTTTCCGAGATCACTAAACATGACATACTCAAAGTGCTTGGAGATATGTTCTGAAAAATATATGGTACTGAAAATTCTAAACGGCCCCTCTTGAAATTTATATTTCTCGAAAACTATTACCCTGAAACAAAGTTCAAATTTTTAGTCTGCAGATTTGTCATAAATGGAATAGGATAGGCACAGATCTCCGACAACTAATTTAGGGTAGGACACTGTTATAGGTTATTGATTTATATACCACGCAAAAAATAAGCTAAAATCATTTATTCAGACTACAGACGGGCGGAGCAGACACAATGCACTAATCTCTACTCAAGCACATGATTTTTAAATCCGATGGATGATGTTTTCATATCACCGAATGGACTTTATTTCGATGGAATAAATTCTTGCAAATATTGTGTAGAGAAGTAGTTGCGCTTATTAATATTTACGAAATGCAAATATTTATTTTGTTGCGAATAAGGAGTATTTGTCATAATAGGTGGTTGCGATCATCGAGCTCGCGCTGAACTATGTTTGCAGAAGCAACAGACTTTGTTTGTTGATACAGCATGCCTAGCTTTTCAAAATAGCAGACTTTGTTTACTGAAACAATTGAATATGTTTCGTCCTTATAACACAGATATTGATTCAACATTTCAATTAAAATAAATGAACCATTTTTCCAATTCCACACTCAAAGATATTTTCCCGCCAATATATCGGGAATCGCGATTGTCATTGTATGGAGATAAAATGTCGGCTTTCTTCATCAAAAATGAGTCCAGACGCATCTGGGAATGGCGCTCGCTGTTATAATTTTCCGCCTAAAATTGAAGCAGGTGATATTTTTAAGGCTACAACTGGGAATGGAGCTCGCTGTTATAATTTTCCTCCTAAAATTGAAGCAGGTGATATTTCTTAAGGCTACAAGCGTCGAAAAATTGAAACCCAGAAAGTGCAATATTAGTCGTGTACTGAGCTTGGGCACAATATCAATACATTTTCAGTATTACTGCAGACTTGAATGAGTTCTTCACAGGCTTGTACTCATTTTAAGATTCACTTTTTGCCGAGTGACATACAATATCTGTTAAATGCTTGGATATGTTGCAAATGCTATGACATCTATGGTAGCGTGTACAAAAAAAAACGCATAAACGCACACTAACGACCGGAGAAGTGGAGTGAAATTGGAAATCGATTTCATTATAAGTCTTTGGAAGGAGGACTTTTAATGACATCCCAACAGACTGAAATGTTGGTTGACGTATTCGATGTTGACTTCGAATCCATTGTGAGGTAGGAAAAGAAATACCAGAACATTCACCTCTTCAAACATGGAAATGGAAACGGAAGTGTAGATTGCTCATTTCCATGGTAATTAAATTGGTTCGGGTACGACGGAGTAGGGGAAAGCAAAGTACTGTTCTAATGGTGATGGAATACATTACCCAATGCCCATGTAAATCTTCTTCCCCCAAGGAATATTTATGTATATTCACTGGACTACTATCGCACTTTTCACGTAGTTGAATTTACGTGAAATAAATGCTGTGATAGTTCATAGAAGAATTGCAGTGTGAACTATGCTTTCGGCTTTTGATCGTCAAACAGGTTCCAGCTAGCGAACATATTTTATGAGGCTTTATATTTCACTTCACTGCAAGAAATACATACTAAGGTCATATATCAAATCACAAAAGATTGACCCAATTTTTCAACGTTATCCCGAACTTCATTCAGCCCCCCACTTTCAATGTAACACCCTTCAAAAAGTAACATTCAACTGACGGAGTGTTTAACTTTATCTATTGGAAATGTTTACATCACGTCATGATTGAAAGGCCTGGCTGCAGTACACCGCTCTGCCCGGTAAAAGTTTCAACAAATCGAAGGTTATTTTTCGGAAAATTTGTAACTTTCCGCACACTAGTGCTGCTATGTTCACCTGTACTTTGTCCGTCGCAGCTATTGATACGAATGCAGTGTTTCACGCTCACTTCCTGTCATGATTAGTGCACTACGCCCGTGACCCCAGGGTGCTGACTTTACGCCCTCTTAACTTTCGTAAATGCTGCGGTAAGTGCTGCTTCATTCCCTTTCTTTCGTTCTGTTGCCATTCCACCTATTAGCAGTGTTTCGTTACTTTGTTTTTGTTTCCACCTTTGAGAACTGCAAATACCAGACGTTGCGAGAGTGCGGCTAAATGGGTAAATGCGTTGCATGTAAAAGTGGGATATTAAGCGTAAAACTGGTACGTCCTTTGCCTCATCCCTCGCAAAGGAAAGGTTTATTTGTTTCACAGAGTTCCTTTGATTTCCGTTCGGTGTATTAACAACGGATGCGAATTGCTTTATGTGGGAACTGACGGAAGACTGTAAAACGCGACTTTTCTTCACTTTATTCCTTCCCAGTGTTGGGCTGTGCTGTTCATTCACGAACTAATTGGAATTGATCAAAGAGTAGTGAAAAAAGAAAAATATGTCTGAGAAATATGCAGACATAGAAAACAGACATCGCTAATAGGATAAATCGGACGGACATTTGTAGGGGGCCTACCACAAAACTTGGAGCCTGTACCAAAAACATGGGCCTATAGAGTTCTTATTCACGGTAGGTATTCCTAGTTGAAATATATCAAAATTTGATCAAAATCCGATGTAAGGTGTAGGTTCCAGATCGGTGATAGAGTAAAGCGGGGTCCCATCTGTATGGGGATATACCAAAAGTGGTAAAAGTAAAAATTGGGGGCCCATTCGTAAGGGAGCTATATTAAAAAGTGGACCCTTATAGACCACTTTCAAAGTAGGCATTCTAATTTGATGATCTGCAAAATATTATCAAGATCCAATGTAATATGTGGGCTCTAGAGCTGCAATAATAAAATTGGGGCCAATTTGTAAGGGCGCTACATTAAAAAGTGGGACCTTATAGATTACTTTCACAGTAGGAATTCTTAGTTGAAATATATCATAATCTGCAAAATGTTATCAAGATCCCATGTAAGATGGGCGTTTTAAAGCGATAATAGTGTAAACTGGAGACCCAGTTGTACGGGAGCTATACCAAAACATGGACCTATATAGTTGACTTTCATAGTAGGAGTTTCTGGTTCAAATATAACATAGTGTAAATCGGAGGTACATTTGTATGGCGGCTACATCAAAACATGAACCCATGTGATCCACTCTCTCGTTAGCTGGTTTTAGTTCAAATATAACACGATCCTGAAAATTGTATCAAGATCCAATGAAAAATGTGTATTCTAGAACAGTAATAGGGTAAATTGGAGGAATGCTTCTATGAAGTCTATATCTGAATATGAACCGATTTTCTCCAAATTCAAAATTTCATGATAATCGTTAATTCAGCTGGTGATTCTAAGCCGATCGGTATACTTAAAGGTGGGTCTAGCTCGATTATTTTTTTGTGTTACAAACATTTGGCGGAAAACTAACTTATAATACCCTAGTCCACGAAGTGGTGTAGGGTATAAAAACATGAGTTTTCAAGTTGATCGTGAAAAAGGTTGAATTTAATTAAAGTAGTTTCATCATATTTTATAATTTCGCAAATAAGGGCTACAGCCGCTGCCAAGTTATTATTGCATTGTTGTTTATTTGCCAAAATTGTATTAAAAATTTAATTGTCAAAACATATTGATGTGTAAACACCCCTAATGTTTCAAAACGTTATAGGAACATTCGTTAATGGTAGTGATTTCTTTAACTGTAATATTTACACAAACGACTTAAAACCGTTTTCAGAGTACTCAGCAGAACAGGAGCACACTGTTAAATTAGGACAGTTCTTTAAGCCGGGATAACAAGCTGTTATAACAAAAACGTTAATAAAAATTTAATTTTTTCCTCAAAATAAAAAATATTTTTTTCACTCTGTCTCCAACTACAATATAAATATTTGTATCAAAACAAATTAAAAAAATATATTTTGTGTTGACTTTTTTGGACTTAGACTAGATAACCATAATTTTGACTTGCACTGGATAATTATCCAGGCTAAGTCCGAAATTTTTAACATAAAATTATTTTTCAAAATTTGTTTTCATACACACATAGATATTGTTGTTGGCGTAAATTTCAAAAAATATTTTTTTTATATTTTGAGTGAAATTTTATCATTTTGTTTAGATTTTTGTTATTGCAGGTTAAGTATCCAGTCTTAAAGAAACACAGCCTTATTATCCGTGCGGCTATAAATATTTTTTGACTTTTTAACAAACAAATCGTGGTGGCTATAGCCACCCCCAGAAGAATATCCCTCCTACGCCAATGCATTGGTCTGCATTATGCGCGAGTGATTTAAGAGCATGGTTCTTCGAAGCTGAGATGAAGTGAACTGGCCACGGAGATCGTGTGATTTTCCCCGTCAGCCATTTACTTCTGAGATTTCCTTTAGTCACAGGTCTATGCCAATAAGCCCTTGTAAAAGGTCCAAAATAAAAGCCTATGACGAAACAGTGACTAGCATTTTTTGTATATTTTTATACCCTCCACCTCCAGGATGGGGGTATACTAACTTTGTCATTCCGTTTGTAACACCTTGAAATATCGACCTGAGACCCTATAAAGTATATATATTCTTGATCGTCATAAAATTCTAAGACGATCTAGCCATATCCGTCCGTCCGTCTGTTGAAAGCACGCTAGCATCTAAACGAAACGAGCTAGAAGGTTCAAATTTTCCATAAGTGCGTCTTATAGTCGTAGATCGGTTGGGATTGAAATGGGGCGAAATCGACCCAAAGGGAAAATTTTTCCCTCACAAGGACTAAAAATACCCATAATAATCCCCAATATTTTAGCGCATTTAAGCAGTTTTGTTGAATATGTCTGTTTATATTTGTTTGATATTTGGTATGCGCATTCCCCTTATAGCAAAACCGTGCACCATAAAGTGATTATTATTTGTAGGGGGTGAAATGGGGCAAAAAAGGGATAAAAATGGTACATATTAAACGACAACAGCTAGAAACACGAAATTCGGTGTGTACATTCCTCTAATTGAGTAGATACATAATATGCAAGTATGTTTTCCGAATTCGTACTTTTAAGGGGTAAAATGGAAATAGAGGGATAAGAATGGTATCAACCAATCGGTTGCACCTAGAAGAATGAAATTCGGTGTATATATTCCTCTGATTGCGTAGACAAGTAAAATAAACAGATTTTTCGAAATTCGTACTTTTTGGGGTTAAGAAGAAAAAAGGGGATAAAAATAGTACCAATCAAATGACCGCAGCTAGAGTCATGAAATTCGGAGTATACATTCCTCTGACTGCGTAGACACGGAAAATAGACGAATTTTTCGAAATTCGTACTTTCAAGGGATACAATTGTACAGGGGGATAAAAAAGTACCAACTAAACGACTACAGCTAGAATGATGAAATTCTAAATGCGTAGAAATGTCAAGGGGGTAAAAATGGTACCAATCAAATGGGCACAGCTGGAATCATGGAATTCGTACTTTTTCTTTTACGGCAAAAATTGGTTGAATCATGAAGTTAGGTTATTTTGCACATGTACGTCTGATAATGGATTTTCAAAATTTGTACTTTTGGAATTAAAATAGAATGGAAGTACAACAAAATAATATTGAAAATATAAATATAAGAATATTTATTTTTTGATTTGAAATAGATAATGGTTTGATGTAATTAAAATATTATATTTATTTATATAATTATGTTTTCAATATTTGTATTTCTTTTGGTTTGGCCGTTTTTACTTGTTGGTCTTGTTATTGTCAGTATATTAATTATACCCTCACTCTACGAAATATATATCATTTGGGACAGAGAATGGGTGTAACGCATTGAAGGAGTGACTTAATACCCTAAGTATGTTTGGACAAATCCGTTTCACAACATTTAAAGATGTTTGAGCCATGTCTGTCCGTCCGTCCGCCTGGTGTACACGATAACTCTCGAAAGGAGTTAACGAATCAATTCAAACTTTGCCAAACTTAGTTTAAGTTCGAAGATGGGCGAAATAGCCACGCCCCATCTAGTACCTCCCACATAAATGACCCATATTCCCATATTAAATTAAAACCAATATAACTTCCACCCAGATAATTTTTTTAATCATTTTTATGGCGGGTATTACCACGCCCCTTCTTGTACCTCCCACACAAATCACCCTAACCTACGTAAAATTAAAGCTGTTATAACTTCTATAAGGATGATCGGAATACTATGGAATTTGATATTTGGCAATGCTTTTATATATGTTGCATTTGTATGGAATATGGGCGATATTGCTACACCCCTTCTGGTACCTCCCACACAAAGTGGCATAAACTTTGGTTACAATAAAACCGACATAACATGCATATGGGTAGTCCAAATCATTTGCAATTTGATATTTGAAAATATTTTTATAATCACATTAAATCAAAAAAATATTTACGGCCCCATCTTGTACCTTACACAAAATTGTCTATATCGTAGGTAAAATTAAATCCTTCTCTCTATGACGTAATAGTTGATCTTATTTTTGCAATTGTTTTATAACTGTGGAAGCTAGGACCAAATGCTATGAACTTTCTGGTACCTTCCACACACATCATCCGGCCCTACGTAATTTAAGTTATTATATTTTCCACAGCTATGTTCTCTGAGAGTGAGGGTATATATAAGTCGGTTTTAGCCGACTGACGTTTTCCTACTTGTTTTATATTATTAAATCTTGCAACATTATATAAGGCTCCGCCAAATAACTTTTTTTTTAAATGGAATAAAAAAACTACTGAATATTTTCTCAAATTTCTTTTTTTATTTGAAAGTATAATCCTTCCGGTCAATAATGGAAAATAATTTCATTCAAATGGCTGCTGAGGGCACCCCACAAATAATAGTCCAACGGTTGAACAGTTGAAAAAAACGTTATATGGTTGACCCCGCTCTAAAAACCATATATTTCAACAAATAACTTTTTTTTTGAAAAATGCTATAAAAAAAAATACTGAATATTTTCTCAAATTTCTTTTTTTATTTGAAAGTACAATCCTTCTGGTTAATAATGAAAAACAATTTCATTTAAATGGCTGCTGAGGCCACCCCACAAATAATAGTCCAACGGTTGAATAGTTGAAAAAAAAAACGTTAGATGGCGGACCCTATATCTATGAATATATAATCAATTCTTGAATAAATTATGAAGGGAAGTGATACACGTTTTGGTAGAAAATTAAAAACTTTGTTCTATAATGGAAGTTAATGACATAAACAATGAGTTTTTATAAGCTACACAGTACGTTTTTGTAATTAAATTTTCAACACCTTTATTCACTGAGTAATCAATGATAATCTAGCCTTCTCTATGCATATACACATATGTAAATATAAAAGTTCTTGTCAGATGAAATAAAAATTAGCGAAACTGGCCCAGATGTAAAAATCTAAATTGGCGACTGAAATAAAGATGAAATAAGATACCACAGCAGTATACATACTCAAGGGCCCGTAGTATCGCAATGGACCTCTTGTGGTGTAAGTGAATCGAATGTTTACATTCCCACCGCCACCGCGACCTAGCCTAATCGTTCACATATTCCTTGAATATTTATGAAATATATTTTAAATAAATCCAATTTAACCGATGCTGACATCCTCGAAAGAAAGTCTGCACCACAGACAAAGGTGTAAACAAAAACAGGAGATTCGTGGCACTTGTGTTAACTTCTCTATTTTTATCCTTTACCCAGGACGAAAACAACCAAACAATAAAACACAAAGAAATTTATGTTAAAGAGAACTTCCAAGGAAGACAAAGACATCAGAGACGTCGACCAGCGAGGAGATAACGACAGAGGTGTGTACACTACGCTCGGACCCGAAGACAGTTGATGTTTTCGCACCCTGTTTAATGATTATTTTGCAAAATATTTCGTCGCTGCTTCTATGAACTAAACACTCCCTAAGACATACTTAAAATCAAGTTTTTTGTGTATTTTTTATGTTGCACCATTGTCATTTTTAATATTCTGAAATAATAGATCATTGAAAGGACGATGAATGTTTTTTGTCTTAGAATAATTTATTAGTTGAAATATGTCTAAATGATGAATTACAGGCGAAAAATTAAGTCACTGGCTCCATTTTGGTAAAATAGTATAAACAAATGATATTTTTTCAGAACCAAAGTTTTCAAACTCTTTTTACAAAAATGAACGCTTGGACCTCAATTTCCTTCCGATGTTCATTATTAGGCATCATTTGAAAGGTATATATAAAATATGAATAGGAAAAATTTTTCAGTTGTCACTAAGAAAACCCAAAAAAAAAAAACATTAAACGTCCAATAATTCACCAATAAGTTATTCCAAGACAAGAGTAAATAATAATATTTAAAGTTTACTGATTAAAAAATGTACCAAAATGCAAAGTTAACAAGTAAGGAAAGGCTAAGTCGGGCGGGGCCGACTATATAATACCCTACACCACTCCCTGCGTATGTACCTCGCTTTGATTACTAAACCCAGGTATTTCATGGGAGCAATTTTATGTAGTTCATACAAATTATATAAATTATATTCATATAATTTATATGCTATAAATTCATCTTTAGTCAAACTTAACGAATATGGTAAATAATATGGTAATTGATCCAATTGTCCGACAGACAAATACAAATTATACAGTAGTTAACCAAAGTCATACCAAAGTATGGACATATGGGCATCACCCAAACAATTCTCATTGCAATTCAATTCGGTAAAAAATTGAAATCGGGAAGGATTTTTGCATCCTGTAAATGTATGTGTTTGACAAAAAATGTTAAATCGGAAAAGGACATTTGTACGGGGGTATATTGAAACCTGGAACGATGTGACCCGCTTTCACCATGTCTGTTTATGGGTGAAATATAATATGTAAAATTTGGCCAAAATCGGATAAACATTTGGGAGCAACATTTGTATGAGGGCTATATCTAAATCTGAACCGATCTTACTCACTTTCACTATAGGTTTTTTAGTTGGATTCTAAGATGTTGTACCAATTTTAAAGAAAAACGGGTACACTATGTGGATTTTAGAGCGGAAAACGTCAAATCGGGAGCGACATTTGTATGGGGGGTATATCTAAATCTGAACCGATCTTACTCAATTTTTGCATAGGTGTTTCTAGTTGGATTATAAGATGTTCTGCCAAATTTAAAGAAAATCGGGTACAATATGTCGTTTCTAGAGCGGAAAATGTCAAATCGGGAGCGACATTTGTATAGGGGCTATATCTAAATCTGAACCGATCTTACCCAATTTTTGCATAGGTGTTTCTAGTTGGATTATAAGATGTTCTGCAAAATTTAAAGAAAATCGGGTACAATATGTCGTTTCTAGAGCGGAAAATGTCAAATCGGGAGCGACATTTGTATGGGGGCTATATCTAAATCTGAACCGATTTCCTCCAAATTCAATACCGATGGTCCTTGGCCAGAAAAAATAAATTCTGCCAAGTTTCATGACAATCGGACAACAATTGCGACCTGTAGAGTGCGAACAAGCTTAGATGGACAGCAGACGGACAGACGGACAGACAGACATTGTTAAATCGACTCAGCTGGTGATTCTAAGCCGATCGGTATACTTAAAGGTGGGTCTAGCTCGATTATTTCTTGGTGTTACAAACATTTGGCGCGAAACTAACTTATAATACCCTAGACCACGAAGTGGTGTAGGGTATAAAAATTTCGAATTATATTTCCCCGAGGAGATTGGAAAATATTTATTATTGGTATTGACCGGGGCACAGTCTAGTGTACATTAGGCTGGGTCGCGGTCCATACTAATTCAAAAACAATTTCCAGCCACCCCACAAAAAAGTTTGGATTGTTGAATGACGATCTACAAAATATTTCGTCCCTGGTCAAGCCATCTGTGAGCATCAAATTACAGGTCGCAATTGTAACCAGAACCAAATGAAACTCTGCACAACGAAGTTTTTCGGGTTAAAGACGAACGCTATTTAATTTGAAGAAAATCGGTTCAGATTTAGAAATAGCCCCATACGAATTTCACTCCTTATTTGACTCTTTTCCCTCTAGATACCACATATTTTAACATATTTTCTTCAAAATTGGCAAAACATCTTATATTTGAACTAGAAACACCTGTGGTCAAAATGTGTTAGATCGGTTCAGATTTATATATAGCTCCCATTCAAATTTCAGTCCCGATTTGACTTTTTCCACTCTATAAACCACATATTTTAACAGATCTTCTTCAAATCTTGCAAAATATCTTATATTTTAACTAGAAACACCCATGATGCAAATGGGCCAGATCGGTTCAGATTTATTAACCAAATATTTCGCTCCCGGCTTGACTTTTGTCCGCCTCAGAAACCACGTATTTTCATAGAATTTCTTCAAATTGAGCAAAACGCGTTATACTTGAACTGCAATACTTGTGCAAGTGGATCACTTTATTCCATGTTTGGATATAGCCCCGATACAAATATTCTTCTCAATTTGACAAATTGGGTCAGGACATATTAGCCTATGAGTAGGAAACATACAAAAATCCTTCTCGTTATCACTTTTTTACCGAATTGAATTGTATTCGGATGTCAACATTTCTTCTAAAATAATAGACCCTTGGAAAAACTTTAAATATAAATTTTGATTCCTGGTCGAATTATTGGACATTCATAGTATTTTTTTTGTGTTTTTTTCATAGTAACAACTGAAAATTTTTATAAGAAATAAGAAATGAATATTTTATAAGAAATGAATAACGGAAGTCAATACCTTTCGAATGATGCCTACATGATAAACATCGGAAGGAGACATGAATTCCAAAATATTACGCTCCACTTAACATTTTTCTAAGTGGAGAACGTTTATTAACTCAGCTTGCTTCTACTTAAATTCTGTCACATTAACAACTTTATTTTATATCCTACGTACCAAAGTCATGAACGGATGACTTGTGCGATGTGGGACACTATGCTGGGGTATCCAATGATCCTCCGCAAGGTTGCACCTCTGTGAATTGTTAAAGTTGTTTCCCAAGAATCTCGATGTGCAGAGCACAATACACACTCTTGTTAAAGTTATTATTGTCACAGTTGCAACTTGGAGTTCAGCAATGAATTGTTACTTGCAACCAACAACTGTTATGTGAACAACTACAACAACTCACACGTGTATACAAGGTTCATGGTCCATGCACTAGCTTCGTTATAAGGATTATGTTTGTGTGTCTACACCAGTGTTGCCACCAGGAAAACAGGAAATAGCTTATTTGTCATTCATTTATTCAAATTATTATTTATTATATATTTATTTTTAAATGTAATCCAATACATAAAAGAAATTTTGAGAAAAAATCCAACTTGACAACTTAAACTTTTTAGGAGGGACAACAGCAACATTTTTCATGGAATTCCAAAATTTATGGAAGCTATAGCTTTGTCAAATCCCATAAAATTAGCGTAAAAATAGGAAGACTATTTATTATTTTTTATTTGTGGTTGTTAATAGAGGACATCATTAATTAAAATAAATTAACAAAACTCATATCATATCTTTTTTCATTTAATATATAATATAGTGAACAATGGCCCCAAACTTGTGTAAATTGGGGAGTAGATTCATTATACCCTACACCACTTCGTGGGCTAGGGTATTATAAGTTAGTTTCGCCCCAAATGTTTGTAACACCAAGAAATAATTGAGCTAGACCCACCTTTAAGTATACGGATCGACTTAGAATCACCAGCTGAATCGATTTAACGATTTCTGTCTGTCTGTCCGTCCGTCTGCTGTCCATCTAAGCTTGTTCACATTCTACAGGTCGCAATTGTGGTCCGATTATCATGAAATTTGGCAGACGTTACTTTTTTTGGCCAAGGACGACTGGTATTGAATTTGGAGAAAATCGGTTCTGATTTAGATATAGCCCCCATACATTTGTATGGGGCCGATTTGACTTTTTCCGCCCTATAAAGCACATATAGTACCCGATTTTCTTCAAATTTTGCATAGCACCTTATAATCTAACTAGAAATACCTGTGACGAAAGCGAGTTAGATCGGTTCAGATTTAGATATAGTCCCCATACAAATGTCGCTCCCGATTTCAATTTTTCCCCTTTAGAAACCGCATATTGTTCCCGATTTTCTTTAAAATTGGCACAACATTTTATAATCGAACTAGAAACACCTATGCTGAAAGTGGGTAAGATCGGTTCAGATTTAGATATAGTCCCCATACCAATGTCGCTCCCGATTTGACTTTTTCCGCTTTAGAAACCACATATTGTTCCCGATTTTCTTTAAAATTTGCACAACATCTTATAATCCAACTAAAAACAGCTATGATGAAAGTGGGTAATATCGGTTCAGATTTAGATATAGTCCCCATACAAATGTCGCTCCCGATTTGACTTTTTCCGCTCTAGAAACCACATATTGTACCCGATTTTCTTTAAAATTTGCACAACATCTTATAATCCAACTAAAAACAGCTATGATGAAAGTGGGTAATATCGGTTCAGATTTAGATATAGTCCCCATACAAATGTCGCTCCCGATTTGACTTTTTCCGCTTTAGAAACCGCATATTGTTCCCGATTTTCTTTAAAATTGGCACAACAGCTTATAATCCAAGTAAAAACCTATGGTGAAAGTGGCTAAGATCGGTTCAGATTTAGATATAACGCAAATACAACTGTTGCTCCAAAATGTTTAACCGATTTTGGCCAAACTATACATATTATATTTCACCTATTTCGTTCCAGATTTCAATATACCCCCATACAAATGTCCTCTCCGATTTAACATTTTTTGTCAAACACATACATTTACAGGATACAAAAATCCTTCCCGTTTTCACATTTTCACCGAATTAAATTGTATTCGGGTTGAAAGTGGAGTGTATCATAGAGTGGGCCCCGCCCGACTTTAGTCTTTCCTTACTTGTTTTATTTTATTTATTTATTATGAATTACAATACAAAGTAAATTTATATTCTAATTTTCGGTCCAGGGATTGAGCCGGGGTGACTGAGACCATTGTAGCTAGTTATTGCAGCGACAGACCAGAGCCTCTGGTGGGAATCGAACCCACAACCCCCACGCTGATAGCCGAGCACGCTACCAACTCGACTACCGGGGCGCTTAGTTACCGCTGTATATATTTGAATCTGTATTTATCATTGAATCTTGATCAATTTTTGCAGATCATGTTATATTTACTTTACTCGGAATATCTGCTGGAAAATTGGATCAATTACTTTATTATTTACCGTATTCATTAAATTTGACTAATAGTAACTGTAAAATTTGTGGGTGTAGGGTATTATATAGCAGGCCCCGCCCAACTTAAGCCTTTCCTTACTTGTTTTTAGTTGGGGTGTTTTTGAATTGAGAATTTTTAGAAAAATTAATATTGTTTCCAATTCCGAAAAATTAAGAATTGAATGAGTTTTAATATTATTTCAAAGTATTTCTGCCTTGCTTAAAGATTGTCTCCTCTGTCTAAAACTGCATACGCAGAGTTCAGATATTTTATTTTTTAATAATAAAAATTGTACTGGAAAATATATTGGGGAATTTTTCATTTTCGTTTTGGGGTGCTTTTCATTCTTATTGCGGGGCCATTTCTCACGTAATGGTGGGGAATTAATTGATAACGACAAATCACACAAAACATTGGGCCCATTGTCATTGGGGTCACAAATTATCGAAAATGGCTCTGCAACTGCGACCGCAATGAAAAATGGCCCAAAATTGTGTATTAACCACAAAAACACGTAGATTTGGAGTGAAGCTTCTTCTTTCTAGCATTTGTAGATTTGGCCCGATTCCAAGAAATTAAGCATGACCCCAAATAAATCTAGCTAATAATTGTTAACTTAATTTTCAGCTCATATGATATATGTGTTGCCGGCCTTCAGCTGGTCTTAAAGTTTTTATACTCTGGGATACTTCTATGTTCGGCAATGTTGAGTAAAGATTTCCTTCGTTCACAGCCTTCGTACGGCAACGTATAGTAAACCTTTGATGCCTTCGGTCGCACTTAAACACCGTCGTTATCCAATAAGTTTTAAAATTGTCCCACTTTGGGACATTTATTATGGAAGAGGCAACACTGGGACACATATACACACACTCGTGCAATATGGCATCCTTATTTGTCTAAGCTCCTCTGTTTGCATATCCTACACATGTGCAATGTTTCTATTTGCCCCCCCCCACTTTTCACCCTCTGTCACTCCCTCTTCTGAGATGGATGCTGTTGTGCATCCTGTCTGTGTTCCAAATGGATTCGAGTGTTCATTTTGCTACTACTCTTGCTCTTATTATGGTGTGTGTGTGTATGTTTTGTTCCATGAGTGCTTGTTTACCTCAGTTACACCGGATATGGTTCGAGTTCCAGGTAGGCTCAAACAAGATTAAATAGTTGCCATGGCCTTGTTTAATTGCTATTAGAGTCATCACTATTAGAATTTATATTGGACATAATGGAAACATGCTGGGCATTGTTTGTTTTATCGTTCGTCTTTATTATTCGTTTTTTCCACTGTATCTCTGGGGATAATTGTCCATAAATGGATTCCATTCCTTTAGCAAATAAAAACTACACAATTTTTTAAATTAAACCGAAAACTCTGTGGCTGGTACTTTCTGTAGTGTCTCCTATGAGTACTGAATGAAGCATGGAATGTAGTTGATTGGCGATTTAATTTAATTTCATTCCACTCTTACTTTCATAACAACGAAACAATATTATCTAAATGGCTTATAAAGGGTGATTTTTTAAGAGCTTGATAACTTTTTTTTTAAAAAAAACGCATAAAATTTGCAAAATCTCATCGGTTCTTTATTTGAAACGTTAGATTGGTCCATGACATTTACTTTTTGAAGATAATTTCATTTAAATGTTGACCGCGGCTGCGTCTTAGGTGGTCCATCCGCTTAGTCCAATTTTGGCATTTCCACGTTTTTGAGTAACAGAGACCCAATTGGTGCGAACGGCGACGAATCGAAAATTGGTGGTCATCATTAACACTGGCCGATACAGCTGCGATATTTTCTTCAGTTCGCACTCTACGTAAGCGTGTTGGTGGTTTAATGTCCAACAATGTAAATTTGGTGCGAAATTTAGTCACAATAGCCCGAATAGCCGCTTCAGTGGGTCGATTAAACTGACCATAAAATGGAAGCGCGCAATGAACTTTCTTAACAGAGCACGCATTTTGATAATAAAATTCAATAATTTGCAAGCGTTGTTCGTTTGTAAAACGATTCATGATGAAATGTCAAAGCATACTGAGCATCTTTCTCTTTGACACCATGTCTGAAATCCCACGTGATCTGTCAAATACTAATGCATGAAAATCCTAACCTCAAAAAAATCACTCTTTACTTCTGTAGTAGCAGTCAGGTCGAACATAAATGCACTGAATTTTGTTATTTGTTTGCGGGCCTAATGTTAGCTATAAGTTTTATGGAATTTTACAGCACACTGGCATGTTGTTGGACTGTTAACATCTTGAATTGCGAGTTCGGACTAGACCTCTATGTTTTGTGTAAAACAACAATTAAAAAATTTCAATTGGTAAAATTGTTATATATTTTGTGAGCATTGGCAACCCTAACAGCTGTTTGGGACAGTTGATTTGTTCATTTGTATAATGGCCAGTATGACATTTCTGGTCCATAACTTTATTCATAACTTACTTCGTGTTGTTCACAGTTAACCAAAATTAGTGTGTCAGCACAAAAAATGGAATTAACTCGTAAAAACGTTCGTACATAAGACATAAACTTCTTGCAATTTTGTCATCATCCAGAAGATTTAGATTGAACATTAAGTCTTAGTTCCACCAGGATTCTTATTTAGCCGAGTAAAATATGATCTCAATATTATTAGCACATTATCTTACCGACGCACAGTGGGGCATTTTCACTTTTTTTCGTTGCAAAAATCATAACTTCTGAAATAGGGAACATAATTACAAAAGTAAAACTTTTGTTGTAAAGAAGACATTATAGGCTTTAAAATGTGACAACGAATTTCATCCTATACTTAGTGGGAGCTTTAAAATCATACGTTGAATATGGATTTTCTTTCTTTTCTAAAACATTATATTTCGTGTTATTTTACATTTACTTTTTTGTTACCAAACTAATCATTTTTCATTTATTTTTGATCTACCATAACATATATTCACATAGTTAGTAATATAGTTATAGTTAACTCACTGAACTCCGCTCGCATCTCCGGACAAAAACACGTACCGAAAAATCAAAATTCTGGTTTATATTTTTTTTTGTTCTCTGTAATATATATGTACTAATTTTTTAAAGTAGTTCTATATTATATTTATATTATATTGTTGCCATATAAAGGAATACAATTTTAAGAGAAGATGCCATGTCCATCTTTCAAATCCCGCCCATTTGTATCATGCTTACTTTAGTGAAAACTTAATGAACTTACACATATTTGCAGAAAACTTGGTGTCATGTAAGAGAAAATACTCTATAACTGGTTTTAATTTATTATGTGATGTGCCACACCCCTTTCACAATACCGCCCATTTTCTCCCAACTACCCAGATTAATAATTGATGGATTCACATAAAATTGTAGAACTCTCAGTGTCAAAGAAATTTATATATTTGATAATAGATTTTTCGTATGAGAGGTACCACGCCCCCTTTTCCCAATTCCGCCCATTTTTTGCACAACTGTCCAAATTAATGAACTCTCGCAAAATTTCAAGACTCTGACAGTCGTAGTACTCTAAATATGTTGCTTTATAAAATGCGAAAAAAAATAAATTTGTGTTGGAGGTGCCACACTTTTATTGTAATAACATGCGAATAGGCAAGTATCGGTAGCCAATTTAAATTGAATACGGCAGAGTAATAAGTACTAAATCACCTAAAAAAACTTTTTCAGTTCTATTCCAGCAAAGTTAAAAAATGATCAAAATATAGTGTTTTTTTACTACTGCGATATTTGGATAGCTAAGCCTTGGAAACCACCAAACCAATTTTTGTTTTATTTCATTTCATCTAACGTACCTTTCAAACGAGACCAAAGGCGTAAAAAATGTGTAGATAGTTTGTATGTAACTCAATTATGAATCTTACAATTACTTTCACTATTTGTTTTTTCTTAACGGCTATATAAACCACAATTTTTATCCGATTTTGAATCGGTTTTCGGATTTATTATCGATAATAATCAATTCTCTATCAATTGGTATTATCAGTTTTACCAAAAGCTTTTATCAATTTTTTGACTTTTGCCACTGATTCCTGGCAGATGCCCCACAGTGCGACGTCTATACTGACCTTTACTGGACAGAGACAGAGAAGGTGTTCGGTACTCTCAACCTCCTCCTTGTCCCCACAGCTCCTACAAAAGTCGTTTGACTCGTTACCCAGCCTCCGGGCATTTGTACCTATTACGCTGTGCCGTGTCAAAATTGAAATCAACGTAACAAATGGGATGTTTCCAGTAAAATAATGTAATTCGACCTCTTCATGTCATACTTTCGCCAGACAAGGTCAATAAAATAATTGCAAATATCATTAACAAGCGCCCTCATCAAAAGTATCAAAAATAATGCAAAGTGCCGCATCCTTCACGAAAACATATTGAATAAGTCATTTGAACACATCAAATATTAGGTATCGACAAGAATATCGCCTCTCCCGAGGGGATTGTAATTGACAGCATAATATCGAAAATAGCATCAAAATTCTGAGAATCAAATTGAGAATCTGGGCTATGCGGACGACATATAACGATAGGTAAAGCAAACAGGACGCAGTTGAAGTGGTTAAATGATCTATTTAATGTACATACATAGTTAATTCTCCTAATTTTAAGGAAATGTTTACTAAAATTGTTGAACTACATTGGAGTATGGCTTTTATTAAGATTTTGAAATGCTATTTTTTTCATGATTGGTAATGTAATCCTTGTAATGGCGTAGAAATTGGAGTGTAGTCTGCCCCATGCAACTTTAGCCTTTCCTTGATTGTTTTTTGCTGGGATTACTAAGTGGAACTAGCAACTAGTTAGTATTAATTAAATGCATTCCAAAATCAGATACTTATTCGATGTGTCGCACTGTGAAATATACACTTTTAATCTGTAGGACAAGGGTATGCGAAAAACAAACAATGAATATATTTACTATGTTTTTGTTGTTGCAATATGATAATTACACCTGACACATTCCATAAGCTCAAGCTCATTGGGGAACATTGAAACATGACCGGTGCACATTAGGGCGTACCTCAAAAAAAAAGTTCGCCGTACACCTTCGAATATGAAGTATTATTGAAAGGTAGTTTCAAAAAAAAAATTTTTATTTTTTTATGCCGAACGTAGGGGTCGCGCTTTTACATTTTTCTATATAACTTGTATTTATAAACGGATTTTAAAGTGTGATACATCGATGTTTTTGTCTCGACGAGGCCGATTTTTTTGTCTTTGAGCTCAAGCACCCCCTTCTGGTACTTACCCATCATTTCTCAGTTGCTACTACCCTAATGTACCACTCTAATAATCGAAAATTAAAGCTCGCATAAAATCATGAATCATGTTTGAGCTCAATGACTTCAAAGACAAAAAAATCGGACAAAAACATCGATGTATCACACTTTAAAATCCGTTTATAAATGCAGAAGTTATATAGAAAAATGTGAAAGCGCGACCCCTACGTTCGGCATAAAAAAATAAAAAAAATTTTTTTGAAACTACCTTTCAATAATACTTCATATTCGAAGGTGTACGGCGAACTTTTTTTTTTTTACTTGTAACCTGGTACGCTCTAGTGCACATGTGTGCCCCGAACAAACTACAAACACACCATCCAAAAATATACCAATGTTGGAACAAACAAACAGCTGGGCCAAACGACCGACTAAGAAATAACGAAAAACACATGCCAGATCGAATATTATACACCCTTTAACGAAGAGAACATTGAATTGTGGAACTCCAAATAGAAAAGGAGTGCAGGCTTTGTCTCTTTGCTCTATTCAAGGAATGAGCGAAATCTTGTGTGCATTCGGACATTGTTCACGCCAGCTTCTGGATGCCGCTCTATACCACTATTGATATCTCGATAAATAAAATAAATATTAAAATAATAAAAATTCGACCGCGAGTTGGCTATCGATCACCCCTCAGAAATGAAGATTGGATTCTTTAATGATGGTCTGCAAAATATTTCGTCACTGGGTCAAGCCCTCTGTGAGCTAATATATATGTCCTTTATTTTATCTATATAAATAAACAGTCCTGAATACATTTCTAACAAGTAAAAAGGCGTTAAGTTCGGCCGGGCCGAATCTTATATACCCTCCACCACGGAGTGCATTACATAGAAGTACAGTACCATATTACGAAAATTGTGATATTTTTATGCACATTACTATATTTGTTTACTATTTCAAACTATAATGTGTACTTATGCGCACTGTTTAAAATCGACTACTATATATAAATAAAATGCTGAAATTGTGAAAGTGAACATGCCTAAATATTAGGCGATTGTCAGTCGCCATTAGAAAGAATCATTTTCAGATACAGACAAAGTGATAAGAAAAGTATAAATTTTAAAGATATCCCCATTCGCCCCATTCTCCGCCCAAATGTACAAATTTCGAAAAAAAACCTTTTCGAGTATTCATAGTCAAAACGAATTTCATGATTTCAACTTCAGCGGTTTGGTAGGTCCCATTTTTATCCCTCTTTTTAATTAATCCCTTAAAAGTGCGAATTTCGAAAAATCCCTCTATTTTACGTGTCTATGCAATTAGAGGGATGTACACACCGAATTTCATGATTCTAGCTGTTGTCGTATCATTGGTACCATATTTTATCCCTTTTTGTCCCATTTCGCCCGCTAAAACTTTTATGAAGAATGTCCGCAACTAATTTTAACTGTATGAAAATAAGAAATTTAATTAATAAGCTATCAATATTTGTATACTATATATATAATGGATATAATTCTTCAATTCATAAAGTAAATATAAGGGAGCAATCATAAATTCCTTAAATATTGGGGGATAGAGAGTGTATTTTCAGCTACAGTCGTTTGGTTGGTTGTATTTCCATCGTATTTTAATTTCAAAAGTATAAATTTTGAAAATACCTTATGTCTCACGTACGCAGTATAAGACAACTTCATGATTTTTTGTTGGTACCATTTTTATCCCCTTTTTCCAATTTTGCCCCCTCAAGAGTACCA
>OX377618.1:26242025-26341302 GCA_947397865.1 Polietes domitor | reverse complement strand
TGTGTGGCCCGAACAACCAACAAACACACCATCCAAAAATATACAAATGTTGGAACAAACAAACAGCTGGGCCAAACGACCGACTAAGAAATAACGAAAAACACATGCTATTTAGTTAGGCCAGATCGAATATTATATACCCTTTAACGAAGAGAACATTGAATTATGGAACTCCAAGTAGAAGAGGCGTGCAGGCTTTGTCTCTTTGCTCTATTCTAGGAATGAGCGAAATCTTGTGTGCATTCGGACATTGTTCACACCAGCTTCTGGATACCGCTCTATACCACTATTGATGTCTCGATAAATGAAATAAATATTAAAGTAATAAAAATTCGACCGCGAGTTGGCTATTCTCAATGTACAATAGGATGGGTCATGAAAATAAATTGCAGCGATCACCCCTCAGAAATGAAGATTGGATTGTTTCATGATGGTCTGCAAAATATTACGTCATTGGGTCAAGCCCTCTGTGAGCTAATATATATGTCCTTTATTTTTAGCGCCCCGGTAGTCAAGTTGGTAGCGTGCTCGGCTATCAGCGTGGGGGTTGTGGGTTCGATTCTCACCAGAGGCTCTGGTATGTCGCTGCGATAACTAGCTACAATGGTCTTAGTCACCCCGGCTCAATCCCTGGACCCAAAATTAGAATATAAATTTACTTTGTATTGTAATTCATAATAAATATATAAATAAAAAAATGTCCTTCATTTCATCTCTTTATTCAATCATGTTTTTCTCGTGTACTTTTTTTATGTCTCATTTTTGCGCAAAATAAAAAACTGTTATTCTAATTAAATAAAAATTGTTATTCTTGTCTTAGAATAACTCATTGGTCGTATTATTGGTAAGAGGTGTTATTTGTAAGAGGTGTTAAGAAAAATAAATAGAAGAAATCAATACCTTTCGAATGATGCCTAAATGATGAACTACATGTTTGTAAAATAATTTAATACAGGAGATGGATTTACAGAGCCAAAATTGTCAACTCATTTTACAAAAATGAGCTCTGTGACGCACAGTAGAATATTTCCATATAAGCTGCGGCAAGTATTAGAAGGAATAGGTCTAGGACATTGAAATTTTGCACACATCCCTTATATTGTCAAATTATATCAAAAACAGGTTTATGTTTAAACAACACACCTACCTCCCATGTAACATAAAATGTAAAAGCGTCATAAATTTCTTATTTTAATATATATGTTAAAACAAATCATTACCAGTGATTTCATTTTCAATTAAATAAAAATTGGCAGTTCTGATAAAAAAATATTTTTTACGATTTTCGAAATTTTTGATAAAAATTATTTTATTTTTAATCGATGGCAAACGGTTACTATAGCTTCGTAAACCACTTAATATTAATATATCTGCTCAATATTTACATGCGCTCGCATCCCTAAGGTATGCTTTAAACAAAATTTCCAAAATACATTAACAGATAACAACGAAGAAAGTATTGCTTCATTTTTGACTTTGAAGGTTTCATCATTTCAATAAATAAATCGAATATTACTTTTAAAATGATTCAATAAGACACTAGTTTAGCAATATTTATAAATATCGAGGCATCGGTCGGCCTCGTGAATATAGTTTTATACTGTACAAAACTAACCATACTAAATAAAATCAATCCTCAGGCAAACCCCTAGGCACCATAAAGTGATTCGTGTAGGGAGTGAAATGGGGCAAAAAGGGATAAAAATCGTACCTATCCAACGATAACAGCTAGAAACACGAAAATCTATATGAACAACCTCCATTTGAGTGGATAAATACCATAAAAGTATTTTATCAAAATTCGTACTTTTAAAGGGGTAAAATAGGAATAGAGGGATAAAAATAAAAAACCAAACGGCTGCACCTAAACTAATGAAATAAAATGGATTTTTCGAAATTCATACTATTAGAGGGTGAAACAAGTAAGGAAAGGCTAAAGTCGGGCGGGGCCGACTATACTGATACACACCACTATCTATCCGAAAACAGTTCAATTCGGCAAAAAAGAGAAAACAGGAAGATTTTTTGTATCCTGTAAATGTATGTGTTTGAAAAAAATGTTAAATCGGAAAGGAAACCTGGAACGAAATAGGTGAAATATAATATGTAGAGTTTAGCCAAAATCGGTTAAACATTTGGGAGCAACATTTGTATTGGGGCTATATCTAAATCTGAACCGATCTTAGCCACTTTCACCATAGGTGTTTTTAGTTGGATTATAAAATGTTGTGCCAATTTTAAAGAAAATCGGGTACAAATGTGGTTTCTAGAGCGGCAAAAGTCAAATCGGGAGCGACATTTGTATGGGGGCTATATCTCAATCTGAACCGATCTAGTCCAATTTACCCACAGGTGTTTCTAGTTAGATTATAAGATGTTGTGTCCAATTTAAAGAAAATCGTTTCTAAATCGGAAAAAGTCTAATTGGGAGCGACATTTGTATGGGGGCTATATCTCAATCTGAACCGATCTAGTCCAATTTAGCCACAGGTGTTTCTAGTTAGATTATAAGATGTTTTGCAGAATTTAAAGAATATCGGGCTCAATATGTGGTTTCTAGAGCGGAAAATGTTAAATCGGGAGCGACTTTTCTATGGGGGCTATATCTAAATCTGAACCGATATGCCTCAAATAAAATAGCATTCGTCCTTGATCCACAAAACTTACTTGTGGCAATTTTTGTTAAGATCGGACTATAATTGCGACCTGTAATTTGATTACAACAATAGATGGGCAGACGGACAGAAAGACGGACAGACAGACGGGCATTGCTAAATCGATTCAAAAAGTGATTCTAAGTCGATCGGTATAATTAACAAAGGGTCTGTCTCGCTTCCTTTTGGGTGCTACAAACAAATGCACAAAGACATAATACTCTCGTGGAGTGTATAATGAGCTGGAGTCATGAAATTCGTAGTATACATTCCTCTGACTGCGTAGACAAGAAAAATAAATAAAAGGTTTCTCCAGATGCACACTTTCAGGGAATACAATGCGGACAGAGAGATAAAAATGGTGCCAACTAAACTGCTACAGCTAGAATGATGAAAATCGGAGTGTACATTAGGGCGTACCTCAAAAAAAAAGTTCGCCGTACACCTTCGAATATGAAGTATTATTGAAAGGTAGTTTCAAAAAAAAAAATTTTATTTTTTTATGCCGAACGTAGGGGTCGCGCTTTTACATTTTTCTATATAACTTGTATTTATAAACGGATTTTAAAGTGTGATACATCGATGTTTTTGTCTCGACGAGGCCGATTTTTTTGTCTTTGAAGTCATTGAGCTCAAGCACCCCCTTCTGGTACTTACCCATCATTTCTCAGTTGCTACTACCCTAATGTACCACTCTAATAATCGAAAATTAAAGCTCGCATAAAATCATGAATCATGTTTGAGCTCAATGACTTCAAAGACAAAAAAATCGGACAAAAACATCGATGTATCACACTTTAAAATCCGTTTATAAATGCAGAAGTTATATAGAAAAATGTAAAAGCGCGACCCCTACGTTCGGCATAAAAAAATAAAAAAAATTTTTTTGAAACTACCTTTCAATAATACTTCATATTCGAAGGTGTACGGCGAACTTTTTTTTTTACTTGTAACCTGGTACGCTCTAGTGTACATCCCTCTAATTGCGTAGACATGTAAAATAAAGAAATGTTCGATTGTCTTTCTTTTAAGGGGGTAAAATGCGAAAAAGGGGGTAAAAATGGTACCCACCATTGTATTCCTAACAACTCCTTACCAACAAAAAATAAAATGTAATCCCCGTAGTAGATATTGCCACTTTTTAATCACATTTTTCTTGTTTGCCCTTATATAGGAATGTAAAATAAATTGGCTTCTCACTGACTACTTCAAAGTGTTTCGAATGAAATGATGAACTTAACATGACCTTCATTCTCTGATGGAGGGTATACAAACTGCAACTGAATGTAAAAAACCATATGAATTATTTTACTGTGCACTTGTATCTGAAAACTACATTACAATTTGGCTCTTGTCCCAGAAATTATGCAAATTTACCTTCATTTGCTCCCCCTGTATCTCGCTGTTCGCTCACTCATACCCCTTAGAATAGGGTGCATGCAAGAGGCATATGGCGCATACATATATAAATGTATGGAAGTAGATATGGATGAATATATGAACTGAATCTACTTACTACATGCATGCATTTGTACGTATGCATAAGAGTGTATAAGTATATGAATTTTCAGCGACGGATAGAAGGGAGGCGAAGGCCTTTATATGTGGGACGGAGGCGACTGTCCCCTATATTTCATTACAGATTTATGGGTAGATGAATTTAAAAATAAAACTATATATAAACAATTATAATTCAATAGGGAAAATGGTAATTTTACAATAATTGTTATACCCTCCACTAGGGTATTATGTCTTTTTGCATTTGTTTCTAACATCCAAAAGGAAACGAGATAGACCCATTGTTAATTATACCGATCGACATAGAATCACTTTTTGAATCGATTTATAGTCCGATCTTAACAAAAATTGTCACAAGTAAGTTTTGTGGATCAGGGACGAACGCTATTTAATTTGAGGTATATCGGTTCAGATTTAGATATAGCCCCATTCCCGATATTCTTTAAATTCTGCAAAACATCTTATAATCCAACTAAACACCTATGCAGAAAGTGGGTAAGATACGTTCAGATTTAAATATAGCCCCCATACAAATATCGGTCCCGATTTGACATTTTCCGCTTTAGAAACGACATATTGAGCCCGATATTCTTTAAATTCTACAAAATATCTTATAAGCCAACTATAAACACTTCATTTTTTCTTAAAATTTGGCTTAACACCCTATAATCTAACTAGAAACAGCTATGCTGAAAGTCTGTAATGTATGTTAAGATTTAGATATAGCCGCCTTACAAATGTTGCTCCCGATTTGCCTTTTGTGGCTCTACAAAACACATATTGTTTCAAATTTTCTTTAAAATTTGGCACAACATCTTATAATCTAACTAGAAACACCTGTGGCTAAATTGGACTAGATCGGTTCAGATTGAGATATAGCCCCCATACAAATGTCGCTCCCGATTTGACGTTTTCCGCTTTAGAAACGATTTGATCTTTGCCGCTCTAGAAACCACACATTGAGCCCGATTTTCTTTAAAATTGCCACAACATTTTATAATCCAACTAAAAACACCTATGGTGAAAGTGTGTAATGTCGGTTCAGATTTAGATATAGCCGCCCTACAGATGTCGCTCCCGATTTGACTTTTTCCGCTCTAAAAACCACATATTTTACTCCATTCAAATTTGCCACCAATACAAATTTCGTTCTCCATTTAACTTTTTGTGGCCTAAAGATCACATATTTTAAACAATTTTCTTCAAATTATTATTATTATGGAGAAAGTGGGTTACATCGGTACATGTGACCTATACCCGTGCCAAAAACCTTCGATTTCACTTTGTTCACCGTGTAGAATTGCAGTGGGATAGAAAGTGGATGGTATCATATAGTCGTCCGCGCCCGACTTTAGCCTTTCCTTACCTGTTTGTTTTTATAAAATCCGCAATAACTTCCACATATTTAGTTCAATTGCGATTTTAGAATATGCACTGTTGTTCCTGATTGAATTAAATGTTAAGTAAAAACTGAAATATGGGGTTCATTGGGACGTAAACACGCTCTAAACACGTTACCAAGATATAAAAAGACTCAACAAACTTTTTTAAATCGATATTTTTTTTATTGTAGCCGAACTTGTCGTGTTTGGTTAAAATACATCGATTTACAAAAAAAAATAGTTGAGTCTTTTTTATATTTTGGTAACGGTATAAAGAGGTTATTTTGAAAGCGATGACGTTAGCGAAATATTTTGGACTAGCAAATACCCGCTACTTCGTACGCGGAAAAATAGTATGGTATTGACAGTATTTTGTAGCGGTATTCAAACTGTCTTTTTATATTTTAGTGTAAGGATATCAATTTCAGCGTATTCAGAGGTATATTTACACTAACTTTTCGCTAACACCTTGTATAAATTAAAAAAATATCAATTTATACGTAGTCAATAGTTTAATTTATAGGCACAAAATGGAAACAATTTTTCTACAAAAAATCATATAAAGTAGAAAATTATTTGCACGTTTCTTTCTTAAGCTGTGAAAATTATACCCTCACTACAGAGTAGGAGCGTATATATCATTAGAGATAGGACAAAAGTGTAACGCATTGATGTCCCAAGTCCCTTTCACGTCCGTCTGACTCGCTGGTATACACGATAACTCAGGAAGGGACTTAAAGAATTTATTCAAACTCTGCACATAGTAATATTATCCCAAACTTAGTTTAAATTCGGAAATGGGGGAAATTGATATACACCTTATGGTACCCACGCACGTATAGTCCATATTCCAAAACAAACGACCCGTACGTAAAATTAAACGTAATATATCTTATATATCTTCCACGCAAATTGACATAAGCTTTGGTCAAAATAAAACTGATATAACTTCCTTACGTATGGTAGAAATTAGTTGTAATTTGAGATTTCAAAATGTTTTTATAATCACTTTAAACCTACAAAATATGTATGCTTTTCCACGTCCTTTGTAGTCTCTATCCAAGTGAAAATTAAAACCATAACTTCTATACAGGTGCGTGACTTGAAATCTGAACTTATAAATGGAACAAACATTTTGTATCTATATTTTATTTTGCCGGGGATAGTGACTATAATGTTCACACATAACTCTTTCTGTGCCGCTTGTGCCCTTAAACATACAAATTTCGAAAAATTAATTTATGTACTCGGAGAAATGTATACACCGAATTTCTTTTCATATTCTAGTTGAAAACTTTGGTTGGTACTATCTGTATCCCAAATCCACAATTTTGGTTGGTACCTTTTGCACCACTTTTGATCCGCTTCCCCCTTTAAAGTATACATTTGATACAATCCAATTGTATTGCAGTATCCATTTTAATCGTTTTTTTTTTCAAGTTCAACTTAAAAGTATAAATATTGAAAATCAGTTAATGTTTCGCGTCTACACTGTCAGAGGAAAATACACACCGTATTTCACGATTCTTGTTTCAGACGTGTTGTTGGTACCATAGAGATATAAAAAGGTACGAATTTCGAAAAATATATTTATTATGTGTTTCTATGCATGTACAAACCAAATTTCATGATTGGTACCGCTGTTATCCATTTTTACCCAATTGCACACCTAAAGGTTTAAATTTATGAAGAATATTTTCGTGGTCGTATTCGCGTTATAAGAGTAATATGCGTTCCAAATTTCAAGATTCTAGGCCCAGTCTTTTGGTACAATTGTTAACCCATTTAATCCCTTAAAAGTACAAATATCGGAAAATTCCTTGTTATTACTCATCAACTACGCACCGAATTTTATTATTGTAGCGTCATCCATGTTGTTGGCACCTTTGTTATCCCCTTTTCTCGTTTACCCTTTAAAAGTACGAATTTCGAAAAATTCTTTCAATTTGCATTTTCAGGGATCTTCACGCCGAATTTCATGATTCCAGCTCCATCCATTTTATTGGTACAATTTTTATCCCTTTTTACCCAATTTCACTCACAAAAAGTACGAATTTTGAAAAATATTTTCTTAGCCGCATTCGTGCTGTAAAAGTAATGCCCGTTCCGAATTTCAAGATTCTAGGCCCTGCCGTTTGGTCAGGGCGGTGGTACAATTTTTATCCCATTTAATCCCTTAAAATTACAAATTTCAAAAAATGTCTTCTTATCTGTGATTTGCGCTGTAAAACGAATATACATACCGAATTTCATTATTGTAGCATCATCAGTGTTGTTGGTACCTTTTTTATCCCATTTTCTCCGTTTACATATTAAAAGTACGAATTTCAAAAAATCCGGTCATTTTGCGTTTCTAAGGGTTTTGAGGTATGTACACACCGAATTTTATTATTCTAGCTCCATCCGTTTGATTGGTACTATTTTCATCCCTTTCTACCCGATATCACCCACAAAAAGTACGAATTTTGAAAAATATTTTTTTGGTCGCATTCGTGCTATAAAAGTAATGCCGGTTCCAAATTTCAAGATTCTAGGCCCTGCCGTTTGGTCAGGGCGGTGGTACAATTTTTATCCCATTTAATCCCTTAAAATTACAAATTTCGAAAAATGTCTTCTTATCAGTGATTTGCGCTGTAAAACAAATATACATACCGAATTTAATTATTGTAGCATCATCAGTGTTGTTGGTACCTTTTTTATCCCCTTTTCCCTTTAAAAGTACAAATTTCGAAAAATTCCTTCATTTTGCGATTCTAAACTTTTTAAGGGATGTACACACCGAATTTTATGGTTTCAGCTCCATCCATTTTATTGGTACTATTTTTATTCCTTTTTACCCGATTTCACCCCCAAAAAGTACGAATTTTGAAAAATATGTTCTTGGGCGCGTTGAAGCTATAAGAGGAATTTTTCACCAAATTTCTAAATTCTACTCCCAGCCGTTTGGTCATTGCGGTGGTACAATTTGTATCCCTCTTTAACCCATTTTACCCCTTAAAAGTACGAATTACGAAAAACGCCCTTCAAATCTTATCTCTTCGCTGTAAGATAAATGTACATACCAAATTTCATGATTCTAGCTTTAGCCATGTTGTTGGTATAATTTGTGTCCCTTTTTGTCCCATTTAACCCCACAAAAGTACAAACTTTTAAAATGTCACTTTTTGGGATGTCTTCATTCCGCTAGAGGAATATCCATACCAAATTTCAAGATTCCAGGCCCTGCCGTTTGTTCATTGCGGTGGTACTATTTTTATCCCTTTTTACCCGATTTCACCCCCAAAAAGTACGAATTTTGAAAAATATTTTCTTGGGCACGTTGAAGCTATAAGAGGAATTTTTGTACCAAATTGCAAGATTCTAGTCCCAGCCGTTTGGTCATTGCGGTGGTACAATTTTTATCCCTCTTTACCCCATTTTACCCCTTAAAAGTTCGAATTACGAAAAACTCCCTTCAAATCTGATTTCTTCGCTGTAAGAGAAATGAACACACCAAATTTCATGATTCTAGCTTTAGCCGTTTGGTCTGGGGAGTAATCAGTCAGTCAGTCACTCAATCACGCAACTCTTTTATATATATATAAAGGGTGTTTTTTATTGAGGTATAGAACTTCGAATTGAAATAAAACACAAGAAAATCGTTTTAATGTCCATCAATTTGGCTTTATTGGAAGGATAATTTTATGCCATTAATGTTTAAATATGATTTCGGGCATGTGGCCGCCGCGGCTGGCTCGAATATAGCCAATTCTACAGGTCCAATTTTCAACCACTCCAATTGCTGTACACGGTGGCGAATCGATTCATTCGGGTCCTCTTCAACACGTTGCTCTACAGCGGCAATTGTTTCTTCGGTGCGCACTGTTCGACGTCTCTGCGGATGCGTATTATCACATAGAGTAAACGTAGTGCGAAAACGATCCATGGTTAACCGAATTAATTGCTCTGATGGACGATTATGTCGACCATAAAATGGACGGAGCTTGCGGTGAACTTCGCGAACTGAACCATTACTTTCGAAATAAATTTGCACGATTTGCAAGCGTTGTTCTTTTGTCAACCTGTTCATGATGAAATGGCAAACCAAACTAAATATTAATCACTTGACAGCTGACAAAATGGCCGCCAGTTAAAAAAGTGATGCCAACTTAAAGTTCTATACCCCAATAAAAAACACCCTTTAGAAGAACTCATTAAACAACCTAAACTGTAATTTTAGACGTGACATTGACAACATTTATTTTGAAGTCACTCAAATATACATATATAATTGAGAAATGATTTTTAGAAATTCGTTCCTTAGTTGAACTATAGTGATTTTTTTCTTGGACGCTACCTGTGCGGAACATTTTTTTAGGCTATTAAATCTTTGTAAAAATTCATTTCCTTACCAGTTGATATTACACATTGCGACAATTTTACATTTATTTTATTGGATCGTGTGTAGAAAAACAGTGTATTCAATTTTTCATTTGATGACCCTTTCTTTTTCACAGGACTTTTAATTTAGGATATAGATGTTTAAATAATTTATTTTCATATTTTAACGAGTCGTACAAACATCATATGGACATCAAATAAAAACCAAGAATGTCTGTTAAATATACTTTAAATAATAACAATTTCAATTTCTCCCTTATTTATTTAGTTTATTCATCTTTTAGTATTTATGGGGGAAACTTGAAATGTTTCTTAATGCTAAACTGATACAGATATAGGCATATCATTTTTAGTATCTATCGAAGTATGAAAATAAATTATTAAGACAAATATATCCTTTGACAATTAAAAGGCCTGTAAAAAGGAGAAAAGACCACCAAATGAAAAACTGAGTACACAGTACTGTCGTACGGTTTTACGACTGCAGCATTATGTATATTCAAATTTTTGATAAATCACTGATCCGCAGACCGAATACATACATAAGTCATTGAATATATGGATTCCATTATTAGCCAGGATGATGTTGACGACTATTCAACAGAGATACAAGCCGACCGATTTTAAGCCGACAAGCCGCCGCATGGATCTGCACTAGCCGCGCCGCCGCCGATTACGTCGACTCAAATCGACTTCAACACGCCGCCGATATCATCGACTCATATCGACTTCAACCACGCCGCCGAGATTTGACGGAGTTCTAACTCAGTCAAATCTTACTATCAAAATAGACAACCCACTTAAAATTACAAAAGAAAATATAACTGTCGACTTAGACAACCTACTACTGTGAAATATATTGACATTTCTTTGAATTTAGTACGCCACAAATGATGACGTCTATAAAAAATTTAATGATTGTATTTTGATTTGAAAGTCGCATTTATATAAGTCAATTCCAGTACGCGTGGCCATGTATTCCTATAAATAACAATAATTTCTTTAAGACTGGATAACTAAGCTGTGATAAAAAACCAAATAAAAAGTTAAAATTTAACTCAAAATAAAAATTTCTTTTTTAAATATTATCACCAATAATGCCAATGTGTGCATAAAAACAAATTTTAACAAAAATATTTTATGTTAAAAATATTGGACTTAGCATGGATAATTATCCAGTGTCGGTCCAATTTATGGTTATCGACCATAAGTCCGAAAAAGTCAACAGAAAATATTTTTTTTTAAATTTGTTTTGATACAAATATTTATATAATATATACAATTATTTATAATTAATTTTTTATTTTGGATAAAAAAATAAATTTTTATTAACGTTTTTGTTATCGCAGCTACTTATCCCGGCTTAAAGAAAAACAACCTTATTAAACAACAGCTTCTCTATTGTGCTTCTTTAGTGTGTCAAAGTAGGTATAGTATTATCATTCACACGAAAAGCTGTAATTGCAAAATATTTTTAAAAATCATCCATATTATAAATTTTGAGAATGAATTCCCACTTCCAAAAAATAATTGTATGGGATAATAATATTAAATTATGGGAACATTGGCTTATATTAACGAATATTGAACTATAATATATATGTATTGAATAAAAAAAGGTGTTAAAAACCAATACAAATTATTCCTTCCATTTTCCCAAAATTGTCAAATAAATAGGGGTGATCGAATGACACAACGAGCCGACAAATCAGCCGAAAGCCGCCGCCGATAATTATGGTTCGGCTTGTAACTCTGCTATTCAACCGAATTTTTAAACTTACTGTACTCGCCCATAATGCCTCCTCACGATCTCCATTTGAAGAGCTGATTATTTTGCAATGAGACCAGGCTTGCGGGGAAGAAATTCAATTGATATACCAAGTCGATAATCAATTCTAACGAACTTTTTGCGGTTAAAATAGAAACGGGGACAAAAATAGTACCAGCCAAATGACCGCAGCTAGAGTCATGAAATTCGGAGCATACAATCCTCTGACTGCGTAGACACGAAAAATAAAAGTTTTTCCAAATTCGTACTTTCAAGGGATACAATGGGTACAGAGGGATAAAAATAGTACCAACTTACGGCTACAGCTAGAATGATGAAATTCGGTGTGTACATCTATCTAATTGCGTGGAGACGTAAAATAAAGAAATTTTAGAAAGTCGTCCTCTTAAGGGGGTAAAATAGGAAAAAGGGGATAAAAATTGCACCAACTAAATGACCGCAGCTAGAACAAGGAATTCGGTGTAGACATTCCTCTTACTGCATAGACACGCAAAATAAATAGATTTTTCCAAAATCGTACTTTTTACTTTTACGGCAAAAATTTGTTGAATCATGAAGGTAGGCTATTTTGCACTTGAAATACTGGATTTTCAAATTTTGCATTTGTTTTGGTTTGGCTATATTCAAAATATATTTTCCTGTATATATATATTTTCCTGTAATATTACTGCACTTCTACGAAAATCGACCTCTATGAAATGCAATCCATGGTGGAAAGTATACAAAGTTCGGCCCGGCCGAACTTTACGCCGTTTTTACTTGTTTTTGCTAACTTTGGTTTGCCAATTTGCAGGAATTATGAATGACAATTAGTTGCACCATAAGTTCGGTCAATAGACACAAAATCAAGTAGAATGAGGCTCATTTGGCTCAATGGATATTTCAGTAATCAAAATTGCAGCATTTGGAGCGAATGCTGCTAAATCGGCAATAAACGCCGACTTTTCTTAAAGAAAAGTACGAAGGTGAGAACGTTTGCTAGCAACATTTCAATAATTCCAATCCACATACTATATCGAGAATCAATTCAAACGAACCTACTATAATCATGAAAGTTTTGAACTGGAGTGATTTTCTTCTTGGACGCTCCCGTGGAAACTGGAAGACCATTTTGATCGCATAGATTGTGGCATATTATTCAATTCGACTTACACTTCGGTAACAACAAGACAGTCCAGCAGTTGCCGTTGAATATGAAAGTCGAACGTGCATCCTTTGGAAGAATTGTACGACGGCTAAGCTTCTGTATCAATGAAAACTGATCGTTGTGGATTAATATACCTTGACTAACTAAAAGTCTTTTGAGTCATTGCACCCACCAACAATCAATATGATTATTTTGATTATCAAACACGACCGGCTCCAGCCGTTAAACTAAAGGCGAATTAAATTCAATCGAATGTTTCGAACGACTAATCTGCACAAGTATTTTCAAAACAGTTTCTGAGAATTGTCAATGAAAAAATCACTATTTACATTTCGACTTTCTACATTATATTCCACGTGAAAATTCCATAAATTCCAGGAAACAAAGTTATTGCAGTTGTACACGCTTAAGGATTTATTGGAATAACTTTGTACCTGATAAAGTGAAAATTTCAAAGAAATTCAGTACAAATGCACTTAGATGGTAGCTTTCTATTAATTAAATCAAATTTAAAATTTTCAAAAAATCCGACCCAGCTATTGAACTTAAACGAGTAACAAAGCAAAAATAAAGAAGGAAGATGTGGCAAATTCAAGAACATAACTTTAGTTTGTGGCGAATGGGAGAAGAATAGAAAAAAAGTAAATTGAATATAATTGTCGTTTTCTGATTTATGTCGATTTTTGACTAACACTCAGAAAAAAGTATGCCACGGATTAAGTAAATATATACTAAAACTGAGGAAAATTGAACATCGTATAGCATCGTATTGTCACATCAAGCTCAAACTTTTCCTTGAAAATAGGACATGCTTTGAACTCGATTCCAGTTCAACTTTTCCTCAGAGCAAGTAAAATTTACTCAAACTGGGGAAAAATTTTCTTCAAATCAAGTAAATCTTTACTTAATCTGAGGAAAATTTTTAAGAAATTTTATTCAAATCAAGTAAATTTATACTCAAACTGAGGAAAATATTCCGATTTTTTCCTCAATCCAAGTAAATTGTTACTCAAACTAAGTAAATTTGTAGTCATGCCAAGTAAATTTATGCTCAATCTGAGGAAAATTTTCGGAAATTTTTCCTTAAACCAAGTAAATTTGTACTCAGCCTGAAACAAATTATTTCGCTTCAGAGTATGCAACACTCATATGAAAAATGACTACATGGTATAGTTCTCAAACGTTTCATCTTACTCATACCATAAAGAGTTGAGATATTTCACCATGACTCCTCGGGGGCTAGGTAGGCGCCTTCGCAGTGATTGTTTAGAGTAGTATTTGAAGTACTTATGAAGCAAGTCTCGGCTAACGAACGAGAATTGATTTTTAGACTAACATTCATGTATTTTTCTGAACAAACTGAAGTATTTTTATAAGTTAATTTATAAAGGGTGATTTTTTAAAAGCTAAAGCTAAAGCTAAGTTAAAAAAACACATAAAATTCAGAAAAATGCATGAAATCTTTATTTGAATCGATGTACGGTCCATATAATTTAATGTTTGAAGATTATTTCATGCAAATGTTGAGCTTGACTGCGCCTCAAATGGTCCAACCGCTTAGTCAAATTTTGGCATTTCCACATTTTTGAGTAACAGAGGCCCAATTGCTGCGAACGGCGACGAATCGATAATTGATGGTCATCATTAACACTGGCCGATACAGCTGCTATATTTTCTTCAGTTCGCACTCTTCGTGTGTTGGTGGTTTAATGTCCAACAATGTAAATTTGGTGCGAAATTTAGTCACAATATCCCGAATAGCCGCTTTAGTGGGTCGATTAAACTGACCATAAAATGGAAGCGCGCGATGAACTTTCTTAACAGAGCACGCGTTTTTATAATGAAATGCAATAATTTGCAAGCGTTGTTCGTTTGTAAGACGATTCATGGTTAAATTATAGACCAAACTGAAGATGTTTGACAGTGAAACAAAACACGAAACGTGCGCAAGCTGTTTAAACCAGTATTTAAATTTCCGTCCCGTAAGGAAATTTTACCTAAACTAGAGTAAAATTTTTAAATTAAATTAGAGTATGGATTTTACTCAGATTTAAGAATGCTATTTTTCTGAGTGAAGTCATATAGTAAGTATTTGACATTATAGAAATCTCGAGAGTAGAGATTTGAACTCCGATATAGGGATAGCTCAAGATATTTTGCATTTGTGGCTTTCAAGAAAACAAAACGAACTCTTTAAGTACGGTCAACCACCATAGTGTTGGACCAATTAAGTTATAACATTTTAGTGATCCTAGGACCGAATACAAAATCTGCGCCCATTCTCCCGGAAATGCCCAGACGTTCCTCTATTGCCCATTCGATTTTGTTAGAGCCTATTGTAATTTTTTATAAAGTATTAAAAAGCTCACCCTAATGTATATGTATGCATAAATTGCTGCTGTTGTTGTTCTCACATATAACAGTTTAGCTGTAAAGCTTACATTTGTACTTAACTATTTACCTTAAAGGTTAGATAATCATACGACATTTACAGTACCGGGGTATCCATAGCCATATGTGCCACCACCAACACAGTTAGCCCACAACCATCAGCCACCAGTCCCCCGTGTACGGCAGGATGGGTGATGTACGTTTGGCTGTACTTGCATGGTTTTATGGCATACGATACTTTAAGAATCATACGACATGCAGAATCATGTTAAATTATGATAATCACTTAAATTAGAGTGAAAACAAGATGTAGAAATGTTCGTTCCGTGGCATAGGCGACGTTAGAGGCAAGAGAACCTTCGCATATGCCGTAAGTATCTTAAGTAAGAAAAACATGTAGAAAGGCTCATAAGTTTGTTGGAATCTTGGCGCACTCTACCAACGGCAGTAGATATACAATGTTGATAGAAAGACTTGTAGGTTAATTATAGGATGGAATTTTTATTGATATATAAGAAGCATAATCCAATTGACCAGCATACAGTGGTTGGAAATTGTTTGATATTAGAAATAAGTCTGTGACTTCTAATCCGCTTGACGCATGAACGATCACTTATATATAGTCGTGGTGTTCGAGTTCTGACCTTTCTGTCGTGTAGTATCAAGAGGTTTGCATGTCTATGTCTATTAATAACTATTATTTCCGTGATTGAAGTAATGTTTGGGATTTATTTTTGTCGTTTTAAGAATAGTAGTGTTTTTAATTGAAGTTTTAATATAATATATATATATAATATATATATATATATATATATATATATATATATATATATATATATATATATATATATATATATATATATATATATATATATATATATATATATATATATATATTATATATATATATATATATATATATAATATACAAAATCGAAATTTCGCAATAGGGAACTACATTTTCAACTACTACAACTACTATTTTCCAATTTTGCCAGACCAAAAATAAGGGAACCGGTAGTCAAGTTGGTAGCGTGCACATCGATTCTCCCAGAGACTTTGGACTTTGGAACCCTGCTCAGTCTCCGGATCTAAAATTAGAATAAAAATATTTTACATTGCTATTTATAAAACAAATTAACAAAAACATGTAACTAAGGTTAAACCAACTTCTATATACCATCACTCTCGTAATTAAAATTCTGGGATTATTTAGGGCCGAAGTATTTATGCCAGAAATGGATTTCAGATACCGGATTTAAGTTTACATAGAATAAGGGCAATTGTGTGGGAGGTACTACACCTTTTTCAATTGAAATTCAAAAAACACCAGTTGAAATTCAAAAATTTCATTTGCAATTCAAAAAATATCACTTGAAATTCAAAAATTCCATTTGAAATTCACAGAATGTCAATTGAAATTCAAAACTCGTCATTTGTAATTCAAAAGACAACATTTGCAATTCAAAAGACAACATTTCCAATTCAAAAGTCGTCATTTGTAATTCAAAAGACATCATTTGAAATTCAAAAGACATCATTTGAAATTCAAAAGACATCATTTAAAATTCAAAACTCTTCATGTGTAATTCAAAACTCGTCATAAGTAATTCAAAAGACACCATTTGAATTTCAAAAGTTTTCAGTTGAAATTCAAAAAGTATTCCATTTGTAATTCAAAAATTATTCCATTTGCAATTCAAAAAGGGTAAACAAAATTTTTTAAGCAAAATATACATTAGGATGGGTATCATTTATTTATTTCTGTAAACTTTAATATTCTGCTGTTAAGAAAACAGATTTACGTATCTCTCACCCAAATCACTGTAACCTATTTAAAATTAAAGATTTTATAACTTCTATACGGACGATCGGAATACTCTGAAATTTGGTCATTGGTAATGTTTTCATAGACGTTATATACACCTGCAATATGAGCGATCCAAATTTGCAGAAAAAATAAATGCTACCCCACCTAATGTATATTTTTATACCCTACACCACTTCGTGGGCTAGGGTATTATAAGTTAGTTTCGCGCCAAATGTTTGTAACACCAAGAAATAATCGAGCTAGACCCACCTTTAAGTATACCGATCGGCTTAGAATCACCAGCTGAGTCGATTTAACGATGTCTGTCTGTCTGTCTGTCCGTCTGTCCGTTTGCTGTCCATCTAAGCTTGTTCGCACTCTACAGGTCGCAATTGTTGTCCGACTGTCATGAATCTTGGCAGAATTTATTTTTTCTGGCCAAGGACCATCGGTATTGAATTTGGAGGAAATCGGTTCAGATTTAGATATAGCCCCCATACAAATGTAGCTCCCGATTTGACATTTTCCGCTCTATAAACGACATATTGTACCCGATTTTCTTTAAATTTGGCAGAACATCTTATAATCGAACTAGAAACACCTATGCAAAAATTGGATAAGATCGGTTCAGATTTAGATATAGCCCCCATACAAATGTCGCTCCCGATTTGACATTTTCCGCTCTAGAAACGACATATTGTACCCGATTTTCTTTAAATTTTGCAGAACATCTTATAATCCAACTAGAAACACCTATGCAAAAATTGGGTAAGATCGGTTCAGATTTAGATATAGCCCCCATACAAATGTCGCTCCCGATTTGACATTTTCCGCTCTAGAAACGTCATATTGTACCCGATTTTCTTTAAATTTTGCAGAACATCTTATAATCCAACTAGAAACACCTATGCAAAAATTGGGTAAGATCGGTTCAGATTTAGATATACCCCCCATACAAATGTCGCTCCCGATTTGACGTTTTCCGTTCTATAAACGACATATTGTACCCGATTTTCTTTAAATTTGGCAGAACATCTTATAATCCAACTAGAAACACCTATGCATAAATTGGGTAAGATCGGTTCAGATTTAGATATACCCCCATACAAATGTCGCTCCCGATTTGACATTTTCCGTTCTATAAACGACATATTGTACCCGATTTTCTTTAAATTTTGCAGAACATCTTATAATCCAACTAGAAACACCTATGCAAAAATTGGGTAAGATCGGTTCAGATTTAGATATACCCCCCATACAAATGTCGCTCCCGATTTGACGTTTTCCGTTCTAAAATCCACATAGTGTACCCGTTTTTCTTTAAAATTGGTACAACATCTTAGAATCCAACTAAAAAACCTATGGTGAAAGTGAGTAAGATCGGTTCAGATTTAGATATAGCCCTCATACAAATGTTGCTCCCAAATGTTTATCCGATTTTGGCCAAATTTTACATATTATATTTCACCCATAAACAGACATGGTGAAAGCGGGTCACATCGTTCCAGGTTTCAATATACCCCCGTAAAAATGTCCTTTCCGATTTAACATTTTTTGTCAAACACATACATTTACAGGATGCAAAAATCGTTCCCGATTTCAATTTTTTACCGAATTGAATTGCAATGAGAATTGTTTGGGTGATGCCCATATGTCCATACTTTGGTATAACTTTGGTTAACTACTGTATAATTTGTATTTGTCTGTCGGACAATTGGATCAATTACCATATTATTTACCATACTCGTTAAATTTGACTGAAGATGAATTTATAGCATATAAATTATATGAATATAATTTATATAATTTGTATGAACTACATAAAATTGCTCCCATGAAAAACCTGGGTATAGTAATCAAAGCGAGGTACATACGCAGGGAGTGGTGTAGGGTATTATATAGTCAGCCCCGCCCGACTTTAGCCTTTCCTTACTTGTTCTTAAATAAATTTGTTTACATTTTTTAATTTCAAATGGGATCTTTCAAAATTTTCAAATGGAATAATTTTTGATTTTCAAATGAAAACTATTGAATTTCATATGGTGTATTTTGAATTACAAATGAATGAGTTTTGAATTACAAATGACGAGTTTTGAATTTCATATGACGACTTTTGAATTTCAAATGGTGTCTTTTGAATTACAAATGACGAGTTTTGAATTTCAAATGATGAGTTGTGAATTTCAAATGATATTTTT
This sequence comes from Polietes domitor, assembly GCA_947397865.1. NCBI lineage: Eukaryota > Metazoa > Arthropoda > Insecta > Diptera > Muscidae > Polietes > Polietes domitor. The sequence continues at coordinate 26,322,033 of OX377618.1, read as the reverse complement.
TGAATTTCAATTGATTTTTTTTGAATTTCAATTGATATTTTTTGAATTTCAAATGAAATTTTTGAATTTCAAATGGTGTCTTTTGAATTAGACTTGAAAATGGTGTAGAAGGGCGTGGCAAAAGCATAAATATTTCACTGGCTTAATATGTTCATAAAAATATTTTCACATATAAAATTGCAACTGATTTTGACTATCCGTATGAAAGATATGCCCGTTTTATTCTAACCATAGCTTACGCCAATTTGTGTGGGAGGTACTCGAAGGGGTGTGGCAATATTACCCATATTCTAGGTGGATATAACGACTATAAAAACATTATCAAATGTCAAATTTTAGAGTAGTACGACCATTCGTATCAAAGTAATATCAGCTTTAATATTACGTTGGTTAGGGTGATTTGTGTGGGAGGTACTAGAAGGGCGTGACAAAACCCACTATATTTTGTGCACTTAAAATGATTATTTAATTAACTTTAATTTAACACTGAATATGGGCTATTTGCATGGGATGTACAATTCGTGGCAATTTCGCCCATCTTCTTAAACTAAGTTTGGGAAAAATATTACCATGTGCAAAGTTTGAATTGATTCCTTAACTCCCTTCGAGAGTTATCGTGTACATCAGCCAGTCGGACATGGCTTAAACAACTTAAAAAGTAATTTGAAGTATGGGCGTGGCACCTCATAAAAACATTGCCATAACGCGGAAAATATATGTCTTCCATTGAATGGCAAAAGGGCCTTGGTGACCATTTATCCCACTTTTCGAGGGTCTATCCCGCTTTTTGATGCCCAGTCCCTCATAAATTTGCCATTCCGCATAATCCCGCTTTTCCCGCTTATTGGTTTTACATTATTTTTACATTATAATTGTCACTTAGATATTTTTGGTAACCGAAAAAGCCCGCAGTTTTTAAAATATTTAATTAATTGTCCATAATATTTTAAGACATCGATTGTCAAACACTTTATAAAAGGAAACCTAGTTGGTATAAAAATCACTTTCAATAATATAGTCATCTGTCTAGAATACTGAAAAACTTAAATAATTTTAAAGAATCTTCAAAAAATTTGCCTAAATACCCTAAATATTGTATACTTATTTAGTCATATTCAGTCCTTGTTAGGAAAAACTTGATGCCTCTCGACCAATTTTAACTATTTGCAATCCAAACAGTCCACACAATCAGGGGAGCCTGAAGTTCATAATAAAGTATGAATTTGCAAAAATTCTTTGTTTGTTTTGCAAGACCACAAAGTCAGCATATTCTAAATTAATTTTCAATACATTATATAGATTGATAACTTTTTTAGTTCGATTTTCACGATCCCGTTTTTTCTACAAAATCCCGCCAAATTCCGCTGTTTGGCCAAGAGATGGTCACGTTAGTCTTGTGTGAGTTCATTGAGTATTAATATACGTATTTGCACAAAAATGGCTGGTGTTGGAAAAGTGGGCGTGACACCTTCCACTATTAATATTATACAATCTTTTGCAAGTTTTTTTAATTTCGTGACTCATGTATATTAGCCTGGTCCCGGTCCGTACAAATGGAAAAGCAATTTCCAGTCACCCCACGAAAATAAACTTTGGATTGTTTAATGATGATTTGCAAAATATTTAATTCCGTCTGTGAGCTAAACGCTCCTGAAAATACCCCTAAAAATTATGTTTTTCGCATGTAATTTTTTGTGCTGCATTTTTGTCAAATTATTTCTTCTGAAATAATACACCCTTGAAAGCACTTTAAATATAAATTTGATGCTTCTCTTAGAGTAACTTATAGGTCGAATTATTGGATTTTTATAGTATTTTTTGTGTTTTGTCGTAGTGACAACTGAAAAAAATTCTTGTTAGTATTTTATAAAAAATAAACAGCGACAATCAATACCTTTCGAATGATGGACATCGAAAGGAAATTGATGCCGCAGCGCAGCGCTTAAAAATAGTTCGAACAATTTGACTCTGAAAAGTAGAAGTTTACTTCTATCTTTAAAATCTTTGGCTTCTAGAAGCGATATAGCTTCACTGCATTTATAATACCATGTAAAGTATTATAAATGCCACTGTGGATTGTCCAGAGTTACTCTCATTCAGTGTAGTGCGCCGTCCCGACCGTTGAGACATTACTACCATTTTCATATCGAAAGACATATTTATACACCCCACGAGAGTATTATGTCTTTGTGCATTTGTTTGTAGCACCCAAAAGGAAGCGAGATAGACCCATTGTTAATTATACCGATCGACTTAGAATCACTTTTTGAATCGATTTAGCAATATCCGTCCGTCTGTCCATCTATTGTTGTAATCAAATTATAGGTCGCAATTATAGTCCGATCTTAACAAAAATTGCCACAAGTAAGTTTTTGTTCAAGGACGAACTCTATTTAATTTGAGGCATATCGGTTCAGATTTAGATATAGCCCCCATACAAAAGTCGCTCCCGATTTGAAATTTTCCGCACTAGAAACCACATATTGAGCCCGATATTCTTTAAATTTGGCAAAACATCTTATAATCCAACTATAAACACCTATGCAGAAAGTGGGTAAGATCCGTTCAGATTTAGATATAGCCCCCATACAAATATCGGTCCCGATTTGACTTTTGTCGCTCTAGAAACCACATATTGTACCCGATTTTCTTCAAATTTGGCTTAACACCCTATAATCTAACTAGAAACAGCTATGCTGAAAGTGTGTAATAACGGTTCAGATTTAGATATAGCCGCCCTACAAATGTTGCTCCCGATTTGCCTTTTGTGGCTCTACAAAACACTTATTGTTCACGATTTTCCTTTAAATTTGGAACAACATCTTATAATCTAACTAGAAACACCTGTGGCTAAATTGGACTAGATGGGTTCAGATTGAGATATGTCTCTCCCGATTTGACTTTTTCCGCTTTAGAAACGATTTTCTTTAAATTGGACACAACATCTTATAAACCAACTAAAAACACCTATGGTGAAACTGGGTAAGATCGGTTCAGATTTAGATATAGCCCCAATACTAATGTTGCTCCCAAATGTTTAACCGATTTTGGCTAAACTATACATATTATATTTCACCTATTTCGTTCCTGCTTTCAATATACCCCAATACAAATGACCTTTCCGATTTAACATTTTTTGTCAAACACATACATTTACAGGATACAAAAATCCTTCCCGTCTTCACTTTATTACCGAATTGAATTGTATTCGGATAGAAAGTGGAGTGTATAACATAGTCGGCCCCGCCCGACTTTAGCCTTTCCTTACTTGTCTTATGTTGCATTTTTGTCCACATTTTTGGGGCAAATGATAAACATGTCATCGAATATCTACCAGAGTCGATGCTTCGGTTCTGCTATTAAAGATGTAATTAATTAAGAGATTATTATCATTGGAGATTCAACATATAAGCCATGGGCGAACCACGCCCATGTCTGTTTTTCATTATCACATTAACTCTAGAAGTATTTGTGCCAAGTTTCCGTTTTCGTATTTTTAGTAATTATAGAGATTCTTACGCTCTACAAACCCCTTTGAAACGTACGACTGTCACGTATGTGACCAGCGAAATATCCATATATATATATATAAAGGGTGATTTTTTAAGAGCTTGATAACTTTTTTTTTAAAAAAAACGCATAAAATTTGCAAAATCTCATCGGTTCTTTATTTGAAACGTTAGATTGGTCCATGACATTTACTTTTTGAAGATAATTTCATTTAAATGTTGACCGCGGCTGCGTCTTAGGTGGTCCATCCGCTTAGTCCAATTTTGGCATTTCCACGTTTTTGAGTAACAGAGACCCAATTGGTGCGAACGGCGACGAATCGAAAATTGGTGGTCATCATTAACACTGGCCGATACAGCTGCGATATATTTTAGTTCGTTTGTAAGACGATTCATGATGAAATGTCAAAGCATACTGAGCATCTTTCTCTTTGACACCATGTCTGAAATCCCACGTGATCTGTCAAATACTAATGCATGAAAATCCTAACCTCAAAAAAATCACTCTTTATATATATATATATATATATATATATATATATATATATTAGCTACCTTTATAATGATTTCTGGCACGTGACTATCTCCATATATAGCTAGTGTTTCTTTGCCAGAATATCTAGCGCAATAATGTCACAAATACGCGTAGCGTATTTGAAGTACGGATTAAACAACCATTAACGAGTCGGTATTTCTGTAGTCTTAAGACATTTTAAGCTTCTGGTACATCTTAGGAATGAACGAGGAAAAACGTTGTTTGCACAGCCTAAAAGAAAAAGTTTCGGCAAAGAGACAAAACTTTTTGATGTCACATTCTAAGAGTAGCTGCTGCTGCTGCTGTCGTTTCACATAACACATGCAACTGCAACTGCAGCTGCAATGAGCTGAACAAATAAATTCAACTTGTTTTTCTTTTCTTTCCTCTTTGTTTCTGTGTTATGGCTGTCTTTCCGTTTGCAAGTTGCAACAACTTCCACACAGTCTTTGAAATTTATGTTAATTTAAAAATCCTCGACGGTGGAAACAGCAGCAGCAACAACAACTACTAGAGGTTCAAAATTAAAAATAAAAAGGAAAAACCTAAGGATGTTATAATAAAAAATATGAACTTTTAAAGTTAAGGCGAGCATCAGTATGTAAAAGCACTCAGCATCAGCATGTGAGAGTGACTACAGTAGGTAACAAAAGTATGTTTCCATATATTATCAGCATAGAATGGATAGAACTGACATATTGTCCTGGCGCAATACAATTTTTCTATCTAATTTAAAGAAAGCACATTTATTTAGAAACACACTCACTTATGCCAATTTTTGTTATTTTTTATTATTTAATTCTCATAGTTCCTAGGCGGAACAAGGGGCCTCAACAAACAAGTTAAAATTTGGTTTATCTAATGCTAATATTTTTATTTCACGCCATGTACGCCCAGCTGCTAGTCCCTCAGATTCAACCAGTATGCCATACAGAACGACGGATTTCACACTAGCGTCAACATTTTTTTTCAATTTATGTTAGGATCGGACAATAATTCCAATACTTACTTTGATTGCAAGAATATAGGGACAGAGCGATGGCCAGATAGACGGACGGATTCAGAAAGTGAATCTAAGCCGAGTGGCATAATAAATGACATGTCGATCTCTCTTCTGTTTTGGTATTGTCAAATCTATATATATAAAAGAATTGCGTTACTGACTGTCTGACTTATCATTGACCAGGCCCCAGACCAAACGGCTGAAGCCAGGGTCATAAAATGTTCAGGGTAGTTCCCAAATATGACGCAGACGTCGAGTCGACTAAGAAAGGCTTTAACAAAATTCGTACTTTTAGGGGGTAAAATGGGACAAAAAGGGATAAACATCGAACCTTCGTCCTGACCAAACTGTAGTAGCTAGAAACATGAAATTCGGTGTGTTCCTTGCAATGACATGCAGACGAGCTACAAATTGGGATTTTCCGAAATTTGTACTTTTAAGGGAGGATAGAGACAAAAAGGAATAAAAATGGTACCAATTTAAGAATTGCAGCTAGAATCGTGAAAATCGGTATTTACATTTCTCTGACAACGTAGAATTGCAATATAAATTGATTTTTCGAAATTTGTACTTATAAGGGGCGAGCGGAACAAAAAGGGATAAAAATGGTACCAACTAAAATATTACACCTAGAATCGTGAAATTTGGTATGTAAATTGCTCTGACCATATAAAAGCGAAGTAAAATTGGATTTTTCGAAAATTGTACTTTTAAGGGGCTTGCGGGACAGAAAGGGATAAAAATGGTACCAACTAAAGTATTACACCTAGAATAGTGAAATTTGGTATGTAAATTCCTCTGACCATATAAAAGCGAAGTAAAATTGGATTTTTCGAAATTTTTACTTTTAAGGGGCTTGCGGGGCAAAAAGCGATAAAAATGGTACCAACTAAAATATTACACCTAGAATCGTGAAATTTGGTATGTAAATTGCTCTGACGATATAAAAGCGAAGTAAAATTGGATTTTTCGAAGTTTATACTTTCAAGGGGTGCGCGGGGCAAAAAGGGATACAAGTTGTACCAATTTAGGTATCGCAGCTATAGTCGTGAAATTTGGTATGTAAATTCCACTGACAACGTAGAAGCACGAATCTAAATGGATTTTTCAAAATTTTTACTTATTAGGGGTGAGTAGGACAAAAAGGGATAAAAATAGTACCAACTGAAATATTACACCTAGAATCGTGAAATTTGGTATATACATTCCTCTGACCATATAAAAGAGAAGTAAAATGGGATTTTTCGAAATTTGTACTTTTAAGGGGCGAGCGGGATAAAAATGGTACCAACTAAAGTATTACACATAGAATCGTGAAATTTGGTATGTAAATTCCTCTGACCATATAAAAGCGAAGTAAAATTGGATTTTTCGAAAATTGTACTTTTAAGGGGCGTGTGGGTCAGAAAGGTATAATAATGGTACCAACTAAAGTATTACACCTAGAATCGTGAAATTTGGTATTTAAATTCGTCTGACCATATAAAAGCGAAGTAAAATTGAATTTTTTGAAGTTTGTACTTTTAAGGGACGAGCGGGATAAAAATGGTACCAACTAAAATATTACACCTAGAATCGTGAAATTTGGTATATAAATTCCTCTGACCATATAAAAGAGAAGTAAAATGGGATTTTTCAAAATTTGTACTTTTAAGGGGCGAGCGGGATAAAAATGGTACCAACTAAAGTATTACACATAGAATCGTGAAATTTGGTATGTAAATTCCCCTGACCATATAAAAGCGAAGTAAAATTAGATTTGTACCTTTAGGGGCGTGCGAGACAAAAAGGGATACAAATTGTTTACAGTCCTTTAATTACTTAAACGCGGAACATAAATGGATATTTCAAAATTTGTACTTAATACAACGATACGTCCCGACAAGAAATAAATGTGTTACCAAATAAAGTACATATTTTTAGGGGAAGCAAAAACACACACACATATCGACATGCACATTCCTTTGACTGTGTGTGAGTGCTAGCTAATGGAGGTTTCCAAATTACTATTTAAGATTTATCTATATCCACCAAAAGAAAATTAAATAAATAGATGAATAAATAAATAACAGAGACTGATAAAATTAACAAATAACTGGCTTTTTCGCGTGCGAAGCAGCGGGTACTGCTAGTCATTTCATACCCTAGTACACAAACTTATCCAAAGAATTTTAAACTTCAAAGGTTTACAACGTCATATACAATACAGATGACCACGAAATTCCAATTACCAAACGTAATAAAATTTTCGATTTCTCTAACAATGTCTGTATTTTAATATCCTTTTATCTCAACTTTCATCAGGAATCCATCGCCGGTCCATTGCAGTTTTTTATACATCAATAACCTTCCTGATGTCTCACTTATATGTAATATTCAAATGATGTACAACTATACACATGTGCAAAAGTGTTCAGATGTTCAGTAGAGTATTTCAAATATTAACAAGTAAGGAAAGGCTAAAGTCGGGCGGGGCCGACTATATAATACCCTACACCACTCCCTGCGTATGTACCTCGCTTTGATTACTAAACCCAGGTATTTCATGGGAGCAATTTTATGTAGTTCATACAAATTATATAAATTATATTCATATAATTTATATGCTATAAATTCATCTTTAGTCAAATTTAACGAATATGGTAAATAATACGGTAATTGATCCAATTGTTCGACAGACAAATACAAATTATACAGTAGTATACCAAAGTCATACCAAAGTATGGACATATGGGCACCCAAACAATTCTCATTGCAATTCAATTCGGTAAAAAATTGAAATCGGGAAGGATTTCTGCTTCCAGTAAATGTATGTGTTTAACAAAAAATGTTAAATCGGAAAGGACATTTGTATGGGGGTATATTGAAACCAGGAACGATGTGACGCGCTTTCACCATGTCTGTTTATTGGTGAAATATAATATGTAAAATTTGGACAAAATCGGTTAAACATACGGGTGCAACATTTGTATGAGGGCTATATCTAAATCTGAACCGATCTTACCCAATTTCTGCATAGGTGTTTCTAGTTGGATTATAAGATGTTCTGCAAAATTTAAAGAAAATCGGGTACAATATGTCTTTTCTAGAGCGGAAAATGTCAAATCGGGAGCGACATTTGTATGGGGGCTATATCTAAATCTGAACCGAGCTATATCTAAATCTGAACCGATCTTACCCAATTTTTGCATACGTGTTTCTAGTTGGATTATAAGATGTTCTGCCAAATCTAAAGAAAATCGGGTACAATATGTCGTTTCTATAGCGGAAAATGTCAAATCGGGAGCGACATTTGTATGGGGGCTATATCTAAATCTGAACCGATCTTACCCATACGTGTTTCTAGTTGGATTATAAGATGTTCTGCCAAATTTAAAGAAAATCGGGTACAATATGTGGTTTCTAAAGCGGAAAAAGTGAAATAGGGAGCGACATTTGTATGGGGGCTATATCTAAATCTGAACCGATCTTACCCAATTTTTGCATACGTGTTTATAGTTGGATTATAAGATGTTCTGCAAAATGTAAAGAAAATCGGGTTCAATATGTCTTTTCTAGAGCGGAAAATGTCAAATCGGGAGGGACATTTGTATGGGGGCTATATCTAAATCTGAACCGATCTTACCCAATTTTTGCATAGGTGTTTCTAGTTGGATTATAAGATGTTGTGCCAATTTTAAAGAAAATCGGGTACAATATGTGGTTTCTAAAGCGGAAAAAGTGAAATAGGGAGCGACATTTGTATGGGGGCTATATCTAAATCTGAACCGATTTCCTCCAAATTCAATACCGATGGTCCTTGGCCAGAAAAAATAACTTCTGCCAAGTTTCATGACAATCGGACAACAATTGCGATCTGTAGAGTGCGAACAAGCCTAGATGGACAGCAGACGGACGGACAGACAGACGGACAGACAGACATCGTTAAATCGACTCAGCTGGTGATTCTAAGCCGATCGGTATACTTAAAGGTGGGTCTAGCTCGATTATTTCTTGGTGTTACAAACATTTTTCGCGAAACTAACTTATAATACCCTAGACCACGAAGTGGTGTAGGGTATAATAATGATTTAGATCGTATTCACAAATGGGGCAAAACTAAGTTTATGTCTATACTTAAAAAAATGTGATTGATATTGGAAGCCTATGTGTGAAAACTTGTAATTCTGCGATTGCACGTGTCGACATCTCCCGCAATCTGGGTGAAACATTCGACTCCACACACTCATGGACAGACCACATTATTACTGATGTGGGTAAAGTTCATGGCTGAGATTTTACGAACAGCTCCATTTTATATTCGAATTCTTACAGTGACATATTTAATAAGAAGAGACGTGACCGAATATAAAATTGTAAACATATATTTTGAGAAACTACTGAAAACTAAAATCTTAATAAACAAACTAATACTGAACTCTAAAAACAAAACCCTAAAGACAAAACTAAAACGATTTCGTCCACACAGCGCTGGAAGTGGCCAATACCTTTCAATATAACTGTTGGAAGACTACACATAAATGAATGCTTTTCATATGCAAAACAACCTATCTTGGAATTTACATATACAAGACTTGAAAGCTAGTGCAATTGGAATATTAAACAAATATAAAAATAAATTTAATACAAAGACATAGCTATTAATATACAATGCTTTAATACAAAACCAGCCTACAAGAAAAGTGTCCAACTAAAATCTCTTCAAATAAAGCACTAAAAACTGTTTGTAACATACCTCGTACTCACCCCACGTTTGTGTTATATGATAGTGTAGATTTAGCTATAAATGGATTATACAAAATGCAATTACTGACATATATATTTAAATCAGTACGAAAGCCGTGCAATTGAGTTTCATACAAATCAGACAGTTTTAATGTGAGAAATCGTTAAAATTTGCTAATTAAAAGATGTAGACTTGAAATAACAAAACAAAGAATATAACATAACGGCTGCTCGGAGTTCAACCATCTTCCATCCATTTAAAATATACTTGTAGACACGCTTATAACAAGATATAAGAATGCTTCTGTTGTAAAGTAATTTGATTTCACTTACAAATAATTTTATTTTTTCTCCTTTATTATAAATAATGTGTTTTCTACACATACCTTAGTTATGTAATTAAGGCCAACTCGCCCGAAAAATGTCTTTGAGACGCTGGGGCAAAATAACTTATTGTAAATATTATTTATGAACAAAATCTAAAAAATAAAAACGGATGTGGAATTGCATTCCACAGGCTGTCCATTTTCGTAGAAGTGCAGTAACATTACAGGAAAAGGTTTTTTATAAAGCCAAAACAAATAAAAATATTGAAAAAAAAATTATTTTATAAATAAAAAAATTATTTTAAACCACGCTTGTAAGGCAAGGCTACCTTATAAAAGTAAATATAAGCCAGCATTCTTCAAAATGGCTTAAATATCGTAAATATTGAGATTTTTAGCTACGGCCCACAGAGGGTTGAAATCGCCAAAAATGGAGATTAATTCGGGGAAGCCTTCGGGGTCAGGTAATATTTATATTTTTTCAATATTTATATCAAAATCAGTAAAAGAAAACACAATTTGAGTACAATTTAGTGGAAAAAATGGTTTTCCTGGAAAATAAATTAATAATCCGTCCATGTATATAATTTTGTTATCGAAGTACAAGTCGCAATTATTATCCAATCCCAACGGAACTTGGTACAGCTAATTTTTTCGCATCAATGATGGACGCTATTAAATTTGAAGCAAATCAGTTCAGATTTAGATATTTCTTCCATACAAATGTCACTCCCGATTTGACTTTTTTCGCTCTAGATACCACATATTTTAACCGATATTGTTCAAATTAGGCACAACACGTTATATTCCTAGAAACATTTATGGTGAAAGTGGGTCACATCGGTTTAGATTTAGGTATAGCTCCCATACAAATGTCGTTCCAGATTTGACTTTTCCGCTCTAGCAACAATATTGTTTACCCAATTTTGTTCGCATTTGGCACATAACGTTATATTGTACCTAGAAACTGCTGTAGTTAAATTCGGTGACATCGGTCCATTGTTTGGTAAAGCCCCCATACAAATGTCCCACCAGATTTGGTGACATTTGCTCATTAAGGACAAAGTTTCGAATGTGTCCGGCATTAAACTGATACAGAAATTTTAACTCATCTAGAATTGGTAGTAAATTACTTGAAATAGGGTAGAAGATGCAGGGTATCATATAGCCGGCATTACCCGACTGTACTCTTTCCGTACTTGTTACACCCTAAACCACTTCGATTTTATATAGGGATGTTTATAAGATTAAGATTTATTGTGCGACTAGGAGCCTCATTCTGCTTCTGTGAATGATTTTCATTAGAAATAATTGTTTCATTTAAGTGTTAAGTAAATAAAAATACTTATTTTTCATTACAAAATATTAAATATTAAGTTTTCGTCATAATCTAAATTCCAGTTGTACAATAAAACTGAATGTATAAGCACCCATAAAGAGAGACTATTTTCACAATTTATCTAATAAAATAAATTGGCGCAAAAACGCGCTACATGTAATTGCGGAATATTGAAGTTAACACATTGTAATTTAATTAGAAATTCACCATCTTGCGGTATATTACAGAATTCACATTTAAAACTCCACATATATTTTAAAAATACATTAAACTTAGACATATTTTCAACAATTTTTTAAAAATATTTCTGAAATACTTTCGTTTAAACATTTTTTATGTAAAATCACTCTAAAACATCTGAACTTGCAGATTCTATAATCAAAGTGCTACTTTTTACAATGGTGAAAAAGATATTAACTGTTCGCATAAAACTCATAACATGCATGAATTTAAGGCAGTGCAACTGTAAAAGTAAACAACACATGTCATTGATATTTTCGGTAGTGATGTAGAATTTTATATTCTTTAATCGTATAATAAAAAAATTTCAAAAAAATAAGTTTTGATTTTTGAATTAATCTCCATTTTAGGCGATTTCAAACCTCTGTGCGGCCGTTTGGTTGGTTGAATTTTCATCATATTTTAATTCCACAAGTACAAAATTTGAAAATCCATTATCTCTCTCGTATACATTGTAAGATAACCTAACTTCATGATACTACCCATTTTTGCCGTAAAAAAGTAAAAATCTTCTTATTTTTCGAGTGTACGCAGTCAGAGGAATGGTATACACCGAATTCCACAATTCTAGCTGAGACCATGTGGTTGGTACTATTTTTTATCCCTTTCTCCGTTTTGCCCCTTAAAAAAACAACTTTCGAAAATATCTTTATTTAACGTATTTTAGAGGGATGTACACACCGAATTTCATCATTCAGCTGTAGCCGTTTAGTTGGTACCATTTGGTATCCCTCTGTTCCCATTGGATCCCTTAAAGGTACGAATTTGGAAAAATAATTTTATTTTTCGCGTCTACGCAGTCATGACTCTAGCTGTGCCCATTTGGTTGGTACAATTTGTATCCCCTTTTTCCATTTGAACCCCAAAAAGTACGGAATTCGAAAAATCTGTTTATTTTACGTGTCTACGCAATCAGATGAATATATACACAGAATTTCATTATTCAAGGTGCAGCTGTTTGATTGGTACCATTTTTATCCCTCAATTCCCATTTTACCACTTAATAGTACGAATTTGGTAAACATACTTTTATATTATAAAATCGTGAATATCGCGTTTCTAGCTGTTGTCGTTCGATAGGTACCATTTTTATCCCTTTTTGTCCAACTAAAAATCACGTTTTTTCTATAAGGGGCAGACATATTCCAAAACATGATGAAATACTCTAAATATTATGAGATTTTTCAGTCCGTGTGAGGGAATAATTTTTCCCTGTGGGCCGATTTCGCCCATTTGCCCAACCGATCTACAAATATAGGACGTATTCATGCAAAATTTGGACGTCGTAGCTCATTTCGTTTAGATGCTAGCGTGCTTTCAACAGATGGAAGATCAAAAATAGATGTGCCAGTTAGAATGATAGTGGTCTAAGTCACACTTTATCCGTTCTGAGGTATACAATGGTTTATGTTTGAGTCAGTTGAAAAATATATTTCCACCGAACTTTTATAAAAAATTCGACAACGTTGGTACCTCTCAGGGAACCACTACTTTCAGAGGACGCACCGGCTTAGACCACTTTCATTCTTCTCAAAATTGAAAGAAAACACAAAATATTTTATTTCAAAAAAAAATAAACAAATATATATAAATATTTTCAGGTTGAGTTGTTCGTCTAGAAAATTTATATTGAAATTATTTTTTACTTTTCAAATAATTTCATTTTATATATTATTCAAATTATCTGAATCACCTAAAATGGGCATTATATAGGGTGTTTTTTATTGAGGTATAGAACTTCGAATTGAAATAAAACACAAGAAAATCGTATTAAAGTCCATCAATTTGGCTTTATTGGAAGGATAATTTTATGCCATTAATGTTTAAATATGATTTCGGGCGTGTGGCCGCCGCGGCTGGCTCGAATATAGCCAATTCTACAGGTCCAATTTTCAACCACTTTCTCCAATTGTTGTGCAGCTCCAATTGCTGTGCACGGTGGCGAATCGATTCATTCGGGTCCTCTTCAACACTTTGCTCTACAGCGGCAATTGTTTCTTCGGTGCGCACTGTTCGACGTCTCTGCGGATGCGTATTATCACATAGAGTAAACGTAGTGCGAAAACGATCTATGGTTAACCGAATTAATTGCTCTGATGGACGATTATGTCGACCATAAAATGGACGGAGCTTGCGGTGAACTTCGCGAACTGAACCATTACTTTCGAAATAAATTTGCACGATTTGCAAGCGTTGTTCTTTTGTCAACCTGTTCATGATGAAATGGCAAACCAAACTAAATATTAATCACTTGACAGCTGACAAAATGGCCGCCAGTTAAAAAAGTGATGCCAACTTAAAGTTCTTGCATCGCCACACATCAATATTAGTGTGATATAGTATGACTTAGACCAAATTCAAACTAACACTAAAGTCAATTTTGGCGTGCATAAAATGAGAAATGTCATTGTAAGGGTACATTTTTTTAAAAAGTTCTTAAATTAGAGAGCTGATCAAACTAAAGAGAAAGATTACTATATCTCATTTTTTTGGATTTTTGACTTATACCACTATCATTCCAACTGGCACATATATACTTTACAGAGTTCCAGGTTGTTACTTCAAGGTGTTACAAACGGAAAGTTAATATACCCCCATCCTGGAGGTGGAGGGTATTATAAAAAAAATCCATAAGATCACTTACCCCAAGGAACCAGGATACCTATTCAATGGCCTGTAATTCAAACGACCTAAAACAGGAGTGACGCTTATAAAGGGTGACTTATAATGTATTATATATTTGTAATGTAATGTAATAAAACAAAAGTTGACATAAATAGTGAATATTTGTTATAAATTGTATATATTTTTGTTTAGTGTTTATCCCCTGATGATGGCTGGTGAAGGCAACCGAAATATTGGGAAAATAAATAATAAAACAACACCACCAGTTTTTTCATGGCCTCAAGCTGAACCAATCAATAAGAAAATTTAACAAATAAAGAAAGTTTGAAAATGATATCATGTAAACGTTGGCCGCTAGTTTTTCATGTCCTCAAGCTGAATCAGTCGATAGAAAATTAAACAAATAAAAGGTGAACGATAAATAAAGAAATCTTAAAACACGTCTTTTTCAATTATTTTTTAACGACGACGACTACTAAACCACTGTTTTAACGTGATATAGACATTTGTATCATTTTTAGACGTCATAATTACTTTAAAGTTAAGGCATTAGTCGCCTCAGACGGCCTTATACCTCAAAAAATAACAAGGGTGTCTTTGACAATAATTGTAATTTTAATAAAAATGCATTTTTTAATTTCAAAAACGTTTAACTTCAAAAACTATGAAAAGCTGTGATATGCTTTGCCATTTTCCGATTTATTTTTATTTCTGTGATAAAATTTAGTTTAACTCGAAAAATTTTTTATATTTTTATTTGTGCTGTGTTATACATTATATTTAAGTTAATGAGGGCTACAAATGTACAAATTAGTAGCAATCGTTAAAAAAATTGAAAAAAAAAGTATTTTTTAATAGCTTTTTCTTTTGACGGTTTACCGAGCTCAACTAAATTTTATCACAAAAATAGAATTATATCTGAGAGTGGCAAAGCTATCCACAGTTCTTTTTAACTACACATATTTGAAAAAAGGAAATTGTCTAAAATGAACACACGCTAAAGAGTCATGCGTGATCTGCCCAAAAAAAACCTATTGAAAATCAAATCTCACTATGAGTCACCCGATACATCCCAGACTTGATTGTCTAACTTCGGAGAGACAATTCTTTACATTTAGCATTCATCGCTGGAACAATATCTCTTTGAAATTGCTTCGCATAAGCCATGATACCACTTAAAAAAAAAACTTTTTGATTTTTTAAAATAAATTGTAGTAAAATTTTATATAATGTTTTATACTATAATTAGGATAACTATCAAATGTTCTTACACTATTATAAACGGCATGGTTTACCAAGTAAATAAATTTTCTTTTTGATAATGTAAGTACTTCGTGTACTTTTGGAAGCGGAAACATATTTTTCACACCCACTGTAAATGTGTGTGCGTCGACTGGTTTTGAGGTAAAACCAAACCAAAGCAAAGTAAAGTGAACTAAACCAAATGAAATGCAATGAAATTACCCGACCATGAGTTTTATACTCATGTTGCGGATATTTTATTATTACCCCGACTTTTGCTATGTGATGCCATCAGCCACTAGACACCGCATTCCATCCATTCGCCTTTATCCTACGGCCAACATTGCCCATTGCTCACAAGTACAAGTTGCAGGTATGTTGAACAACTGCAGCAACTGCTACTGCTTCTGCTGCTGTTGTTGCCATTACAGCAGTCATTGCTGATTCCAATTCCAATTCTACTTGCCGTAGGAGCCACTCGTACGTACATACATACGTACTACTACTGCGACAGAGAGGCATTTTATAATTCTATTCAATTTAATGGTTATGGAAAGTACTCGTGCATTTTTGGCAATTTTTATAGTTTGTTATAATTAATTCGCAAAAGCGAACAACAATTTTTAAGCATTTGCCATTTATTCCTTCTGAAAGCTTATTAGGTAAAGCGCAGCATTGCCGCTGGCGAAACGACGAAACCAACGTGGCAACGAGAGTCTTTGCGGGCATGACTGGTCGACCGGGTTTCATCCAACTCAATCATAGTCTGAGCCCTTGATTTTGTGCCTCAAACTTTGTTATTACAGTAGTTAAGTAAGTGTAAAAATACCTTCCCAAATGTACACCTTGTGTATTGTTGTTTAGTCCATATTGAGGTATAGGTTGTCCACTGCAATCGAAGATATATTTAAAACAAGTAAGGAAAGGCTAAAGTCGGGCGGGGCCGACTACATTATACACTCCACTTTCTATACGAATACAATTCAACTCTGTAAAAAAGTGAAAACGGGAAGAATTTTTGTATGTTTCCTAATCATAGGCTAATATTACCTGGTCCAATTTGTCAAATCGGAAATATTTATATCGGTGCTATATCCAAACATGGAATATAGTGACTAACTTTCACAATAAGTTCATACAGTTCAAATATAACGTGTTAAGCTCATTTTGTGAAAATTCGTGCTTTCTGGTGTGGAAAAAGTCTATCCGAAATTTGTATGGGTAATTTTTGGGGCAAAGTTTGCATGGGAGCTATATGTAAATCTGAACCGATGACCCATTTGCGCCATGGCTGCTTATAGAACAAATATAAGATATTTCGCCTAATTTGTTGAGGATCTGTTAAAATATGTGGTTTCTAGAGCGGATAAAGTGAAATCGGGAGTGAAATTTGTGTGGGAGCTATATATAAATCTGAACCGATCTGCCCTATATTCACAATGGTTGTTTCTAGTGGAAATATACAATGTTTTGCCAAATCTGAAGACAATCTGATACAATATGTGGTTTCTAGAGCAGAAAAAGTCAAATCGGGAGCGAAATTTGTATGGGGGCTATATCTAAATCTGAACCGATTTAATCCATTTTCAACACAGATGTCTTTAGTAGAATTATAAGGTAATGCAAGGTAATTCGAAGCAAATCAAGTGAAATATGTGGTTTCTAGAGCGGAAAAAGTCAAATTGGGAGCGAAATTTGTATGGGAGCTATATATAAATCTGAACCGATCTGATCTATATTCACTAGTATAATTATAAGGTAATGAAAGGTAATTTGAAGCAAATCAAGTGAAATATGTGGTCTCTAGAGCTGAAAAAGTCAATTTGGGAGCGAAATTCGTATATATATTCCGTATCCTAGAAAAGTTCTAAGACGATTTAGCCATGTCCTTCTGTCTGTCTGCTGAAAGCACGCTAGCATCCGAACGGAATGAGCTAGAGGTTGAAATTTTCCGTAATTGTGTCTCATGGTTACATATCGGTTGGATTGAAGATGGGCGAAATCGGCCTAGAGGGAAAACTTTTCCCTAAAAATTTTTGATTTTTATACACTTGAAATTTGTATTGTACCTTCCAAAATGTATAAAAACAATTTATTGAGAGAAATGGGACAAACGGATAAATATGATACCAATGATACGACAACAGCTAGAAACATGAAACCCTATAATTGCGTAGACACGAAAAATAGAGAGATTTTTAGACAGATTTTTCGAAATTTGTACTTTTAAGGGATACAATTGGAAAAGAGGGGTAAAAATGGTACCAACCAAACCTATGAAGTTAAAATCATGAAATTTGGTGTATGCATTTATCTGATCAAAACGAGATAAAATTGGTAACATGCAAACGGCTGTAGAATCATGAAACTCACTTGTTACACTCGTCTGTTTTCGTAGACACGCACAATATGAATATTTCTCCAAAATCATACTTTTAGGGTAAAAATAAAAAAAAATGATTTGAACTGGGATATTGTCCTGGCTCAAGACCACTTTGCATCTATATTTAATAGAATGCAAATTTATTTACAAATGGCATGGTGACATTCAGGGCCGTGCGCAGGGGGGTTCAAACACCCCCCCCCCCCCCCCCGGAGAGGTTTCGAACATATACTTTTTAAATCCTTCTAGACTTTCTGAAGCAATAAAATATAGATTTTTAAGGTCTTTTTAAAATAACTCTGAAATGGTAATTTTGCAGTAAAATCATGAAAACACGAAAATTACATAAAAAATCATGGACACTTTCTTGAATTTCGGACAAAGGTTCTGAAAAATACAAACAAACTAAACGAATTGTGCCAATTTCAAGATTGTGTAGTGCTAATTTCGCTAATGGACACCAAATTGTTCGGAAAATTTTCATTTTATTAATCGATACCACTTATTGACATTCGACTAGAGCTATCATATGAACTTTTAATTGTGTACTGCAATAAAAGTTTTCAAATTTAATAACAAAATCGTTTAGTAATTTTAAAAAAGTGTAGATAAGAATCACTATGAAATCATAATGAAATCTAAAATATTCTTAATAAAAGTAAATAATTTCCTTGATGCTTGTAGAGCGCTAAGATGTTACATTTGCGATTGGACATTTTTATGGATCTGTATCTAAATCTGAACCGATGTGTCCTATTTTCATCACAGATGCAACAACAACGGTTTCTGTTACTTCCAATATTTTGGGAGCTTGCAATTCTAATACAAATCCATTTCGACAAACGAAGAAAACTGTTTGATATACATAAACTTATTTCTCTTTGTTCATTTACAACAACTGATGACATGTTTGCCGCAAACAAACTAATTTTTCCCACAAAAGAAACGCAAAAACGATGTTCACGTGTCTAAAATTTCGTTTCTACGAAATGCATTTTTTTTTTGCTTTTCTTTCTTTCTATTTTAAAATCTACTTTAAAGTTGCGAAACAATAAGAAATGAGTTTTAACTTAATAATAGTTTTGTTATATTTATCACTTATGTCAAATATTTTTCAAAGTAAGTATTTTTTTACATATTATTCAAAAGAGAAACAACAAATTCAGTAACTTGGATCTACGTAGGAAAACGAAACTCTAAAATACCAATTATTTTATATTAAAATTTCTAGTTGTTTCTTCTTGCATTTCATCGAATACAAAAAAACTTATACGAATTTATACATATTTAAGATTATAAAAATGAAGAAACATTTCCAAATATTTTTTATTTAATCGGAATATGCGTATAAAGATTTTGAGTAAACATCCTGTTACTCATGTCCTATAAACCCCAAAACTCTTAGACATCCTATTAGATCCTATTTTCTGCATTTATCATAGAAAAAATCTGGGACTGAAGGGTTTATCGCCGAGGAACTTGATCGTTTTTTGTGTAATATTTCTTCAAAATATATATCGAGGGCTTATATCTCGAAAATGAGTTTTTTATGCCAAACTATTCCCAGATTTGGATGTCATCTGTCATATACATTTGGCGGAGAATTTTTTTCTAAAGCCATTTTTTTTTTCAAATTTTTCTGATTTGGCTATCCACTCACACGTTCGTTTTTGACTGCATAAGTGGCTATGAACATAGAAATAATAGAAATAAAATAGTTCAACATAAAACCGAAGGTTATAATTCGCTACAACGATTTTGTTTAAAACATTTTTCTAGAATTAGGGCATATCGTACTATCAAATTCCATCATTTCGCGTTAATAGCATTTTGATGTCCCAGTTATCAGGCTAAAATAGGAAAAATGGTGGCTGTAAATCCAAAAATTGTGAAAAGTTTATTTAGAAAAACCGGCTGACTTCATTTGGAATATTTGTGTATGAAAAGTTTCAGAATTATGTATGAAGAAAGTTAAAATATAAGGAATTGCAACGGCGAATTTTGGATTTTTCATCAATTGCAGCGATTTTCGCGACTGGCTACATATATGTTACAAGCGACCAATCTGACGGATGAAGCTGGAATCTTTAAATTCGCTGTGTCCATCACAGAAAATGCATTTTCTATACAACAGTGCCACGATTTCATGAAAAAAGTTTTCGAGTTTACAATAAATCTTATTTATATATTTGGGTATAAATGGCTATGTGCTTATTTTAACATTCATAGTGGCTATGAACCATGAAACCGCGAATAATAAGAAATTTCGAAAACTTTTTAATCGTAGCAATTAGTAATCCTTTTTAGATTAAACTGTAGAAGAACGATTAATAATTTCTCTTCAAATTAAGGAGAAAATCATTTTTTTCGCTCTCCTGAAAAGTTATGTTTTTGTTCATAGCCACTTAAGAATATAAGCTCTCGATATGTATGTATGTAATTTCAAGCAACTATTTAAAAAAAGTTTTACACTTAGAGAACAAGTCTGTTAATAAAAGCAGCGATAGTCTGCTGCCTATCAGCAGACACTTTTCTGCTATTACAGCTGGCATACAGCAGTTTTCTGCAACCTTCTAAATCTGCTAAAATTGCCTGTTGTTAATTAAAATATAAAAATAGATAAGCGTTCATAAGTGAGTTTAGCTCGAAACAGCTGCATACCATCTCAGCAGATACAAATCTGCTGTCTCTTTTTTAACAGCAGAAAATCTGCTCTTTCAGTAGACTTTCTGCTTTCTTTTACTGACATATTGCTTTGAGTGTACTGATAGATGGATTACTGAAATGCAATTTTGTCGACAATGTCTGTCGGACGAATGTATCAAAATATTTCTCGAAGATCCTGGCAATAAAATATGAGTGGTTTCCAAACGCTCCAGTAAAAACTTCCTAAAAAGTTGGAAACTTAACTAAGTAAGGGTGTTTTTTATTGAGGTATAGAACTTCGAATTGAAATAAAACACAAGAAAATCGTTTTAATGTCCACCAATTTGGCTTTATTGGAAGGATAATTTTATGCCATTAATGTTTAAATATGATTTCGGGCATGTGGCCGCCGCGGCTGGCTCGAATATAGCCAATTCTACAGGTCCAATTTTCAACCACTCCAATTGCTGTGCACGGTGGCGAATCGATTCATTCGCGTCCTCTTCAACACTTTGCTCTACAGCGGCAATTGTTTCTTCGGTGCGCACTGTTCGACGTCTCTGCGGATGCGTATTATCACATAGAGTAAACGTAGTGCGAAAACGATCCATGGTTAACCGAATTAATTGCTCTGATGGACGATTATGTCGACCATATGGACGGAGCTTGCGGTGAACTTCGCGAACTGAACCATTACTTTCGAAATAAATTTGCACAATTTGCAAGCGTTGTTCTTTTGTCAACCTGTTCATGATGAAATGGCAAACCAAACTAAATATTAATCACTTGACAGCTGACAAAATGGCCGCCAGATAAAAAAGTGATGCCAACTTAAAGTTCTATACCCCAATAAAAAACACCCTATACATGAGATAATGGATTTTCAAAATTTGGAATTTTGGTATCAAATTAGAATGGAAATACAACCAACTGTAGCAACTGTATATGAGTAAAGTTTCTTTATTTCAAAGTCATAGTAAATAGTTCATTTACTAGAAAAAGGGTAGTTGATTTACTTAGAAACACTTCTTTAGATCTAATAAATTCTTACAATTGAGTAAATTCAAACTTATGTGGAAGAATATTTTCAAGGTTTTAGGTGAGAAAAAAATCTGAAATTTTTTGTATGGAAAAAATTCCATTTAGGAAATTTTATCTTAAAACTGTGTTTTTTCCTAAAATGAAGTTAAAATGTTTACTGCCAAGTTCTTCATACATTTAAGTATTACTAAACTTATAAAAAACATTGAAATTTAAAAAAATCTTGGATATAAATCTAAGAAGCAATTCTCGTTCGTTTGTAGAGACTTATTTCTTAAATACTTTATGAATTATTCTAAACAACCACTGCGAAGGCCCCCCCACAGGGGAAAATCCTGCGCACGGGCCTGGTGACATTTATTACTTGGCTGCAGACTACCACGATCATGATTTCGACCATGTCAAAAGTCTTTTCAAGTGGCTTCGCAACCCGGCCTCTATAAGGAGATGATTCTCACAAACGAACGAGAAGCACAACTCACTTGCCGAATTTGAGTTTAAAAAATCACACCAAGTAATAAAGTACACATGCCATCTTACAAGCATCTCATTGAGTTGCATATGTAAGTATGTGTATATGCAGGTATAGTTACCCAGCAATACTCCTGCCGTGCCAACGCTCATTTCTTTTAGTTTTTTCGTTTGTATTTTTTGGCCTTTTTACTCGTTTTATGTTGCAGTTTTGCACAATTTTGTTTCTGAATTAATAGGCTCTTGGAAGCATAATAAACAAACAATTTTATTTTTGTCTTAGAATATTTGTATTATTAGACGTTTATATTGATTTTTTGTGTTTGGGTATTTTCAAGAGCGTTTAACTCGCAGACGGCTTGATCTTGAACGAAATATTTTGAAAACCATCGTTGAACAATCCAAACTTTATGTTCGTGTGGTGACTGGATATTGCTTTTGCATTTGTATGGACTGCGACCCAGCCTATTGCTCATGTACATTGTCTTTCTGAAACAGCAAATGCGGTACCCATCTTGGCCCTATTTTAATGTACTTTTTGATTTCATGTAGATCGCATTCTTTTATTTGGTGGGAAAAGTCAAATTGGGAAAGAAATTTGAATGGGAGTATATATAAATCTGAACCGATCTGACCTATTTTCACCACAGGTGTACCTTTTTTAAATATAAGATGTTTTGCCAAATTTGAAGATAATCTGATAAAATATATAGAGTGAAAAGATTCAAATCGGGAGTGAAATTGGTATGGGGCCTATATCTAAATCTGAACCGATTTTCTTCCAATTAAATAGTGTTCGTCCTTATCCCGGAAAACTTCGTTGTGCAAAGTTCCATTTGGTTCTGGCTACAATTACAAGAATAAATGGACAGACAGACGGACATTGATAAATCGATTCAAAAGGTAATTCTAAGTCGATCGGTATAATTAACAATGGGTCTATCTAGCTTCCTTTTGGGTGTTACAAACAAATGCACAAAGCCATAATACTTTCGTGGAGTGTATAAAAACAAATAGGATATTTTTGCAAAATTTTCATTTTCGCGGGAGATATGGCCACAATGATTTTGAGGTTTAGCAAAAAATTACATTTTTGGTTTGTGATATTCCCGCGAACTATCCAACTCACGCATTGTCTTTCTGAAACAGGAAATGCGGTACTCATTGTCCCTATTTTAAAACACTTTTTGATTTCATGTAGATCGCGTCCTTTTATTTGGTGGTCTCATCATTCGATTTTGTTGATCTTCTTCGCCACTTCTGGCATGGATATCTCAACAGACACCCTCCGTTAGGGTAGTTCCACTTTGTGAATTTGTTTGTAACACACAAGAGGAAGCTAAATATACCCATCGCTGATTAGACCGATCGACTTAGATTCTCTTTCCGAATCGATTTAGTTATGCCCGTTAGTCCATCTGTTCATCTATTCTTGTAATTACAGGTCGCAATTATTGTCCGATCTCAACGAAACTTTACACAAATGATTTTTGCAGTTGATGACGAAAAAAAACGGTTCAGATTTAGATAAAAATTTGATTCCCGTTTAGAAACCACATATGGACATTTCCGCCGAATGGTCAACCAAGACCAAAAAATTAAATGTTCATCAAATCAAATCACCGTATTTTATTGTGTAAAATTATAAAAAATAGTATAATACAATGGTATTGGGTTACAATTCGTAAAGCATGTCCATGTTTTTTGGGAGGTCGAGCTTTTTCGACAAAAATTGGATATTATTGTAAATCTAAAAAAAAAGTTAAACAATTGATTTTTACCTGATGGACCAAAATATTTATCTGGTCAAGTCAACTTGATGCAGTTATTATGGTACTCAATTTCGAAAGATTTCGGTATGGAGAGTCTGCATCTGGCTTCAGAATTGCCCTATCAATCCGCGTTGCTGAGATATCACTGCAAATATTTGAAAATCTTGATTTTTGGATGCGACTTTGGGGTTGCATTTCTTGACTAGTGACTGGTAAATCGATTCCGATTCTAATCGAGAATCGATTTTTGGGGTTCAAAACCCGATTCTTTTGGAATCGATAACACACGTCCAACTTTATACTGGAATCGACTATTGATGCTGCGGAATCGAAATTTAATTTAATAGAAAATACCGAAGAATTATATAATTAAAAACAAAAGAAAAGGGAAACAAGTTCATTGTGGAATTATTATAATTGAAGATACAAAAGATAGTTTTTTGTGGAAACATCTCCCTAGTTTCCAAGAATTTGGAGAAGTTCACAAAATATTGCGTAGATATGCCAACATATACTGAAAATTTGGTCAACTATTTCAGTCGATCTTTTATAAATGTCTACCACCAATGCAATATTTCGCGAACGTTTGAATATTCGAATACATTTTTGATACATTCGTTCGACATCTGTCGTTGCCAAAATCATTATTAGAATATCATAATACTCAAATTCCTCGGTGCTTGAAAAGCGGCCACTGAAAAACTCCAAACACGGTCAGTAAGTCTGTAAGCAGACAGACTATTTTCAAACTATATGCTTCTTCGATTCTAAGAATCGGACTGAAAAATAGTTGATCGGGGAATCGAGAATCGATTCTCGCCCTTGATTACCATTCACTATTCTTGACTTTGTTTTGTCCATCCATCCATATTTTGTCCATTATGTAAAAACCAAAAACCTTGCTATCAAATTCCATTATTACGTCGTTCATTGATTTGTTGTATCTCAAGTTGTCACGGCAAACATGTGTACTGGAACATATGTTGGGTGTATAGTAGGGCGTACCTCAAAAAAAAGTTCGCCGTACACCTTCGAATATGAAGTATTATTGAAAGGTAGTTTCAAAAAAAAATTTTTTATTTTTTTATGCCGAACGTAGGGGTCGCGCTTTTACATTTTTCTATATAACTTCTGCATTTATAAACGGATTTTAAAGTGTGATACATCGATGTTTTTTTCTCGACGAGGCCGATTTTTTTTCTTTGAAGTCATTGAGCTCAAGCACCCCCTTCTGGTACTTATCCATCATATCTCAGTTGCTACTACCCTAATGTACCACTCTAATATCAGAAAATTAAAGCTCGCATAAAATCATGAATCATGCTTGAGCTCAATGACTTCTAAGACAAAAAAATCGGCCTCGTCGAGACAAAAACATCGATGTATCACACTTTAAAATCCGTTTATAAATGCAGAAGTTATATAGAAAAATGTAAAAGCGCGACCCCTACGTTCAGCATAAAAAAATAAAAAAAAAATTTTTGAAACTACCTTTCAATAATACTTCATATTCGAAGGTGTACGGCGAACTTTTTTTTTACTTGTAACCTGGTACGCTCTAGTGTATAGTCAAAAAATGTGAAAAGAGCCACTAGAAAAACCAGCGTAACTTTTAATCATATAGAGAATACCAATTTTTTGTTCGCCATTTGACTGCTGATTTAATGGGGAATATTTGTGGTAGAGAGCCCAGATAGAGAATGTAAAAATATATGCATTTTCATCCGCGAATTTTAGATTTTTGGCAGAAATGCAGCGATTTTCGCGACTGACTACATATATGTTACAAGCGGCATTGGTTCTTAATACACATGTAAAAAATCAGCTAGATCCGTTGGATAGTTCGCGGAAAAATCACAAACCAAAAATGTAATTTTTTGCCAAACTTTAAAATCATTTTGACCATATCTCCCATGAAAATGAAAATTTTGCAAAAATTTTGCAAAAATATCCAATTTATCTCTTTTGTTTACCGCTCTAGCGAAATATCCACTTTTTATCGAAAAAGCTCCACCTTCAAAAAAACATGGACACGCTTTACCAATTTTAACCCTATTATAACATATCTTAGTTGTTTTCAGGAGAAAATTTGCCTGAAACTGAAAAATATTATCTTTTCTCTTTAAGCTACTTTTAAAGACATTTTTATATTTAAATATTTTACATGCAAACATATAACATGTTTGCACTTTTTCTAAAAAATCTCTCTATTACA
Organism: Polietes domitor; assembly: GCA_947397865.1. Classification (NCBI taxonomy): domain Eukaryota; kingdom Metazoa; phylum Arthropoda; class Insecta; order Diptera; family Muscidae; genus Polietes; species Polietes domitor. The sequence continues at coordinate 26,295,961 of OX377618.1, read as the reverse complement.
ATCAATTAGAAAAAAAGAAAAAATGCAAAAAAAATGGAAAACATGTACGTTACACGCAGTGTATTTTGTCTACGAAGTACAGACCTCGCATCCAGTGTGTACGAGCCACTTGTTGTCCACCAAAGGCTTTGTTAGCTATCAAGTTTTGACAGAGGTTGCAACGTGCACTTAAATAATGAATGTTTGTACTCTAGCGAACATTTGTATATTTAATTTTAATTATAACTTTAGATTATAATTACAAAACGTAGACACATGACCACGGATACACAAGCATTCGTACAAAATATTCATAAAGTTTTCATGTTTATCAGGATTAAACGGTACTGCACCACAGTGCACGTATTTAATATTATAATAACACTTATACGCCGTAGTGTCCGTATGTCGGCATGTCTTCGCTGATTAACACGGTGACCCAAAAAGTATGGCAATGAGAACTTATTAAAAACTAGATGGGACTTGCAAAATGTGAAATATGATACTGGTCGATCAGTTCGGTTCTAATGCGAAGTCTCCACCTCAAAACAACTTATATTGGGCCTATTTAACTGGCTCAAAAACAAAATAAAAACCATGTTACTAACTTAGCTCGGAAAAATGTGAAATGTGATACTGGTCGATCAGTTCGGTTCTAATGTTACTAAACCAGATTTCTTTAGACGGATCTATACGGTTATAACGTGAAGTCAATATAAAATTATATTTTCGGAAATATATTTTAATACAAGCATCTATATGTGAAAAACGATTTTTTATTTTGATTAAAAAATAACTCTTTATTAACATTTTTGTTATCACAGCAGCACACAGTGGAATATTCCCATACAAGCTGCGGCAAAAATTAGAAGTAACAGAGCTAGGACCTTGAAATTTCGCACACATTCCTTATATCGTCAAATTAGATCAAAAACAATTTTTTGTTTAAATCCGCCCACAATCACGTCCACCTCCCATGTAAGTTGAAATAAAACAAGTAATGAAAGGTCGGGCGGGGCCAACTATATGAGACACTCCACTGTCTATCCGAATACAATTCAATTCGGTAATAAAGTGAAAACGGGAAGGTTTTTTATCCTGTAAGTGTATGTGTTTGACAAAAAATGTTAAATCGGAAAGAACATTTGTATGGCGGTATATTGAAACCTGGAACGAAATAGGTGAAATATAATATGTATAGTTTAGCCAAAATCGGTTAAACATTTGGGAGTACCATTTGTATTGGGGCTATATCTAAAGCTGAACCGATATGCCTCAAATTAAATAGCGATCGTCCTTGATCCACAAAACTTACTTGTGGCAATTTTTGTTAAGATCGGACTATAATTGCGACCTGTAATTTGATTACAACAATAGATGGACAGACGGACTGACGTACTGACAGACGGACATTGCTAAATCGATTCAAAAAGTCATTCTAAGTCGATCGGTATAATTAACAATGGGTCTATGTCGCTTCCTTTTTGGTATTACAAACAAATGCACAAAGGCATAATACTCTCGTGGAGTGTATAAAAACGTCATAAATTTCTTATTTTAATATATATTGGAATACAAATCATTACCAGTAATTTTATTTGAGTCCACAATTAAATGAAAATTGTCAGAGCCACGCCCAACGCCTAAATAATTTTTTTGGTTTTCTACGATTTTCGAAATTTTTTATAAAAATTATTTTATTTTTTTAAACGATGACACACAACTATTATAGCTGTATACTCAGCTTAAGATCGATCCAATGTTTACATGTACTCGCGTGCCATAAAGCCTTACATCCCTAAAATATGCTTTAAATAAATTTTCCTAAATACGTCAACAGGGAACAACGAAGAAAGCATTGCTTCATTTTTGGCTTAGAAGATTTTACCAATTCAGTAATTAAATAGATGTTGGCAGCTATAGGTAGAATATTATTCTTAAATGAATAAATAAGAGAATAGTCTAAGAATATTTGTAAATGCCGAGGCATCGGTCGACATCGCGAATATAGTTTTATACTGTAGAAAATTACCAATACTAAATAAGTACAACCTGCAGGTAAACCTCTGTCTGAAAAGGAAAGCAAAAATGCAATTACACTTTTCTAAATGCAAAAGAACACCTTAAGAGCTCCTATTTTCTATGAACTAAACGACATTTCAATGCGATAGATGGTTTCCGAGATACATCGCAATAAAATAACCTCTCATATGATGAAATTTGCAACTATTTTAGCATTTAAGAACTTTAAATGCCTCCACAGCTAAAATTAACCGCGATTTTGTCAAAATCTTTTAGAATATGCTTAATAGTAATGTTCTTTGCAATTTGGGAGTTTTTGCCGCTTATAATACACTGTGTGGCAGGTGAACAAGCGCGACCAGCACTCCAACATTATATACTAACACGAAGCGAAGTATTGTCACTTCAAATTATGATTATTTAATTCGACTCATCTGTATGGAATCACTAAAAGGGTCGTGGAAAAAGCGATTATAAAATCGTTATCAATTCAATAATTACCATTCGAGCGTTTCGAAAATTCTAAAACAGGATAAATCTGGAGTTTGGGTTATGTTTATCCGGGAATTCATACAGGCATAATTGGCTTCTTTCGAAGCGATTAATATTCAAACGTAAAAAAACTCTATATTTGACACTACCATACTTCTTTATATTCTGAGGTTGGCATTCGTTTTCAAAAATAAAAAATCAACTTTAAATTTCTAACGATTGCCGCATCTGGCGTATTCATCTTATTTTCGTTCTCCCATCTTTTTCCGGTTTTGTAATTGAAATATGACCAGCCCCCTACCGCATCGCCAAATTAAGGCCGCAGTGTGAGGAGCACCTATTTATTGCCCTGGAAATGGAGTATAAAACATTCGCATAATTCGCTGCCATTAGCATATGCCACAACCTTTTGTGTTGTTGCTGTATTGTGTATGTTTCGTATGTTGCATGCAACAACAACGTCGCCATTTTCACTGCCACCCAAATGAGTCATAAAATTATGCTTTCAGCCGTTTTCGCATTTCAAATTCAATTTGAACACTTTACCACAAATATTTCTTCCTTCGCCACCTTAACCTTCGAACGGCCTTTCGCCGAATGAAAAGAAAAGCTGAATTTAACCGAATTTTCAAGTTTTTCGTTGAGTTGTTTTAGGACTTTTGCAAAAAGACGAGAAAGTCATAAAAATAAAGTGTTGTTTGGTTTCAGGGCGAATTCGAAACCAGAACTTTTACGCCAACCTTTTCATAATCAATAGTTTCAAAAACTTCGGCACGTTTGTTTCCACTTCCGTTTTTGTTTTGTTTTGTGTAGTGTGATGGAGGAGGTGCACGTTGTTGTTGTTACTGCCACCATGGCTGATTTTGAATGGTAGGCAGACTGACATTGTCGATTGTCTGAAGGTCCTTTGGAAAAAATACCAACACCGCCACCATTCGTTTCAGTTTTAAAGTTAATGCTCGTGTTGTTATTGTTGTTGTTGCTGTTGTGCAAAACATATCAATAAAACGTCGAAAGGATGTGTACACGCGAATTATTTACAAGGTTATTTTTTACCCCTTTTTACTGGGCCACCAACCCTCAAGTCGACGTTGAAGTAGAAGTTGGTAATGATTATGACGATGATTAGCCATTTATATTTATTTTATTTGCCATTGGATTCAAGTCTAGAATTTTTTTAGTCTGTATTAAAGGGAGGCAATGTGGAGCATGGAATAGCTGCCTACTTCCAGTTTGTTATGAAAGTTTGAAATACTGGCATACTTAACAAAAAAAAAAGTTTAGGAGGATACCTGGATATTAGCGTAAAAAGATCGATTTTGAATAATATTCGACTTTCTAGAAATGTTTTATTATGTCCTTTAATTTATGAGTTATGGCTAATGAAAAAAATGATGTTGATTTAGTATTTTTAATTTATTGTCTAGTAATACTACCTACATTTACTACAATACATGTATAGTATTGCTCAATAATCTAGGATAATTCTACATAGAATGCAGTCAAAATTGAATTAGTCCTGTCAAAATTAAAACCGTTTGTATTTTAAATACACAAATATGTCTGTTTAAAATTTGCGTATAGAAAGTATACTTGAATATTTTCGAAAGCATTTTTCTAGCAAAAAAACGCAAGAACAAAATATGCATACAAAGTAATGTATATATACGCAGAGAAGAGATATGATTACTGCAACTATATTCGAAGAGCATCATATAATGTTTTTTTTCGAATATACTTGAATATGTCCGAGAACATTTTTTCTAACAAATAACAAGTAAGGAAATGCTAAAGTCGGGCGGGGCCGACTATAAAATACCCTACACCACTCCCTGCGTATATACCACGCTTTGATTACTAAACCCAGGTATTTCATGGGAGCAATTTTATGTACTTCATATAAGTTATACAGTTGCTATAAATTCATCTTTAGTCAAATTTAATGAATATGGTAAATAATAAAGTAATTGATCCAACATGATCCGGAAAATTTATCAAGTAATAGAATGAATCGGACGGACATTTGAAGGGGGCCTATAACAACACTTGAGGCCTGTGGCAAAACATGCGCCTATATATTTCTCATTCACGGTAAGTATTCCTGGTTGAAACATATAATGATCTGCAAAATTTGATGAAGATCCGATGTAAGATGTAGTTTCTAGATCTGTAATAGAGCAGAATGGGGCGCCATTTGGGTTATACCAAAGTATGGACATATGTACATCTCCCAAACAAGTATGGAAAGACTAAAGACGGACTGAGTCGTACTATATGATAAACCCCACTTTCTATCTCACTACAATTCCATTCGGTAAAAAAGTGAAAACGGGAAGGATTTTTGAATCCTGTAAATGTATGTGTTTGTCAAAAAATATTAAATGGGAAAGGACATTCCACGATGTGACCCGCTTTTACCATGTATGTTTATTGGTGAAATATAGGTTAAAGATTCGAGAGCAACATTTGTTTTGGGGCTATATCTAAATCTGAACCTATCTTCCAACTTTCACCATAGGTGTTTTTAGCTAGATTATAAGATGTTATGCCAATTTTAAAGAAAATCGGATACAATAAGTGGTTTCTAGAGCGGAAAAAGTCAAATCGGGGGCGACATTTGTATTGAGGATATATCTAAATCTGAACCCGATGTTACCCACTTTCACCATAGGCGTTCCTAGTTCGATTATAAAATGTTCTGCCAATTTTAAAGAAAATCGAGAACAATATGCGGTTTCTAAAGCGGAAAAGTGAAATCGGGAGCGACATTTGTATGGGGGCCAATTTTAAAGAAAATCGGGAACAATATGCGGTTTCTAAAGCGGAAAAAGTGAAATCGGGTGCGACATTTGTATGGGGACTATATCTAAATCTGAACCGATCTTACCCACTTTCGCCACAGGTGTTTCTAGATCGATCATAAAATGTTGTGCCAATTTTAAAGAAAATCGTGAACAATATTCGGTTTCTAGAGCGGAAAAGTGAAATCGGGAGCGACATTTGTATGGGGACTATATCTAAATCTGAACCGATCTTAGCCACTTTCACCATAGGTGTTTCTAGTTCGATTATAAGATGTTGTACCAAATTTTAAAGAAAATCGGGTAAAATATGTGGTTTCTAGAGCGGAAAAAGTGAAATTGGGAGCGACATTTGTATGGAGGCTATATCTAAATCTGAACCGATCTTACCCACTTTCACCATAGGTGATTCTAATTCGATTATAAAATGTTATGCCAATTTTAAAGAAAATCGGGAACAATATGCGGTTTCTACAGCGGAAAAAGTGAAATCGGGAGCGACATTTGTATGGTGACTACATCTAAATCTGAACCGATCTTACCCACTTTCAGCATAGGTGCTTTTAGTTAGATTATAAGGTGTTATGCAAACGTCGAAGAAAATCGGGTACTATATGTGCTTTATAGGGAGGAAAAAGTGAAATCGGGAGCGACATTAATATGAGGGCTATAGATATAGCCTGAACCGATTTCCTCCAAATTCAATACCGATCGTCCTTGGCCAAAAAAAGTAACTTTTGCCAAATTTCATGATAATCGGACAGCCATTGTGACCTGTAGAGTGCGAACAAACTTAGATGGACGGACAGACTGACATAGTTAAATCGATTCAACTGGTGATTCTAAGCCGATCCGTCTACTTAAAGGTGGGTCTGACTCGATTATTTCTTGGTATTACTAACATTTGGCGGAAAACGAACTCATAATACCCTAGTCCACGAAGTGGTGTAGGGTATAATGATGTAAAATGTCGGTAATTTCATATATAGTTTATAACCTTCACCAGCTCAGAGAGCATCTGCATATAATTTATAAGGACTTGGTTTTACTTAGGATTGGATTATTTGTGTGGGAGGTACAACAAATCATAACCATTTTACAGGTATAAAGTGATTGTAAAACCATTTCCAATATTAAATTGTTACTGATCAGTTTTATTTTAACCAAAGCTTATGTCATTTTGTGTGAGAGGTCTTACAATATCGATCCTATTGCAGCTGTATATAACATCTATGAAACAAATTTCTCAATGTTATTATTTTTATATCCTCACTCCATAGACTTTCTATCTATCAATCTAAATGGGGGTAAACCTGTTTTCTAAACAGCAGAATATTAAAATTTACAGAAATAAATAAATGCTACCCAACCTAATGTATGTTTTGCTTAAATAATTTTGTTTTCCCTTTTTGAATTGCAAATGGAATAATTTTTGAATTTCAAATGAAAACTTTTGAATTTCAGATGGTGTCTTTTGAATTACTAATGGCGAGTTTTTAATTGCAAATGAAGAGTTTTGAATTTCAAATTATATCTTTTGAATTTCAAATGATGTCTTTTGAATTACAAATGACGACTTTTGAATTTCAAATGTTGTCTTTTAAATTACAAATGACGAGTTTTGAATTTCAATTGACATTTTTGAATTTCAAATGGAATTTTTGAATTTCAACTGGTGTCTTTTGAATTACAATTGAAAAAGGTGTAGTTGAAATATAAGATGTTTTGCCAATTTTGAAGAGAATCAGAAGATCAAACTGACAGGCGGACATTGCTAATTCGATTCAAAAAGTGATTCTAAGTCGATCGGTATACTTAACAATGGGTCTATCTCGCTTCCTTTTGGGTGTTACAAACAAATGCACAAAGACATAATACTCTCGTGGAGTGTATAAAAACACATTTGTGCGATGCCTTGCTTTTGTATGAATGAATTATGTTCTTAATATGTTTCTGCATATTTATAAATGTTTAATATGTGTATAGTAAGTAGTCTACCCAAATATACAGCGTCAAAAATTATAATTAACTTAAAAAAAAGATATTGATTTGAAATAGTTGATAATGTGATATGGAACCTATTTGAATCGTATGGATAATGAAGGATATAGACAAGTCCAAGGCATGTATAGAAAACGGGTGCAGCTACTGATTTTTTTGAATCAATCGGAAATATGATTATAGAAAGCATACTTCCCACAAGAGGAAGTACCTAACAACCCATACATCTAATATGTTTCCTTAGAAAATGTTTCAAATAATAATCCAATAATCTATTTTAATAGGAAAATTGTAGAATTTTTCTCTCGCCAGCAAATCTTAAAATATGTAACAGTTGGATGATGATGAACGCACCGCAGCGTATTTTTACTTTTCAAAAAATCCGCGATTTTTTTAATAAAATTTGAGATGTCAAAACCAATCAAAAGTGCGGGAATGGTGAAAATTAAAACAATCACATACGTCGTGTTTCGATAGGACGTCAAAAGACAAAATCTGATTCGCCTGAAATTTTTACTGTATAACTTCTGGACAGTAAATACTGGATATACTAGGTCATGATATGACAAAGGGGGTTGGTACCTCCCACCGAAAAAATATTTTCAAACTAACAAAATTTTCTCATTTTATCTTCCAAAGCACACGAAGTAGGGGAATAGGGTAAAATGAACCCGTGCAACGCCGGGTACAAAATACTAGTATAAAATAAAAGGTGGAATTGGGTGACCTACTTTTCTCTAAACCTCCATAACGTTTTTGCTTGTGAATAAAAATAATATGATGTTATGGCAGACGTTTCATGGTTTTTGGAAGTATTCATGGGCGATATTAGAAATAGACATCATGTGGATATAGGAAACGAAATACAGGAAATCAAGAGTCAAAATTGACTTCGGAATCAAAAGAGACCAAAGGTACGTGTTTTCGTTTCGATAGGATATCAAATAACATCACAGCACAGTGAAACCTAGTAGAGCCATATGTAGGGTGCATGGTTTAAAAAATGTGGAGTTCCCTCAACTTTTTTGTGTGAGGACTGATCCATACCAGTGTACACTGTACACATACCAGTTTGGTACATACAAAAAGTTGTGATTGAAGTTTTGCATGAACTTTATTGTTACTTGTACATACATACGTTAGGGTGGATCGAATTCTAAAAAATAAGGACACACAGTGGTCCTGAATCAAAATCCATCGGCCAAAATTATGTAACTTTGGTTCTAGTAGACATTTTTGAGTTCTGTAAAAAATAAAACAAAATTAGGATTATTTTGAGATATTAACATTAAAAATTTTATAAATCGTTGACTACTTGACCAAAGTTGACTACTTTTCGTATTTTTCGATTTTAAATTAATTTTTTTAATTTTTTTTTAATTTATTTTTTTGTGATTATGTTTTTTTTAACATATTTTTATGTATTTGTTCATAATACGAAGAAAAAAATTAATATTTTTGTATTACAGATTTTCACTTTTTTCAGATTTTGAAAATTGAAAAAACTTAATTTCTTTTTATGACTTTGTCGAACTGTTTCCCACACATTTTAAGAGATTTTGCACTCAGATCTTTTTTATTAGAAATTGTGGTTTCTTAGCTTTATTATGGCGCCTAAACTACGTTTGTGCCAAATATAGTTTGTTTGTAATGAATATTGTAAAAGATATCCTTTTTGAACAAGTGTTTGACTTTGGACCAACACAACTTTTTTCCTTCAAAAGCCTTTAACGAAATGTATACATATTTAGAAAGGAAATTTACTCACCTTTTTATCTGCTTACCTACTTTTAATAATTTAATAAGACGAAAATGACTATATTGCGTTTTGGAACTAAAAAATCTGACTTTTTGCACTAAATGTCTCCTATCTTCCAAGGGTGAAATTTGGTGCAAGCAAAAGTTACCCTACAAAAACGGGGAACCCTTGAACCTTTATAAAAATGTATACAATTCGTTAAAGACTTTTGCAGGAAAAAAATGTTGGTCCAAAGTCAAACATTTGTTCAAAAAGGATATTTTTTTACAATATTCATTACAAACAAACTATATTTGGCACAAACATAGTTTAGGTGCCATAATAAAGCTAAGAAACCAGAATTTCTAATAAAAAAGATCTGAGTGCAAAATCTCTTAAAATGTGTGAGAAACAGTTCGACAATATCAAAAAAAGAAATTACGTTTTCTCAATTTTCAAAATCTGAAAAACGCGAAGATCTGTAATACAAAAACATTAAATTTTTTTCTTCGCATTATGAACAAATATGTAAAAATATGTTGAAAAAACATTAACACAAAAAAAAAAATAAAAATTTTAATTTTCTTTAAAATCGAAAAATACGAAAAGTAGTCAACTTTGGACCGATTTCTAAAATATATCCAATTTCCCGATTTTTAGTGTTAATATCTCAAAATAATCCTTGGGTCCTTGTCCAATTTCGGTTTTCACAGAACTCAAAAATGTCTACTAGAACAAAAGTTGTTGAATTTTGGCCGATGGATTTTGATTCTGAACCACTGTGCGGCGTTAAATAAAATATTTTGTACAACTTGTCAAAGAAACCCTGCCTAATGTTTTAGTTTGTTAATAATCATAGTATTTTCTTTAAAATTAATTAAATTGAATTTATTTTCCATAGTTTGCATGAAAATTCCAATATTCGTTATTTACGGTACACCCTAATGTATATACATACATATATACTCTGAACATTTGTATGTAGCTAGCTATAAACCACGTAGACAAATTGTATAGAGTCTGTGCTGTTGAATACAACATCATTAACAATGATTTGGGGCTTTTTCACATAGATGTGTGTGTGTGCGTGTGTGTGTGTGAATTGATAATTGTCAGTATTCGAAACAATTCAGTTTTAATGATGTGACATTTTTCACAGCTTTAAGCAAAATTTGTCAGTACATTTTTTACTTCGAGAAAGTGTATGTGAGGAAACAAACACACGCACATGGCATGTGATCGATTAAATGTTGAGGGGCACACACATACACACGGACACACACAACCAGAGAAAGTGTAAATTGCCGATGAATATCTTGGATGTTGAACTGGTACCAAATGCCGCAGCAACGTGCCTACACTTTATGGAGCACACACGTCCCTTTGCAACAGCAACAAAGTGACTGCATGGTAGTCTGCATTCGTGGAAATTTAATCATTTTACAGCATTTTCCTCTTCGATGGCGTCGTTCTGCTTCAGTAGTTTCACTATTTCTCACATTGGACCCATGGAAAAAGAAAGCGCAGAAGGATCCCCTCATAGTGATGGAAGTTGGTGTAAAAATGTTGAATGTTTTTGCTGCATCTTCACCATGGTTGGGGCTGCCGTGGCATGTTACTTAGCTGATGATGCTACTATCGCTGATTTTGTTTGCATGCCCTCTACCGGAGTTTAGTGTATATTCATTTTGTTATTCCGTTTGTGGCAAAATGAAATATGGAGATGGACTCCTTAAATAGGTAACTATTGAAAAACAATAAGATTTTTCTTGTGCATGTGCGACTGCACATGTGTTTGAAGAATTTTAGATAACACTCATACACAGTCAAAGGAATACGCTTGTCGAATTGCACTATTTTAGCTGAACTCTCTTCGTTTATCACTTTTGTCATTTTCTGCACAGTTTCACCCTTAAAAGTACAAATTTCGAAAAATATCGGAGGTATTTACATATCAAATACTTCGATTATATCTGCAATACTTTAGCTGATACCATTTGCATCCCTTTTTGGCCCGCTTGCCCCTTAAAAGTACAAAATAACATTTATATTGCGCTTCTATGCGGTGAGAGGAATTTAAATACCAAATTTCACGACTCTAACTGTAATGCTTTAGTTGGTGCAATTTTTATACCTTTTTGTCTCGCTCACTCCTTAAAAGTTCCAATTCCAAAAAATCAATTTATGTTGCCGAATGTGCAAGCCGAATTTAACGATTCTAGCTACAATATTTTAGTTGCTACCACTTTTATCCACTTTTGTCTCTCTCATCCCTTATAAGTACAAATTTCCAAAAAATCCATTACCACGTTGTCAGAGGAATTTACACACCAAAGTTCACGACTATATACGCAATTGGTACCATTCAATTCAATTGGTACCATTTTATTTGCATTCATTCCCTTCATTTCATTTATTCCCTTTTTTCCCGCGCACCCCTTAAAGGTACACATTTCGAAAAATCCAATTTTACTACGCTTTTACATGATCAGAGGAATTTACATATCAAATTTCACGATTCTAGCCGAAATACTTTAGTTCGTACCATTTGTAACCTTTCTTGGCCCGCTTGCCCCTTAAGATATCGATTTTCACGAATATAGTTGCATTACTTATATTGGTACAATTTTTGTCTCTTTCCTTCCTTAAAAGATCAAATTTCGAAATTTTTGTAACTCGTCTGCCAAGTAAGAGCAAGGCACACACCGAATTTCAATTTTCTATTTACTCGCTTTTTCACCCCCTAAAAGTACGAATTTCGTAAAACCCGTTCTTAGTCCGCGTCTCATTCATATTTGAAAATTTCGTAACCCTAGCTTCAGCTGTTTGTTGTGGGTGCTAATCACTAAAAGTCAGTCAGTAAGTAACGCAGCTCTTTTATATATATATAGATGAAGCAACTGTAACTATAATTTAAACAGAGAATATTTATTTTTTATTGTTATTTTTAGTTACTTTTTGTTATTTTTTGATAATTAATCAAGTACTCTTGAAAAATAATAGAATGATGGTTACAAAAATGCTGCAAGTTTTCACATTTTTCAGTCATTCATCTAAACGAAAACTTAATAATGAACGAATAGAATTGCTAACAAGTAAGGAAAAGCTAAAGTCGGGCGGGGCCGACTATATGATACACTCCACTTTCAATCCGAATACAATTCAATTCGGTAGAAAATTGAAAACGGCAAGAATTTTTGTATATTTCCTAATCATAGGCTGATATGACCTGACCCAATTTGTCAAATCGAGAAGAATATTTGTATCGGGACCACATCCAAACATGGAATGAAGTGACTAACTTTCACAATAAGTTCTTCTTGTTGAAGTATAACGTGTTACGCTCAATTTTAAGAAATTCTCTGAAAATACGCGGTTTCTGGGGGAACAAAATTTGTATGGGAGCTGTATATAAATCTGAACCGATCTAACACATTTTCCCCACAAGTGTTTCCAGTTGAAATATAAGGTGGTTTGCGAATTTTGAAGAAAATCTGTTAAAATATGTGGATTCTAGAGCGGAAAAATTCAAATTGTGAGCGAATTTTGTATGGGAGCTATATATAAATCTGAAGCAATCTAACACATTTATCAGATGTTTCCAGTTGAAATATAAGGTGTTTTGCCAATTTTGAAGAAAATCTGTCGAAATATGTGGATTCTAGAGCGGAAAAAATCAAATTGGGAGCGAAATTTGTATGGGAGCTATATATAAATCTGAACCGATCTGACCTATTTTCGCCATAGGTGTTCCTAGTTGTTTTACCAAATCTGAAGACAATCTGATAAAATATGTGGTTTCTGGAGCGGAAAAAGTCAAATCGGGAGCGAAATTTGTATGGGAGCTATATATAAATCTGAACCGATCTAACACATTTTTACCACAGGTGTTTCCAGTTTAACTACAAGATGTTTTGCCAATTTGAAGAAAATCTGTTAAAATATGTGGTATCTAGAGTGAAAAGAGTCAAATCGGGAGTGAAATTCGTATGGGGGCTATATCTAAATCTGAACCGATCTGACCTATTTTCGCCATAGGTGTTCCTAGTTTAAATATAAGTTGTTTTACCAAATCTGAAGACAATCTGATAAAATATGTGGTTTCTAGAGCGGAAAAAGTCAAATTGGGAGTGACATTTGTATGGGAGCTATATATAAATCTGAACCGATCTAACACATTTTTACCACAGGTGTTTCTAGTTCAAATATAAGATGTTTTGCCAATTTTGAAGAAAATCTGTTAAAATATGTGGTATCTAGAGTGAAAAGACTCAAATCGGGAGTGAAATTCGTATGGGGGCTATATCTAAATCTGAACCGATTTTCTTCAAATTAAATACCGTTCGTCCTTATGCGGAAAAACTTCCTTGTGCAAAGTTCATTTGGTTCTGTTTACAATTGCGACCTGTATCGTGATTACAAAAATAGATGGACGGACGGACGGACAGACAGACAGACGGACATTGCTAAATCGATTCAAAAAGTGACTCTAAGTCGATCGGTATAATTAACAATGGGTCTATCTACCTTCCTTTTGGGTGTTACAAACAAATGCACAAAGACATAATACTCTCGTGGAGTGTATAAAAATATGCAATTATCTGAACGCCATATTGGTAGCGTATGAGTTATATTCATAAAAGTTCATAATATTACTCATTCGCATTGACACACATTTATTTTAAGCACCTTTAAAATTGATCAGCATTGCTTTCAGATATATAACTTCCATTTCGAGTATATTGCACTAAATGATAATCATTTGATGATTTGCAGCCATAAGTTTAAATCGTGAAGACTTTGAAAAAGACAGCCAGCATAAGGTTTAAACCTTACGATATCAAGGATGAATTATCACTAAATGATTTATATTTCAAAAGTGCTCCGTTCTAAAAAATATTTTATAGATATTCGAAAGAAAGAAACGGAAATATTTAAGAGAAGTTATACTCATTTGAAAACTGAAGGGAAACAGCGAAGAGATGCCAACAGAAAAATGCAATTAATTAAAGGACTTTAAAACTCCTTTTAAAGGTATAGACTCTGCCAGTGAAATGATTTCCACTACGGCATAGAATTCATTGCTGATTCTTTTTTGAAAATAATATAAATTACTGAAGTAATCGTACATGTGGGTGATTCCATTGGAACGGGTGTGACACTTTTGCTTAAATATGTTTAAATATCTCCCATATTCATTGAATTAGATTTTTACTATGCTGTCAATTGAAAACGTCAGGTTAAGCGGATTATTACAAAATTAAATATGTCCTAGCGTCTTAGCTACGTCACGGGTGTGACCTTAGCTTTGAAGAACATCTTGAAGTTTTACTTATTTTCTCGAATTCTCCAATGTTCTTCCAATACATGACTTTTTTGCTAATCAAAAAAGTAGTTGTTACACTTGTTTCTAAAGTATACGTTACCGACATCTCTTCATTAATATAGGAAATATAGGATATTTAAATTGTAACGCGCCTGACATTTTGACGGAAATCCTGTTACGACACCAGTCTATATCTGAAGAAGTAAGGAAAGGCTAAAGTCGGGCGGTGCCAACTTTATAATACTAGGGTACCACTTACTTTGAATATACCATGTTTTGATTACTAATCCCAGGTTGTTTATGAGGCGATTCTATGCAGTTCATATAAATTATACAGTATTCTCTAAATTAATCTGTAGTAAAATTTAACGAATGTGGTAAAATTTAAGAAAATATTTTGCATTATGTTTTCATCCATGTGATGGGCCCATAACGAACAAAATCAGTATCATCCCATCTCACTGTAGCTGCGCCCAAGAAAAAATATAATAATTATTTTCATAACGATTAGCTGTAATAAGTGAATACAGAGTATTATCAATAAATGAGCGGTGAAAATATATTTGCGTAATGGTCCACTTATATGGTCCATGGTAATTTGAAGGTTTTATTGAAAATTAGTGGGACAGTGGTATTTTAAACATGGACCCATATGATGTAATTTTCCGGCAGGCACTCCAAGAGTAAATACAACATGATCTGGAAAATTGATCAAGATCCGATTACAAATGCATATTTGACATCGGTAATAGGATAAATCGGACAGACATTTGTAGGGGGCCTATCACAAAACTTGGAGCCTGTACCAAAAACATGGGCCTATAGAGTTCTTATTCACGGTAGGTATTCCTAGTTGAAATATATCAAGATCTACAAAATTTGATCAAGATCCGATGTAAGGTGTAGGTTCCAGATCGGTAATAGAGTAAAACGGGGCCCCATCTGTATGGGGATATACCAAAAGTGGTAAAAGTAAAAAAATGGGGGCCCATTTGTAAGGGCGCTATATTAAAAAGTGCACCCTTATAGATCACTTTCAAATTAGGTATTCTTATTTGATGATTTGCAAAATATTACCAAGATCCAATGTAATATGTGGGCTCTAGAGCTGTAATAATAAAATTGGGGCCCATTTGTAAGGGCGCTACATTAAAAAGTGGGACCTTATCGATTACTACTTACTTTCACAGTAGAAATTCTTAGTTGAAATATATCATAATCTGCAAAATTGTATCAAGATCCCATGTAAGATGGACGTTTTAGAGCGATAATAGTGTAAACTGGAGACCCAGATGTACGGGAGCTATACCAAAACATGGGCCCATATAGTTGACTTTCAAAGTAGGTGTTTCTGGTTCAAATATAACATTGTGTGGGAAATTTGATTAAGATCCGACGTAAAATGTGCATTTTAGAGCAATAATAGTGTAAATCGGAGGTACATTTGTATGGGGGCTATATCAAAACATGAACCAATGTGGTCCACTCTCTCGTTAGCTGTTTTTAGTTCAAATATAACACGATCCTGAAAATTGTATCAAGATCCAATGAAAAATGTGTATTCTAGAACAGTAATAGGGTAAATTGGAGGAATGCTTCTATGAAGTCTATATCTGAATATGAACCGATTTTCTCCAAATTCAATACCGATGGTCGTTGGACTAAAAAAGTTACTTCTGCAAAATGATAATTGGTGTATAATTGCGACCTGTAGAATGCGAACAAGCTTTAGATGGACAGCAGACGGACGGACGCACGGACAGACATCGTTAAATCGATTCGGCTGGTGATTCTAAGCCGATCGGTATACTATACTGGGTCTAGCTCGATTATTTCTTAGTGTTACAAACTTTTGGCGGAAAACTAACTTATAATACCCTAGTCCACCACTCCGTGGACTAGGGTAGGGTATCAAAAGGAAATGATCAGATCCATTGTTGTCATTATTTTTTTGAAATATAATCAACAAGTAAGGAAAGGCTAAAGTCGGGCGGGGCCGACTATATGATACACTCCACTTTCTATCAGAATACAAATCAATGCGGTAAAAATAGAAAACGGGAAGGATTTTTGCTTCCTAATCATAGGCTAATATACCTGACTCAATCTGTCAAATCGAGAAGAATATTTGTATTGGGACTATATCCAAACATGGAATGAAGTGAGCCTCTTTCACAATAGGTTCTTCCAGTTCAAGTATAACGAGCTCAATTTGAAAAAAAAAAATCGGTGAAAATAAGTGTATGGGAGCTATATATAAATACGATTTAACCTATTTTCACCACAGCTGTTCCTAGTTTAGATATAAGACGTTTTGCTAAATTTGATAATCTGATAAAATATGTGGTTTCTAGAGCAGAAAAAGTCAAATCGGGAGCGAAATTTGAATGGGATATATATATATATAAATCTGAACCAATCTAACACATTTTCAACATAGGTTTTTCTAGGTGATATATAAGATGTTTTGCCCATTTTGAAAACAATATGATAAAATGTGTGCGTTCTAGAGCGGAACAAGTAAAAACGGCGTTAAGTTCGGCCGGGCCGAACTTTACATACCCTCCACCATGGATTGCATTTCACAGAGGTTGTCGGTTTTCGTAGAAGTGCAGTAATATTACAAGAAAAATAATTTTTTTAATATAGCAAAACCAAAACAAATACAAATATTGAAAAATTAATTTTATAAATAAATATAATATTTTAATTATTTCAAACCACGCTTATGAGGCAAGGCTACCAATACGTCAATTCAAAAAATAATTATTCTTCTATTTATATTTTGAAAAATATTTTCAAAGTCATAAATATTGGTAGATAGTGGGTGCTACAGTTGGTTGTATTTCCATTCTATTTGAATTTCAATTTTACGTGTCTACGCAATCAGAGGAATGTATATATCGAATTTCATTCTTCTAGGTGCAACCGATTGGTTGGTACCATTCTTATCCCTCTATTTCCATTTTACCCCATAAAAGTACGAATTCGGAAAACATACTTGCATATTATGTATCTACTCAATTAGAGGAATGTACACACCGAATTTCGTGTTTCTAGCTGTTGTCGTTTAATATGTACCATTTTTATCCCTTTTTTGCCCCATTTCACACCCTACAAATAAGAATCACTTTATGGTGCATGTTTTTGCTGTAAGGGGAATGCGCATACCAAATATCAAGCAAATATAAACAGAAATGTTCAAAAAACATGCTTAAATACGCTAAAATATTAGGGATTATTATGGGTATTTTTAGTCCTTGTGAGGGAAAATTTTTTCCCTTTGGGCCGATTTCGCCCCATTTCAATCCCAACCGATCTACGACTATAAGACGCATTTATGGAAAATTGGAACGTTCTAGCTCCTTTCGTTTAGATGCTAGAGTGCTTTCAACAGACGGACGGACATGGCTAGATCGTCTTAGATATGACGATCAAGAATATATATACTTTATGCGTCGCAGGTCGATATTTCAAGGTGTTACAAACGGAATGACAAAGTTAGTATACCCCCACCCTGGAGGTGGAGGGTATAAAAAGTGATATTGGGAGCCAAATTTGTATGGGAGCTATATATAAATCTGAACCGATCTGACCAATTATCATCATGGATGTTTCTAGTGGAAATATAAGATGTTCTACCAAATTTGAACAAAATATGTGGTATCTAGCGTGAAAAGGGTCAAATCGGAAGTGAAATTCGTGTGGGGGCTATATCTAAATCTGAACCGATTTTCTTCAAATTAAATAGCGTTCGTCCTTATCGCGAAAAACTTCGTTGTGCAAAGTTTCGTTTGGTTCTAACTACAATTGCGACCTGTATCGTGATTACAAGAATAGATGGACAGACCTACGGACGGGCATTGCTAAATCGCTACTTAACAATGGGTCTATCTCGCTTTCTTTTGGGTGTTACAAACAAATGCACAAAGACATAATACTCTCGTGGAGTGTATAAAAATATGTATTATGAGAAGTATAAACATTACGAATGTTTATCGCTGCTTTTTATTTAAGTCATAAATTGATTTTGAAATTTTGCCGAAAAAAAGGGTCGCTTTACGTGGAATCACCCATGTACATTAGTGTGGCTGCATTTCTATGGAGGAAAAAGTTGTCGATGTTCTCGGCTAAACTTAAGGCTTTCGCCCAAAATAGTTCGCTTTCAAAATAACCACTACAGACGATGACACTGTGGCACTCGGTGAAGGGTATTTAATATTCATCCCAGCCGATCTAAATGTAATGTATATTTCGTGCAGTTGTATATATTTCCTGTCGTTAACTGGCAACCATCAGCACTGGGATTTGCCACCTTTCGTCAGCTTTGAAAAAGTCAAATATTTACTTTAGTTTTTTTCTGCTATTACTTCACCTTTTCAGCATTTTAACACGAGAACGATTTACGACTTTTCAGGTAAATCAGTTTCAGTTTTCTTTGCAGATTAATGCTGCAATTTCAATTACGGCTATAACGGAAAGATACGCGGTGTTGGAAAAATTGACACCGAGCTAATTCTTGTGTGTCGATGCCTTTTTTTACAACTAGCATATTGCAGTGCTTTGGGATACGGCGAAAGATGCGTAAACACATCAGAGAAAAATTGATTTTCTTGCGATTTTTAGCACAATTGTAAGAAAAACACCTACGCAAAATTTTTCAGATTTTTAAATTAAATATTTTTACTTTAAGATATGGCGAGACGAAAAATTGATGTACTTGTGATTTTTATTGATCTAAAGCCTTCTTGAAGCTTAATTGTAAGAAAAAAACCAACTCGGATCTTTAAATTGCATTTTGAATTGTTTTCTATTGCCAACCAGATACTGGTAAATTTACATCTTTGGGGCAAAAAGGGGCAGACATGGTACATATTAAACGACAACAGCTAGAAACACGAAACACGGTGTGTACATTCCTCTAATTGAGTAGATACATAATATGAAAGTATGTTTTCCGAATTCGTACTTTTAAGGGGTAAAATGGAAATAGAGGGATAAGAATGGTACCAACCAATCGGTTGCACCTAGAAGAATGAAATTCGGTGTATATATTCCTCTGATTGCGTAGACAAGTAAAATAAACAGATTTTTCCAAATTCGTACTTTTTGGGGTTAAAATGGAAAAAGGGGATAAAAATAGTACCAACCAAATGACCGCTGCTAGAGTCATGAAATTCGGAGTATAAATTCCTCTGACTGCGTAGACACGGAAAATAAATGGTATTTTCCAAATTCGTACTTTTAAGGGGTAAAATGGGAATAGAGGGATAAGAATGGTACCAACCAATCGGTTGCACCTAGAAGAATGAAATTCGGTGTATATATTCCTCTGATTGCGTAGACAAGTAAAATAAACAGATTTTTCCAAATTCGTACTTTTTGGGGTTAAAATGGAAAAGGGGATAAAAATGGTACCAACCAAATTTCCGCAGCTATAATCATGGAATTCGGTGTATACATTCCTCTGACACGCAAAATAAAAAGATTTTTCCAAATTCGTACTTTTTACTTTTACGGCAAAAATTGGCTGAATCATACATGAGATAATGGATTTTCAAATTTTGGAATTTTGGAATCAAAATAGAATGGAAATACAACCAACTGTAGCACCCGCTATCTACCAATATTTATGGTATGTAAGCTTTTTGAAAATATAAATAGAAGATTTTTTTGGAATGGACTTGATGTGTTATTTCGATATGTAAACGTAGCCTTGCCTTATAAGCATTATGTTTTCAATATTTGTACAGTGAAAGCTCTGTTTGCGGATAACTCCCGTGGGCGGACATCTCCCTTGTGCGGACAAATTTTGTTTTCAAGGGCCCATTCCGCTCTACTAAACGGACATCTGCACTTTAAAAAAACTTCGCCGACAGCGAGTGTCCGCTTATGAGAGCTTTCTCTGTATTTGTTTTGGTTTGGCTATATTACTTGTTTCTGATAATCCTAGTAAAAACTAGATATTTTGGACGTAGGAAGTGGTACAAAACATTTCGAAAGTCGGCAGCTTTGATGGAAGCAGAAAGAATACATAAATCATCCATTAGAACAATCAAGATAAGTGTGTGTTGATATCTCTAGTACAAAACATCCTCGTAAAAAACATCCTCGCTATATAACTTTGTACTCACTGACATTGACCTAGTATCCAAAGCCGGAATCTAGCGGCTAATACATTATTAAAAACAAGTAAATAAAGGCTAAAGTCGGGCGGGCCGACTATATAATACCTTACACCACTCCCTTCGTATGTACCTCGCTTTGATTACTAAACCCAGGTATTTCATGGGAGCAATTTTATGTAGTTCATATAAATTATACAGTTACTATAAATTCATCTTTAGTCATATTTAACGTATATGGTTAATAATATGGTAATTGATCCAATTATCCGACAGACAAACACAAAAAGGGGGTCTATAACAACATTTTGGGCCTGATCCAAAACGTGGGCCTATATATTTCTCATTTACGGTAGGTATTCCTTGTTGAAAAATATCTAGATGTAGTTTCTAGAGCTATAATAGGTCAGAATAGGCTTATACCAAAGTATGGACATATTTGCATCTCCCAAACAAGTAAGGAAAGGCTAAAGACGGACAGACTTTCTATCTCATTACAATTCAATTCTATCTATATCTAAATCTGATCCGATCTTACCCACTTTCAGCATAGGTGTTTCTAGTTCGATTATAAAATGTTGTGCCAATTTTAAAGAAAATCGGGTACAATAGGTTTCTAAAGCGGAAAAAGTGAAATAGGGCGCGACATTTGTATGGGGGCTATATCTAAATCTGAACCGATCTTACCCGCATTCTGCATAGGTGTTTCTAATTGGATTGTAAGATGTTGTGCCAAATTTAAAGAAAATCGGGTACAAGATGTGGATTTTAGAGCGGAAAAAGTAAAATCGGGAGCGACATTTGTATGGGGGCTATATCTAAATCTGAACCGATCTTACCCGCATTCAGCATAGGTGTTTCTAATTGGATTGTAAGATGTTGTGCCAAATTTAAAGAAAATCGGGTACAAGATGTGGATTTTAGAGCGGAAAAAGTAAAATCGGGAGCGACATTTGTATGGGGGCTATATCTAAATCTGAACCGATCTTACCCACTTTCAGCATAGGTTTTCTAGTTCGATTATAAAATGTTGTGTCAATTTTAAAGAAAATCGGGTACAATATGTGGATTCTAAAGCGGAAAAAGTGAAATCCGGAGCGACATTTGTATAGGGACTATATCTATAGCTGAACCGATCTTACCCACTTTCAGCATAGGTGTTTCTAGTTCGGGTACTATATGTGCTTTATAGGGCGGAAAAAGTGAAATCGGGAGCGACATTTGTATGGAGGCTATATCTAAATCTGAACCGATTTCCTCCAAATTCAATACCGATGGTTCTGGCCAGAAAAAATAACTTCTGCCAAATTTCATGACAATCGGACAACAATTGCGACCTATAGAGTGCGAACAAGCTTAGATGGACAGCAGACGGACAGACAGACATCGTTAAATCGACTCAGCTGGTGATTCTAAGCCGATCGGTATACTTAAAGGTGGGTCTAGCTCGATTATTTCTTGGTGTTACAAACATTTGGCGCGAAACTAACTTATAATACCCTAGCCCACGAAGTGGTGTAGGGTATAGAAACTATACATGGCTTTTGAATCATAATTGTCATTAGCATTAATAAGGCAATAATGCTGCTGGATAAAGTCTAAAGATTCTCCGGAGTTGCACCTGGGTTGACGGTGGCACTAACACTTTTGTAGGTGAGACTTGTCAGATATGTTTTTTCATTATCGCCAATGCACTATGGTCCCAAATCAATTTTCCATTTTTTGGCAGAAATTGGAAAAAATTAAATCGGAAATTGTTAAATGTGTATATATTTTCTTAATGGCAACACTCCAAGCTATCAAGAATATGTATTGGAGAAAACTAGGTGGCAACACTGCAAGTCTGAGAGGCATTTAAAGTTTGCCGTTGAAACAAGTGGGATTAATTCAAGTCTAAGGCAGATATACAAAATACTTAAAATTAAGGCGTAAAAAGAATATAATGAAGTGGCTATATTATTGAAAACGGCGTAAGTAGTTGAAAAATATATTTAACATTTTGTGATTACTGTAGTATTGTTAGTTTTCTTAAGTGTTTTAATTTTGTGATTCGTAATGAGCATAACCTATAAATGTCGTGGACCAAAAGATATATGTATTACTCAACTTGACTCAAAGTGTAAATGTGAAGGTGTTCGTCTGAGTGTGTAGTTTATGGTCGAATTAATATCTCGTCAGCATACATATATTTGATCATATCTCTGAATCAGATTTGTGCATGAGACCCATCAAAATCTCATTTTAAAGGTATTGTAAGTACCTTTAAAATGGTATATAACGTTATTCACATTTCTGTACACATGTAGACGTTTTATATTATTTCCTGAAATAATTATTTAAATTGCAGTGTCATGTAGAATATTTGTATGCTATATTTTGCTTTTGTAATAATGTTCAGAAAAACATTGTTCGTCAAAGCGAAATGAGTTTCATTATTTTAAGCTTTCTTAAAATTTAGTTTTTGGTCACCCTGTATTAATACAGAGTGATAATTATGTTGGTTATATGGGAGGTTGCAATGGGTGTGGTCCGATCGGCGCAATTTTATTTTAATTTTTTATGTGTGTCTTGACTAGCAAATGTGCAAAGTTTGTAATTATATTGTATCTTTATTTATCGACTTTATGCCATACAAAATGGATTTGGGACCAGTGTGCAATGTAGTAAAGGAAAATCATAACATTTGTAGCCTCCATTTTCTTTTCATTATATCAATTATTTAGAAATTTAGATTTTAAATAGAATTTTATTGGGGCGTTGCACAGAGGGATTTGTTAATACAAAGTTTGGCAAAAAATATAAGGAGTACTCGCAGAATGTTGAAATTTTGCTCTGAGCCTTTGGTTAGCTCAATTAAGAAAAATAAAAAGTTTCATCAAAATTGGCCACGTCCAGTACCCACTGCCCATAGAACCAACAATTTATTTTTGGCCCAAACTTTCTGAAATTAAATAAATGAAATTAAGAATAAAATAAAGTTTCATCAAAATTGGCCACGCCAACCTCCCACCGCCCATTTTTTGGTCCAAACTTTTTTAAAATTTGGCACAGAACCTTTTATTACCTCAATTAAAGCCCACCGCCCACATAACCCACATTATATGTTTCTCACTTTTTGTTTTTTTAGCAAAACTAATTATTTTATAAATAAATTTCAGTACCTGCATTTAAATATAGACTTTTATTCATCATCTATCATTTCTGTAACTATATCATCAAGTTCTAGAACCTGTTTACGGGGTTGATATCTAATGCTACTTATAAAAGGATCTGACGATACTAGGAGTCGATGAAAAACATCTGTATTTGTTGAAACTCTATCACACTTTCTGGAGAACTTTAATCTATAACTTCTATAATCCATTATTTTTTTCTATATCTTTTTGTAATTTTTTTATATTAAAAATTACATGAATTTGGAGTCAAATTTTATGATTTTATAAATGATTATTAATTATTTAAACTTTTTTAATTAATTTTAATTGATAGTATGGAGTCTTACCTTTCATTTTATTATAGCGGGAGCACCAAGCACGACCGAGCAATCTTTTTTTCTTCCAGAGAAGTTTGCAATCACGTCACATTATAGAACAATTTTTATTCTATCATATCTTTTAAGCCATATGAAAAAGGCTATATTTAATAAAATCACTATTTAAATTAGAGCAATAAAATTATCTAACGAACAAACACTATAGAAGTGCGTAAACAGTTTTCAATATTTTGAAACAAAATTTACATGTGACTCTACATAATTATTTCAAAGACAAATAAAGGTTTTTTTTATGTTCTCCACCTCCAGGATGGAGGTATACTAACTTTGTCATTCCGTTTGTAACACCTTGAAATATCGACCTGAGACCCTATAAAGTATATATATTCTTGATCGTCATAAAATTCTAAGACGATCTAGCCATGTCCGTCTGTCCGTCTGTTGAAAGCACGCTAGCATCTAAACGAAAGGAGCTAGAACGTTCAAATTTACCATAAATGCGTCTTATAGTCGTAGATCAGTTGGGATTGAAATGGGGCGAAATCGGCCCAAAGGGAAAAATTTTTCCCTCACAAGGACTAAAAATACCCACAATAATCCCTAATATTTTATCGTATTTAAGCATGTTTTTTGAATATGTCTGTTTATATTTGCTTGATATTTAGTATGCGCACTCCCCGTATAGCAAAAAAGTGCACCATAAAGTGATTCTTATTTGTAGGGGATGAAATGGGACCAAAAAGGGATAAAAATGGTACATATTAAACGACAACAGCTAAAAACACGAATGTACACGGTGTGTACATTCCTCTAATTGAGTAGATACATAATATAAAACTATTTTTTCCAAATTCGTACTTTTAAGGGGTAAAATAGGAATAGAGGGATAACAAGTAAGGAAAGGCTAAAGTCGGGCGGGGCCGACTATATAATACCCTACACCACTCCCTGCGTATGTACCTCGCTTTGATTACTATACCCAGGTTTTTCATGGGAGCAATTTTATGTAGTTCATACAAATTATATAAATTATATTCACATAATTTATATGCTATAAATTCATCTTTAGTCAAACTTAACGAATATGGTAAATAATATGGTAATTGATCCAATTGTCCGACAGACAAATACAAATTATACAGTAGTTAACCAAAGTTATACCAAAGTATGGACATATGGGCATCACCCAAACAATTCTCATTGCAATTCAATTCGGTAAAAAATTGAAATCGGGAACGATTTTTGCATCCTGTAAATGTATGTGTTTGACAAAAAATGTTAAATCGGAAAGGACATTTGTACGGGGGTATATTGAAACCTGGAACGATGTGACCCGCTTTCACCATGTCTGTTTATGGGTGAAATATAATATGTAAAATTTGGCCAAAATCGGTTAAATATTCGGGAGCAACATTTGTATGAGGGCTATATCTAAATCTGAACCGATCTTACTCACTTTCACCATAGGTTTTTTAGTTGGATTCTAAGATGTTGTACCAATTTTAAAGAAAAACGGGTACACTATGTGGATTTTAGAACGGAAAACGTCAAATCGGGAGCGACATTTGTATGGGGGGTATATCTAAATCTGAACCGATCTTACCCAATTTTTGCATAGGTGTTTCTAGTTGGATTATAAGATGTTCTGCAAAATTTAAAGAAAATCGGGTACAATATGTCGTTTCTAGAGCGGAAAATGTCAAATCGGGAGCGACATTTGTATGGGGACTATATCTAAATCTGAACCGATCTTACCCAATTTTTGCATAGGTGTTTCTAGTTGGATTATAAGATGTTCTGCCAAATTTAAAGAAAATCGGGTACAATATGTCGTTTATAGAACGGAAAATGTCAAATCGGGAGCGACATTTGTATGGGGGTATATCTAAATCTGAACCGATCTTACCCAATTTTTGCATAGGTGTTTCTAGTTGGATTATAAGATGTTCTGCAAAATTTAAAGAAAATCGGGTACAATATGACGTTTCTAGAGCGGAAAATGTCAAATCGGGAGCGACATTTGTATGGGGGCTATATCTAAATCTGAACCGATCTTACCCAATTTTTGCATACGTGTTTATAGTTTGATTATAAGATGTTCTGCCAAATTTAAAGAAAATCGGGTACAATATGTCGTTTCTAGAGCGGAAAATGTCAAATCGGGAGCGACATTTGTATGGGGGCTATATCTAAATCTGAACCGATCTTATCCAATTTTTGCATAGGTGTTTCTAGTTCGATTATAAGATGTTCTGCCAAATTTAAAGAAAATCGGGTACAATATGTCGTTTATAGAGCGGAAAATGTCAAATCGGGAGCTACATTTGTATGGGGGCTATATCTAAATCTGAACCGATTTCCTCCAAATTCAATACCGATGGTCCTTGGCCAGAAAAAATAAATTCTGCCAAGTTTCATGACAGTCGGACAACAATTGCGACCTGTAGAGTGCGAACAAGCTTAGATGGACAGCAGACGGACAGACGGACAGACGGACAGACGGACAGACAGACATTGTTAAATCGACTCAGCTGGTGATTCTAAGCCGATCGGTATACTTAAAGGTGGGTCTAGCTCGATTATTTCTTGGTGTTACAAACATTTGGCGCGAAACTAACTTATAATACCCTAGACCACGAAGTGGTGTAGGGTATAAAAATGGTACCATCCAAACGGCTGTACCTAGAATAATGAAATTCGGTATATACATTCTTCTGATTGCATAGATAAGTAAAATACACGGATTTTTCAAAATTCGTACTTTTTCGGGTTAAAATGAAAAAAGGGGATAAAAATAGTACCAAACTAATGACCGCAGCTAGAGTCATGAAATTCGGAGTATACATTCCTCTGAGTGTGTAGACACGGAAAATAAACTGATTTTTCGAAATTCGTACTTTTTGGGGTTAAAATGAAAAAAGGGGATAAAAATAGTACCAATCAAATGACCGCAGCTAGAGTCATGAAATTCGGAGGGTATATAAAGTTCGGCCCGGCCGTACATAACGCCGTTTTTACTTGTTTTGAATAAAATTTCTACCAAACTGCATCATTAAATTTTTAAATTTTATGTGTCGAAAAAATGACTAATTGCACAAAAATCCCACTGTGCGTTGTGGGCGACTATCAACTAGAACCACAGGCTGAATCAAATTACTAACATGGAGGACCAATGAATGGAGCACTTGGACGGAGTATTTGTCGAAAATAGACGCAAGCTTTGAAAAGCGTTTGTAAATAAACCAAAGTAATTTCGGAAACTTCGATCAAGGTCCACAAAAATCTATGCTTAATTACGGTAAATAGTAAAAATTATCACAGATACTTGCCTCTCGATCATTGGAATGTTGCATAAAGAGTTCTTTACAGATAAGTGTGTCATTGGAAAATGTTACTGCCACAAGTGAAACTTTACAAATATCACAGTTGTGGCAATGTACCATGAAATTATTCTCAAATACTAAACCCAATGCCCTACCAGATCAAGGTCACCAACAATAAGGTTAAACTAACATCTCCCATGCTTCGTGGGCAAGAACAAAGGTTGAACGGACTCATAAACGGCGACTAAGGACACTTTCAAGCCGAAAATGTACGGACTCCTTCCTTCCTTCCTTTGGCAAATGTTTCCCCATTTATTTCGTTCTACGTATATGCTGTACGTTACGAAACATTTGTGGCCACCCGTTCGCTTCAGTCAAAACACTTTGCCCGGCCCGTAAATGCAAATTTACGTGTCAACATTTATGGACTCATTTGAGTATAATTGAATTGTCTCACGCGATTTTGTACTTCAGCCAACCACCACCAACTTCTAACTCGCACTTGAAATACAAATGGAAAATAGAAAAAATGGGAGAACGTAAAAAACAACAGCCACAATAACTCAAAATAATTGCAACTAAATATTCAAATATAATTTTCAATTCAGATACGCTCCGCTTCGCCTCGTCCCGGCACAAGTGGTGCCTGTGCTAGAGCTGTTGTTGCCAGAATTTAACATAAATCTAAATCAATTATTCGTAATATTCGGCGTTTGCTCATTTCTCATTTGGGCCATACGCTGCCAGCCACACACCGCCGCTACCACCAAAGACATGCTGAAACAAATGGCCAAACTAAATGAAATATAATAAAATTACACCCACAATTGCCATTAGGTTTTTATCATTAATGCAATAATCTCTTTTGTTTAGTTCGAGTTTGAGTCGGAGTCGGAGTATGTTCTTTCGTTTATTTGTTCGTTGGCTCGTTTGTGTAGTTGTGTGATTTTTTGCCAACTTCCGGGTTTCATTCTGCAAGGATTTCCTTTTCATTTTGCAACTTAGCGCAATAGCGTGGGAGTGGGGATACTAGCCAGGAGGTGGCTGTATAATGCAATGCAATGAAAAACTAAGGGATAATTTGAGACTTCCTTAATACAGATGTGAATATAATAACATTTTGTGTAATCGCAGACATAATATTTAATTTCAGTTAGGATTCATTAGGGTCATGCGGGAAAGCAAATTAAAGACAATTATCCAACTTTCACATTTCCACAACAGGGTCAATATTCCGTTTCGTAGAAAGGATAATTAAACTCAGACACACACACACACAAGAACACAGCGGCGAATGAACTCAAGACAGCATGTCAGGGTATCACATTACTCAATCATCTCTGTATCTCGGAATTAAAAAAAATGTGTGCCATTAATGCAATTTTATTAAAATTACCATCGCGTAGGTAAAGCGATTTTACATAAACCCCATAAAAATCATGTTTTTCTCTAAAACAACGCATAGTGTGCGGGTTTCACAATTTTAGTGGCAAAAGTTCATATCTTGAAGGTCATTCGCTATTTTGCCTCTAAATGTTGTCTAAACTTATATTAGCGTCATTTTTGAGGAAAACTTGATTTGTTCTCAACCAGATCACAGTCAGTGTTGCCGTTTTGGGCTTTTCCTACCAAATTTGGTAGGTTATTTTTCGTTTCGTACGATAAGTAGGCTAAATCTTATTTTAGTAGGTTTTATAGATTTTTTATTGCAAAAAGAAAACGTATTGAAATTAGTGAATGGTAAATCGATTCCGATTCTAATCGAGAATCGATTACATGTGTCCAACTTTATACTGGAATCGATTATCGATGCTTGGGAATCGAAATTTAATTTAATGAAAAACACCCAAAAAGTATGTACTAACTTTGTACGTCCTTTTGGTGGTAACAAGTTGTGAAATTTAAAAGCTGCAATTTTATTAATTAAACAAAAGGAAATGACACTAAGTGTGGAATTGATATAAAAAATTGACTGTGGTATAAAGGTTAGGAGCTTAATATGTACCAAACACTGGGGTTTTCGTACCTCCAAACAGTCCAAGCATTTGGAAAAATTAAATTATTGCGTAAAAATACATCCCAATGCTAGATAGATCGCTTGTAATGGGAATATCGGATAAAGTAGTAGACGATAATGATGTAACATATTATACAAAATATGCATAAATAAAACTGCCGATGAAAAAGTATTTTTAAGTGCTTATGGAAATACTATTTATACAGAATTGATCTATGTAGAAAGTTTTATTCAAAATGGTGAGAGCGGCCACGTAAACCAAGATAGTTTTCTATTTTAATATTATTTATATTTCGTGAAATAAAGTATTATATGTTAGATAAACACGAATTGTTAGTAACAACAATGAAAACTCTAACATATACTGAAAATACGGTGAATTAGTTCAGTCGATTTTTTCTGTATCATTGCTCACTACTACAATACAATTTCCTGAACTTTTGGATATCATTTACATTTTAATATCAAGATCTTCGAGAAAATCTGATATATTCATAATCGCATTTGACTAATGAAACTATCATTAGAACAACTTTTTATAGTTGTTTTCATGTTAGTGTTAATTAGAAAGTGTCAGTTTTGATGAAATATTACACAAAACTTGATCGAATTCATCAGTACTTAAAAGACCTCAAAATAAATGACTAATTTCAAAACATAGTCTAGGCGAAAAAAATGAGAAACTAACTTTAAAATTCAATATCTCAAAAACGAAGAAAAGCAATAGTTTGAAATTTGATAAACTTATAGAAAACTTTCTTCTAAAAATATTAAAAAAATAAAAGATTTCAGATTTCGAAATGTTAAATTTATTCCTAAAAGTAAAGGTGAACATAAAATTATATATTTTTGCGATGGTATCATTCAATAGATCGGAAAAAAATCTATAAGAAAAGCGTTTCCCAAAAACTATATATATTATAGACTAGCAGTACCCGCTGCTTCGCATGCGAAGTTATTTGTTAATTTTATCCGTCTTTGTTTTTGGATAGTATTTATTTAATTTTCTTTTGGTGGATATAGATATTTAATTAATTAAATGATTGTACAGCATTTTTATCCATTTTCGTCCCGCGCACCCCTTAAAAGTACAAATTTCGAAAAATCTAACTAACACACTAAATTTCACGATTCTACCTGTAAAAGTTGGTACCATTTTTATCCCTTTTTGTCCCGCTCGCAACTTAAAAGTACAAATTTCGAGAAATCCATTTATGTTGCAAGTCTACGTTGTAAGAGAAATTTAAACACAAAATTTCACGACTATAGCTGAAATATTTTATTTAGTACTATTTTTATCCCGCTCATTGTTCATAAGTACAAAATTAGAAAAATTCGTTTAGATTTGCGCTTCTCGTTGTCAGTGGAACTTACACGCCACATTTCACGACTATAGGCCCAATACTTTAGTTGGTACAACTTTTATCCCTTGTTGCTCACCCCCTATAAGAAAATTTCAAAAAATCCATTTAGATTGCGCTTTACACAGAGTTTACACTTCAAATTTCCCGACTATAGCTGCAATTTTTAAATTGGAACCCTTTTTGTCCCGCCTACCCCATAAAAAGTACAAATTTCGAACAATTCAATTATACTGCGCTTCTACATGGTCAGAGGAATTTACATACCAAATTTCACGATTCTAGCTGTAATACTTTAGTTGGTACCATTTTTATCCCTTTTTGTCCCGCTCTTCTCTTAAAAGTACAAATTTCCAAAAAATAAAATTCTACTTCGTTTCTATATGATCAGAGGAATTTACATACCAAATTTCACGATTCTAGCTGTAATACTCTAGTTGGTACCATTTTTATCCCTTTGTGTCCCGCTCGGCCCTTAAAAGTACAAATTTCGAAAAATCCCTATTTGTAGCTCGTCTGCATGGTCATTGCAAGGACCTCACCGAATTTCATGTTTATAGCTACTGCCGTTTAGTCAGGACGAAGGTTCGATGTTTATCCCTTTTTGGGCCATTTTATCCCCTAAAAGTTCGAATTTCATAAAACCCTTTCTTAGTCGACGTCTACGTCGTATTTGGGAACTACCCTGAAATTTCATGACCCTGGCTTCAGCCGTTTGGTCTGGGGGCTGGTCAATGATAAGTCAGTCAGTCAGTAACGCAACTCTTTTATATAAAGGGTGATTTTTTAAGAGCTTGATAACTTTTTTTTAAAAAAAACGCATAAAATTTGCAAAATCTCATCGGTTCTTTATTTGAAACGTTAGATTGGTCCATGACATTTACTTTTTGAAGATAATTTCATTTAAATGTTGACCGCGGCTGCGTCTTAGGTGGTCCATCCGCTTAGTCCAATTTTGGCATTTCCACGTTTTTGAGTAACAGAGACCCAATTGGTGCGAACGGCGACGAATCGAAAATTGGTGGTCATCATTAACACTGGCCGATACAGCTGCGATATTTTCTTCAGTTCGCACTCTACGTAAGCGTGTTGGTGGTTTAATGTCCAACAATGTAAATTTGGTGCGAAATTTAGTCACAATAGCCCGAATAGCCGCTTCAGTGGGTCGATTAAACTGACCATAAAATGGAAGCGCGCAATGAACTTTCTTAACAGAGCACGCATTTTGATAATAAAATTCAATAATTTGCAAGCGTTGTTCGTTTGTAAGACGATTCATGATGAAATGTCAAAGCATACTGAGCATCTTTCTCTTTGACACCATGTCTGAAATCCCACGTGATCTGTCAAATACTAATGCATAAAAATCCTAACCTCAAACAAGTAAAAACGGCGTTAAGTTCGGCCGGGCCGAACTTTTTATACCCTCCACCATGGATTGCATTCCACAGAGGATGTCGATTTTCGTAGAAGTGCAGTAATATTACAGGAAAATATAAATTTGTTAATATAGCCAAACGAAAACAATACAAATATTGAAAAAATAATTTTATAAATAAATATAATATTTTAATTATTTCAAACCACGCTTATAAGGCAAGGCTACCAATACGTCAATTCAAAAAATAATTATTCTTCTATTTATATTTTGAAATATATTTTCAAAGCCATAAAAATTGGTAGATAGTGGGTGCTACATTTGGTTGTATTTCCATTCTATTTTAATTCCAAAAGTAAAAATTTTGAAAATCCATTATCAGAAGTACATAGTGCAAAATAACCTAACTTCATGATTCAACCAATTTTTGCCGTAGAAGAAAAAGTACGAATTTGGAAAAAACTTTTTATTTTGCTTGTCTGACTGCGTAAGATGAATGTATACTCCGAATCGCATGACTCTAGCTGCGGTCATTTGGTTGGTACTATTTGTATCCCCTTTTTCCATTTTAACACCAATAAGTACGAATTTCGAAAAATCCGTCTATTTTCCGTGTCTAAGCAATCAGAGGAATGTATACACATGAGGGTATACAGCTAGTATACCCTCATCCTGGAGGTGGAGGGTATAAAAATAGTACGAATTAAACGACTACACCTAGAACAATGAAATTCGGTGTGTACTTTTAAGGGGTAAAATAGGGATAGAGGAATAAAAATGGTACCAAGCAAACGGCTGCATCTAGAATAATGAAACATCCATCTAATCGTGTATACACGTAAAATAAAAGCATCTTTCGAAATTGGTACTTTTAAGTGATGAAATAAGTAAAACGGGATAAAATTGATACTGACCAAACGGTTGCAACTACAATCATAGTTTTCGGTGTGTATATTCCGTATGTATAGATGTACAAAATAAAGCATTTTTCGAGATTTGTACTATTAAGTGGACAACAGGTCGATGTGGGATACAAATGGTACAAATCAAACGGCTACTATTGATGCATAGCTTCGAAAAATAAAACTATATTTCGATATATGTACTTTTAGGGTCAAAATGGGTAGCTAGAAAGATAAAACTCGCTGTGCACATTCCTCTGACTGTGTATACCCACAAAAAAAAGACGTTTTCGAAAATGTTCTTAGGGAAACAATTCACCATACCTAATTCCGCAGTATTCGTCATAATTGTAAAATTATAATTTTTCCAAATTGCGTTTCTTGTCGAAGCTGTCGATATAAAATCTTTGTATATGTCACCGTGAGCGTTTCACGTTTTCCATTCATAAAATCTATTCTTGGAAACAATCATAATCTTCAAGTAACATTGAATTTATGAATAGGTAATTATGTATAATTTTTTAAAATGCTACACAGCTGATTTAATGCAGGTACAATTACTACCAGCGTCCCGCTTCAATAACATGACTCATAAAAATCGGACTCAGTATACAGGTTGTAAAAGTGGGGATTTCCATTTTCTTAATATTTCTCAATGGATGTAACCAGGTACTTCTCAGAATTCCTCTTGAGTTCCGATTCAATAACACGGCTCATAAAAAATGGGATAAAATACATATGTTGTAAAACTGTGGGTTTTCACGGTTATCATAACAGGTACCTTTTCATTCAATGTTTCTTCTAATAAAGATTGCAATAGGTACCTAATTTGAAACTTATGCAATATTATTTCAGTTAAATATATCATCTGATAGTGAACAGACGTACCAACCGCTCGAGAATTTAAAGTTATTTTTACTTAAAAAACAAAAATACTGAGATTTTGTGAAATTTACAATTAAATATTTTGTGAAGTGCTAAATACTTTGTGAAGTGTATTAATATATAATAAAATTATAAATTTGTGAAGTTTATTTTAACAGTTTTATATAAACTTAATAATTGTTGTGAAATTATAAACGACGTTTTAAACTTTAGTAATTTCTGTTGTAACTAAAAACTACTTTCATTTCAAAATGCCTAAATTACGTAAGCAGTCGATTCAACAACGACGACAATCGAACAGAATAACGCTTAGAAACTATCGTGAACAAAATCTAGAGACTGATAGGGAACGAAACTCGCAACTGTTAGCTTCTAGACGACAAAATGAAGAATACAGGGAAATTGAACGTATAAGTGACCGTGTATTACATGCAACTCGAAGGAGAAATTTGAACAGAAGAACTATAGAGCAGATGAGAAATACGGTTGAGCACTCCGATAGACGAGAAGACCCCACTTACCGGTGTAATGAACAGGAAAGGGATTCTTTGCTACACAATCTTAGAAGATCCAATCCTACACAACGGGCGATGGAGCAGGAGAGGAATACGCTTGAACATTCTGCAAGGCGAGAAGACACCAACTACCGAGATAATGAACAGGAACGGAATACTTTACATCACGCGATTAGAAGATCAAATCCTGCGCAACGAGCGCTGGAACAGGAAAGAAATACGATCGAACACTCTATTAGGCGAGAAGACCCCAGCTACGGACATAATGAACAGGAAAGGAATACGATCGAACACTCTGTTAGGCGAGAAGACCCTAGCTACCGACATAATGAACAGGAAAGGAATACGATCGAACACTCTATTAGGCGAGAAGACCCTAGCTACCGACATAATGAACAGGAAAGGAATACGATCGAACACTCTATTAGGCGAGAAGACCCCAGCTACCGACATAATGAACAGGAAAGGAATACGATCGAACACTCTGTTAGGCGAGAAGACCCTAGCTACCGACATAATGAACAGGAAAGGAATACGATCGAACACTCTTTTAGACGAGAAGACCCTAGCTACCGACTTAATGAACAGGAAAGAAATACGATCGAACACTCTGTTAGGCGAGAAGACATCAACTTCCGGATTATTGAACAGGGGCGGAATTCTGTCCTTCACGCACTTAGAAGATCTAATCCTGCACAAAGAGCAATGGAACAGCAGAGAAACACAGTTCAACGTCGACTAACCAGACAATCAGTACGAATTAGGAGACAAGAATTAAGTAGGATCAGGAATTGTCGTGTCCGAATTAATCGAATTGATCCAGTAAATCGAGCAAATACAAATGCTAGGCAGGCAGAAAGAAATAGAGATATAAGACAAAACCTTTCACCAGATTCCCGCCTGCAATATTTAGCTACAGACTTAGAGAGACA
Source organism: Polietes domitor (assembly GCA_947397865.1). Lineage (NCBI taxonomy): Eukaryota > Metazoa > Arthropoda > Insecta > Diptera > Muscidae > Polietes > Polietes domitor. Next base: position 26,260,671 of record OX377618.1, on the reverse strand, counting down.
TGTTGATAGAATGTTTTCTGAATTTAATTCAAATGTCAGGAATGGTCCAATATGTGTTTGCATTTGTTGTGGGGGGCTTTGGTTTCCCAACCAAATTAAAACTATAACTAAGAATTTATTTTTAACAAAATATCCTAATTTAGGTGAAGTATTCTTTCTTTCCGACATATTTCCTTCCGAAACAAACAAATACAAATTTTGCAATACATGTCATAAAATAGTTAATGGTGGAAAAATTCCCACAATTTGTCTTTCCAAAGGATTACATTTTTCTTCCATTCCCAATGAATTACAAGGCTTAACGTCTTTAGAAGAAAGGTTTGTTGCTCCTAGAATTCCTTTTATGAGAGTAGTTTCATTGGGTTATAACCGCCAGTGTGGTATAAGAGGAGCCGTTGTAAATGTCCCAATTCCATTGAATTCTACAGTAAGTGTTCTTCCAAGAACTGCCGACCAAACCGAAGTCATACAGGTTCATTTGAAGCGCCGGTTGGCATATAATCATAGTTTTATTACCGAAACAATAAGACCAGGGAAAATTTTCGAAGCAGCTCGATACCTCATTAACACAGATTTGTACAAAAAACACAATATTACAGTTTCCGCTGAATGGTTAAGCAATGTAGGACCTACTGAAGAAGTTCCGTTTATTTCAAATTTAGAAGACCAAGAACTTGTTTCTCGTCTAATAACCGAAAATTCTGAAGAAGGGGAAGTAGAAGAATTTAATCCCCAAGAAACCCTCATAGAAAACAACCCTGTAGAAAACATACGTTTAGAACATATATCCGTAGCTCCAGGTGAGGGACAAAGACCTTTAGACTTACTTCTGGACGAAGACTCTGAGGAATTATCATACCCGTCAATATACTGTGGCATTAAACGGACATCTAACGCAACGATAGGGAAGATTATAAAATCAGAAGCGAGACGTTATGATAGGCGATGTGCACGCGTAGATAAGGTTTTGTACTCTTACAAAAAATTAGAATTCTCGAAAATTAAGAATAGCATATCCACTTGTCTACGGAAGAAGTTCGGACACCAACGATATACAGCAGCTGATGTTCTAGATGATAATTTTATTCAAAATTTGATACAGCACGATGAAGGATATCATATACTGAAAGGGATTCGCTCCTCACCAGCACATTGGGAAGGCGAGAAGAAGAAAGTTTTAGCGATGATCCGCCAATTTGGACTGCCCACATTTTTTGTAACATTATCTGCCGCAGAATCTCAATGGCCGGAGCTATTAGTAATATTAGTTAAAGTCATCGAAGACAGAGATCTGACTGAGGAAGAAGTAATGACCTACACTACACAACAAAAATATGATCTAATAAGGACGGATCCGATCACGTGTGCCAGATATTTTGACCAACGAATACGCCACCTTTTCAAGGCCTTTAAGGCAAATGGAGGAGTTTTTGATGAGTTCAATGTTGTAAAATTTTATTGGAGGATAGAGTTCCAACATCGAGGTTCCCCTCACGTTCACGGGATATATTGGCTAAATAATGCTCCCAAACTAAATATATCTGACCAATCTTCCTTTCCACCAGTCATTAATTTCATAGATAAATTCATATCGACAGATTCTACAATTAATAATGTACAAAATTTTATCAGCTACCAGAAGCACAATCACAGTAGGACTTGCCAAAGAGAAATTCGAGGTCAGAAATTTTGTAGATTCCGCATACCACACCCACCAATGTCAACTACAGAAATTTTGTTACCGCTCCCAGATGATTTAGACACAAATGAATTGAAACGACATAAAGAAAACTATGACAAGATTCATAACTTCCTTAACGCTAGATTATCCAATGAAGAAATAGATGGTATTCAACATTTACAGCAGTTCTTAGATGACACGCGTATTGGCCTGACAAAAGAAGACTACATATTTGCTTTACGTTCATCGCTTAAGAAGCCACAGATATTCTTAAAAAGGACGTTCAAAGATAGGTCGATAAATGCTTTTAACCCTAAAATATTGGCAATGCAGAGGGCAAACATGGACATTCAATTTGTTTTAGATGCATATGCCTGTGTAGCATACATAGTCAACTACATCAATAAGTCAAACCGGGGCGTTTCCAGGTTACTGCAGGAAGCAATGGATGAAATTCGTGAAGGCAATTATTCTGTTAAACAGAGACTCCAACACATAGGAAACAAATTTATCAACGCTTCGGAAGTTTCAGCCCAAGAAGCGTCATACAACATCCTGGGAATGAGTCTATCTCAATGTAGCAGCTCAGAAGTCTTCATAAATACTTTTCCGCCAGAAAAACGAGTTCGCATGATCAAGTCAAAGCAGGAGCTGCGAAATCTTTCTAACGACTCAACCGATATATTCCAATCGAATCTTTTGGATCACTACGCTCAACGACCAGACAGTTTAGATAATACATGTCTGGCATACTTTGCAGCATATTATAATTTCTCCAAAAAACTAAGAAGAAGTTCACGCCAACAACAAGAGGAAGAGGACGATTTCCTTGAGGACGATGATTTAAATCAAGATGATGTCGGGGCTGCACTACGATTGAAAAATAACTCCGGTTATATGTACAAAAGGACGAACGCATCTATCATCCGTTTTCCATCTTTTAAAGCCGATATAAACAGAGAAGATTATTTCCGGGCCCTGTCTATGCTATATTTTCCATGGAGAAATGAAACCGATGACATATTACAGAATGATAACGAGCACACATGCACCATTCACAAAGATGTCATCGAAACAAACAGACTTGAATTTGAAAGATTTAAAGAAGGCGAGCTTGAGGAAATACTTCAAGGAATTCATGATGAAAACAATGATAGCGAACGCAACCAAAATGACAACATAGCTGCAACTCAACTGCTTGATGACGAGTTTCGAGCATTGGCAGTTCCAGAAGTAGATGCAAATTTAAACGTCTTCGACATCGAGAGGAATGAAACGGATGGCGATACCGACTTACGTGATGGTGTTCCAATTATCAGGCTACCTCCTATAATAAGTGAAGACGACCTTTTAACATCCACTAGGACTCTCAATGCTAAGCAACGATCATATCTACATCATCTTTTACAAAACATAGCTGAAAATACGAGATTCTACGAGTACATTGGAGGAGGCGCAGGTGTCGGCAAAAGCCGATTAATTACAACCATTTACCAATCTGTTACTCATAGATTCAACTCTATTCCCGGTGCCAATCCCAACTTGCCCAAAGTTTTGCTGAGCGCACCAACTGGAAAAGCTGCATTCGGTATTGGAGGATCGACATTACATGCATTGTTTTCTCTGCCGGTTAACCAGTACTCCGGTGACTTACGACCTCTTAGCAATGATAACGTCAACTCGCTACTTGCAAAATTCATGGACTTAAAATTAATTATTGTTGATGAAATATCAATGGTTGGAGCAAGAATGCTGGGATATTTAGATGCCCGTCTAAAGCAAATTTTTAAGTCCACAGATGCCTTTGGCGGTATGTCGATCTTAGCTTTTGGAGATTTTAAGCAGCTTCCCCCTGTTGGAGATAAATGGTTATTTAGCTCTAATGTCTCAAATCCATATGGTCTTATAGTTGGAGGAGGATTATGGGATTTATTCAAATTTTACGAGCTGACCCAAATAATGCGACAACGAGAGGATCAAGGTTTTGCATTCGCCCTGAATCGAATGTCTACAGGCGAAATGACAGATGCAGACATACAGATAATAAAATCCAGGATAGCGAATTCAACTACCGATGTACCAACTGATGCAATTCATTTGTTTTGGTCCAACGAAGAAGCTAACCACTACAATTCCATTAGACTGAATCAAATTGACACGGATGAATTTATGTCAAAAGCATTTGATATTGTTAAATCCGATTCATTGCCCCCAGAACAAAGGAGTCGGATTCTAAATTCAGTTGCCAAGTTGAAGACCTCGGAAACTCAAGGACTTTGTGTCGACCTTAAGTTAAAAACATCTGCAAAATATATGATGACGATAAATATAAACACAGGTGACGGTTTGGTAAATGGTGCCACAGGGATTTTGATGTCTATAGATTTGGAAAGAGGAACTTCAAAGCCACAAATACTTTGGATGTTGTTTTCAGATGAAAATGTGGGAAGAGAAGCACGTCGAAAGAAAACACATATGTCAGAACCTTTATGGACCCCGGTTGAAAAATGCCAACGGTCGTTCCAATTTAAGCGCAACGAACAAATCTGCATCGAAAGACGTCAATTCCCATTGGTTATTGCGGAAGGAATTACAATTCATAAGAGTCAAGGAGCTACTTACGAAAAAGTTGCAGTTCACACTCGTAATAGAATGAATAGAGCTGCTTTGTACGTCGCCTGCAGTAGAGCAACTAATGCATCCGGTTTATTTGTCATTGGTGAATTCAATCCCCCGAAACCTTTTGATGAATCCGATCCCGTTAAAATGGAGCTTCAGAAATTACATACAATAAAATCTCTACAACTACAACATAACTTCATGCTAAACGACGACATGCGAATAAAAATATTTTATGAAAACATCCAAAGTTTCCGTGCTCATCAAGAGGATATTGCGACTGACAACACAGTAATGAATGCCGATTTTATTTGCTTGGTCGAAACATGGACTTTTCCGGAAGAAGCCCACAATTTTCCTGGATTCTCTGTTCAAGGCCGAATAGATTGTTTCAACAGTGAGCAAGATGAACAAAGAGCACGAAATAAAAGAGGCATCATTATTTACGTCCGAACTAGTAAACTCCAAGATGCGAAAATAATTTTAAAGAGAGATCATAGCGTTGGAAACCAAACATTCCAATACATTGCTCTATGCTACAAGGATATATATTTAATCGTGTTGTATAGAAACTCTGCATTTCCTGAAGGTATGTTCAGAGAACTTCTAACACAGGCTGTAGACGAGTTAATGGTCATTTCCAAAAACTCCAAAAAAATATTTATCATCGGAGATTTTAACATATGTCGACGAAGTTTGGATAATTCAACTGAAACAATTTTGTGCCGAAAAGGATTTTCATCTCTTCTGGAAAAAAACCACCCCAACAACTAAACATGGAACTCATATTGATTGGATGTTTTCAAATCTTCTGCAAGATACAGTAAAATGTAAAGTATATGCGACACCACACAGCCATCATGACGCTATCGTAGCAGGATTTTAAGATATTTTTGTTAAATTTGACCAAATAAATAAAAACTTAAATTATATTTAGATACTTAGATTACTTAATGTTTAATTAATTTTATTCATATTTATTATTGATGTTTTATTTAAAAATATAGGCTATGTAAATAAATTTAATTTTAATTTCACCTAATTATTGTACATGTTTTTATTTAAACAATTTTCAGAGGGGATCCATGGTGGAGGGTATATAAGATTCGGAACGACTGAATATAACGTCTCTTTTACCTGTTTTAATATAGCCAAACCAAATCAAATACAAATATTGAAAAATTAATTTTATTAATAAATAATATAATATTTAAATTATTTCAAAAAACGCTTATAAGGTAATGCTACCAATACGTCAATTCAAGAAATGAATATTCTTATATTTATATTTTCCAAAAGCCATAAATATTTGTAGATAGTGGGTGCTACAGTTGGTTGTATTTCCATTCTATTTTAATTCCAAAAGTACAAATTTTGAAATCCATTATCAGACGTACATAGTGCAAAATAACGTAACTTCATGATTCAACCAATTTTTGCCGTAAAATAAAAAGTACGAATTTGGAAAAAACTTTTTTTTTTGCGTGTCTATGCAGTCAGAGGAATGTATACACCGAATTCCATGATTCCAGCTGCGCCCATTTGGTTGGTACCATTTTTACCCCCTTGACGTTTCTACGAAATTAGAATTTCATCATTCTAGCTGTAGTCGTTTAGTTGGTACTATTTTTATCCTTCTGTAGGTACTATTTTATCCCTTGAAAGTACTAATTTCGTCTATTTTCCGTGTATACGCAGTCAGAGGAATGTATACTCCGAATTTCATGACTCTAGCTGCGGTCATTTGATTGGTACTATTTTTATCCCCTTTTTTCATTTTAACCCCAAAAAGTATGAATTTTGAAAAATCCGTGTATTTTACTTATCTATGCAATCAGAGGAATGTATACACCGAATTTCATTATTCTAGGTACAGCCGTTTGGTTGGTACCATTTTTATCCCTCTATTCCTATTTTACCCCTTAAAAGTACGAATTTGGAAAAAATACTTTTATATTATGTATCTACTCAATTAGAGGAATGTACACACCGAATTTCGTGTTTCTAGCTGTTGTCGTTTAATATGTACCATTTTTATCCCTTTTTTGCCCCATTTCACCCCCTACAAATAAGAATCACTTTATGGTGCACGTTTTTGCTATAAGGGGAATACGCATACCAAATATCAAGCAAATATAAACAGACACATTCAAAAACATGCTTAAATACGCTAAAATATTAGGGATTAATACGCTAAACGAAAGAAGCTAGAACGTTCAAATTTTCCATAAATGCGTCTTATAGTCGTAGATCGGTTGGGATTGAAATGGGGCGAAATCGGCCCAAAGGGAAAAATTTTTCCCTCACAAGGACTAAAAATACCCATAATAATCCCTAATATTTTAGCGTATTTATGCATGTTTTTTGAATATGTCTGTTTATATTTGCTTGATATTTGGTATGCACATTCCCCTTATAGCAAAAACGTGCACCATAAAGTGATTCTTTTTGTAGGGGGTGAAATGGAGCAAAAAAAGGGATAAACATGGTACATATTAAACGACAACAGCTAGAAACACGAAATTCGGTGTGTACATTCCTCTAATTGAGTAGATACATAATATAAAAGTATTTTTTCCAAATTCGTACTTTTAAGGGGTAAAATGGGAATAGAGGGATAAAAATGGTACCAACCAAACGGATGTACCTAGAATAATGAAATTCGGTGTATACATTCCTCTGATTGCACAGATAAGTAAAATACACGGATTTTTCAAAATTCGTACTTTTTGGGGTTAAAATGAAAAAAGGGGATACAAATAGTACCAATCTAATGACCGCAGCTAGAGTCATGAAATTCGGAGTATACATTCCTCTGAGTGTGTAGACACGGAAAAAAACTGATTTTTCGAAATTCGTACTTTTTGGGATTAAAATGAAAAAAGGGGATAAAAATAGTACCACTCAAATGACCGCAGCTAGAGTCATGAAATTCGGAGTATACATTCCTCTGACTGCGTAGACACGGAAAATAGACGAATTTTTCGAAATTAGTTCTTTCAAGGGATACAATGGTACAGAGGGATAAAAATAGTACCAACTAAACGACTACAGCTAGAATGATAAAATTCTAATTGCGTAGAAACGTCAAGGGTCTAAAAATGGTATCAACCAAATGGAATCATGGAATTCGGTGTATACATTCCTCTGACTGCATAGACACGCAAAATAAAAAGTTTTTTTTCCAAATTGGTACTTTTTCTTTTACGGCAAAAATTGGTTGAATCATGAAGTTAGGTTATTTTGCACTGTGTACGTCTGATAATGGATTTTCAAAATTTGTACTTTTGGAATTCAAATAGAATGGAAATATAGCCAACTGTAGCACCCACTATCTACCAATTTTTTTGGCTTTGAAAATATAAATATAAGAATATTTATTTTTTGAATTGACGTATTGGTAGCATTACCTTATAAGCGTGGTTTGAAATAATTAAAATATTATATTTATTTATAAAATTAATTTTTCAATATTTGTATTTGTTTTGGTTTGGCTATATTAAAATAAAAAAATTATATTTTCCTGTAATATTACTGCACTTCTACGAAAACCGACAACCTCTGTGGAATGCAATCCATGGTGGAGGGCCCTTAATGGGTTAGCAAATTCTAAAAAAATTGCAATTGGTTATCAATACCTCTCCAACGAGCCCCTAAAGACATAAATCGAACTAAAAATGTGGAAGTTATTGCGGTTTTTATAAAAAATGCATCAAAAATTGCACTAAAATAGTATAAATCTGCCCTTTATACTGGGTCATATTGCAAGTTTTTAATATGGTTTGATAAGGCTCGGGTCGGTTTTTAATTTCTACCATTCTCATGGTGAATTTTATTCAAGAAAAACCTGATTTATTGAGGTTATTTTGAAGGCGTCCAGCTCACGAATGGACAATGATAAACGCGAAATATTTTTGGGGATCACATAAAACAAACCAATCTTACATTTTAGTCGGGAACATCAACAACATTTTTTCCTTCCTCACAAAAGAAGCCACTCTAATATATATGTGAGATATATGCTACCCAGCAAAAAGAGAGAACCCAAAGAAGTGAAAAAGATGTTCATCTTGTGATTTAATCGAGTTTAATGGAGAATGAATTTAACATGGAGTTGTCATAGGAGAGATGTCCTTTATTTTGAAAGATTTAAAAGTTATTTTATAGTGTTGCAAAGGAACCACTTTTTCACTAGTTTCCATTTCTGTTTAAAAAAAATCCGCCGCTACGAAGGTAGAGCAGCGGATCTTCTGATTGCTACTACGGCACTCTAACCATATCGGCTATCCTCTGTTGTGAGTGCTGAATAACTAAAGCAACCCATTTTGTTCGTTAGAACTGACAATAAAAACATACATATTTATTTAGTATGAATTAATATATAACGCAAATAAAAATTGAATTAAATTAGCATTAAATAAATTAACACTACTTAATTTTACTGATATTATCTAGTATTAATAATTAAAAAAATTAAATATTTGAAGTGCATTAATAACGCAATAAATTTGTATTTTTTAAGCAAAAATTTTTTAATTGGTGAAATTGTAAAAAATAAACATTGTTTATTCATAAAAGTAATAGAAAAGCAAAAAAAGTTTTTTTCCCGAGCCACGATTCGAAACCGCGATTCGATTCGAAACTCGTTCCCATTAACTTGTGAAAATGTTATTATTAAAATGTTACGAGATATAAACATATTATCGACATTTTGGAAGTTGTTTAAAAGAACATCCTCAAAAGCGGGGAAAATTCACATTTGGATTTTGAAAAGCGATTAAAACTGATTCTTACGGAAGAATTCTATTTTTTGCAGGTTATAAGTTTATATTATGTATGCATTTAGTTTGAAATAAACACTCGACCGAAGACTTAAAACTCCCTTCTGCTTGAGGAAGATAACTTCCTTAAAGAGTATATATGACGAATATATTTAAAAGCTTTGCATTTAGATTGTTTCCAGTCGAAATCAATTTAGAATTACTTTTCACTCGGAAAGACAAGCACTCAATTTCTTTGTTCGTCGGTTTTTCCTAAACATATATATTTATGTACATATTTCATATAATATAAGCAATAATAATTATAAACTAATATTTATAGTTAACATTTTTTGGTATGTTCTACACGATTTTGATAGTTTTTTCCGAAAATGTTGGTAGGAAATAATTCTTCTCAGTGGCAACACTGGTCACAGTTCGTTGTCAGCATAGCTACGGTTCGTACTCAACATGACAACAGTTCGTTGCCATCATAATCCCAGTTCGTTGCCAACATAACCTCAGTTCGTTCTGAACGTAACTGAAGTTCGTTGCAAACACGATCACAGTTCGTTCCCAACATGTGAACATGACCTCGGTTCGTTGCCAACATCATCGCACTTCCTTCTCAACATGACCAATGTTCGTTCACAACATTATCACCCTTCGTTTTCAGTATGACCATTGGTTCGTTCCAAACAAGGTCACAGTTCCTTGCCAACATGACCATTATTCGTTCACAACATCATCACTCTTCGTTGTGAACATGACAATGGTTCGTCAATATGAATATGGTTCGTTGACAACAACATCACAGTTCGTTGCCAACATAACCATGGTTCGTTCTCAACATGATCACGGTTCGTTGCCAACATAATCATGGTTCGTTCTCAACTTAACTGAAGTTCGCAACAAACATGATCACAGTTCGTTCACAACATGACCACAGTTTGTTGTGAACATGACATTGGTACTTCACAACATCATCACTCTTCCTTCTCAACATGACCAATGTTCGTTCACAACATTATCACCCTACATTTTCAGTATGACCATGCTTCGTTACCAACATGACCATTATTCGTTCACAACATCATCACTCTTCTTTGTATGACGATAGTTCGTTCTCAACGTTCTTGTTATACCCTACACTACTTCATGGACTAGGTTGTTATAAGTTAGTTTCGCGCCAAATGGTTGTAACACAAAGAAATAATCGAGCTAGACCCACCTAAGCCTTACCGATCGGCTTAGAATCCCCAGATGAATCGATTTAACGATGTCTGTCCGTCCTTTTGCTGTCCATCTAAGCTCGCACTCTACAGGTCGCAATTGTGGTCCGATTGTCATGAAATTTGGCAGAAGTTACTTTTTTGGCCAAGGACGATTGGTATTGACTTTGGAGAAAATCGGTTCAGATTTAGATATAGCCTCCATACAAATATCCCTATAATTTACACTGTTACTGCTCTAGAATACACATTTTACATGGGATCATGACCAAATTTTCAGGATCGTGTTATATTTGAACTAGAAACAGCTCATGGGAAAATGAACCACATGAGTCTATATTTTGATATAGCCCCCATACAAATGTACCTCCGATTTACACCATTTCTGCTCTAAAATTCACATTTTACATCGGATCTTGATCAAATTTTCCACACAATGTTACATTTATACTAGAAACACCTATTTTGAAAGCCAGCTATATAGCTCAATGTTTTAGTATAGCCCCCATAAAAATGGGCCCCCAGTTTGGACTATGATCGCTATTGAACCCACATCTTACATTAGATCTTGATAAAATTTTGCAGAACGTGTTACATTTCAATAAAGAATACCTACTTTGAAAGTGATCTATAAAGACCCACTTTTAAATGTAAAACGCCCTTACAAATGGGCCCCCATTTGAATTATTACCTCCCTAGTACACATATTTTACATCGGAACTTTTACAAATTTTGCATATTCATATTTCATACCAAGAATACCTACTTTGAAAGTTATCTATACGGGCCAACTTTTTAATATAGCGCCCTTACAAATGGGCCCCATTTTTATTGTTACCCCTCTAGGAACCACAATTTACATCGGAAGTTTATCAAATTTTGCATTTTGTATTATATTTCAACTAAGAAAACATATTATGAAAGTCAAATATATGGGTACATATTTTGTATGGGGGTTACAAATTGGGCCCCCATTCTACTCTATTACATCGCTAGAACCCACATCGTGTATTAGATCTCGATATAATTTCCATATCATGTCATATTTCAACTAAGAATACCTACTTTGAAAGTGATCTATATGGAACCACTTTTAAATGTGACGATCGATTTTTTTTCAAATTTTGCAGATTATATTATATTTCAACTAAGAATACTAAGTCAAATATATGTGTCCATACTTTGAAGTAACACAAATGGGGCCCCCATTCTAATTTAATACAGCTCTAGAAACTACGTCTTACATCGGATCATATACCGTGAATGAGAAATATATAGGCCCATGTTTTGGACCAGGCCCCAAGTGTTGTGATAGTCCTCCTTTCAAATGTCGGCCCGATTCATCCTATTACTACTGTATATTTGTTAAATATGACTAAAGATGAATTTATAGTATACTGTATAATTTATACGAACTACATAAAATTACACCCATGAAACACCTGGGGCCAAATTACGGCATACGTATCGTATCGAAATCTCAAATGTTCAACATCTCAAAAACATCATATTTTGATCGAAATTGTAAATTTATTCGTTTGGGACGAATCATTTCATCAAGTTGAAGTATTTTATGCGAATCGTGTCAAAACTTAATAAAATGTCGGCATATTCTGGACTATGAAAAAAGTGGATTTCGATACGATACGTATGCCGTAATTTGGCCCCTGGGTTTAGTAATCAGAGCGAGGTATATACGCAGGGAGTGGTGTAGGGTATTATATAGTCGGCCCCGCCCGACTTTAGCCTTTCCTTACTTGTTTTTTGATGGAATTGGTCACATTTATTTTTTATCAATAATATTATACAATATAAAAAAATGGTCATTATTATTGTCAGTAATGTATTAAAAAAACAATATATAAATTTGAAATATATCTACAATTTCCCATTTCTTTGCAGAACCAAAACCTTAACTGGTTCAACTATATTGGAATTTTTATTTTACCTTATTATTATTTTATTATTTTATACCTTTTTATTTTATTAAGTTAGTTTTCCGTCAAATGTTTGTAAAACCAAAAAATATTCGAGCTACCCGATTTTCTTTAATTTTTGCACAACATATTATAATCTAACTAGAAACTTCCATAATGAAAGCGGCTAAGGTCGGTTCAGATTTAGATGTAGCCCCACACAAATGTCGCTCCCGATTTGACTTTTTCCGCTCTAGGAATCACATATTGTACATCTTACAATCCCACTAAAAGCATCTTTAGTTAAAGCGGGTAAGATCGGTTCAGATTTATATATAGCCCCAACACAAATGTTGCTCCCAAATGTTAAACCTATTTCGGAAACAAATTATTAGTCCTTTTACTATTTTATTCGACACACATGTATGAATGTATAAATTCAAACCACTTGTTAATATTTACAATCATACAACCTGTTAATATTCATTATGCCACATGTTGATATTTACTCTACTTGTTCAATATTGTATGCTACTAGATTATTTCTATCTAATTTTGTGTATAAAAGGTAGAGCAGTTGCTCTGGAAAATCAATTCACATCGAACAATAGAAGCGAACATTTGTAGTTATAAGCGACGGTCCCTTCTAAATAAAGACTGAAAAGTATTTTACAAAACCTTCGAGCTTTTTCCTTTCATTATCTCAGGAACAAGAATGTTTCAATATTATATTTCACCTATAAACAGGTTAAGGTTTCAATATACCCCCATACAAATGGTCTTTCCGATTTAACATTTTTTGTCAAACACATAAATTTACAATATACAAAAATCCTTTCCGATTTCACTTTTTTACCGAATTGAATTGTATATATAAAGTGGAGGGTATCATATAGTCGGTGCCGCCCGACTTTAGTCTTTCCTCACTTGTTATACCCTACACCACTTCGTGGACTAGGGTTTATAAGTTAGATTCGCGCCAAATGTTTGTAACACCAAGAAATAATCGAGCTAGACCCACCTTAAGTATACCGATCGGCTTAGAATCACCAGCTGAGTCGATTTAACGATGTCTGTCTGTCCGTCCGTCCGTTCGTCTACTGTCCATGTAAGCTTGTTCGCACTCTACAGGTCGCAATTGTTGTCCGATTGTCATGAAACTTGTTATTTTTTTCTGGCCAAGGACCATCGGTATTGAATTTGGAGGAAATCGGTTCAGATTTAGATATAGCCCCCATACAAATGTCGCTCCCTATTTCACTTTTTCCGCTTTAGAAATCACATCTTGTACCCGATTTTCTTTAAATTTTGCACAACATCTTATAATCCAACTAGAAACACCTATGGTGAAAGTGGGTAAGATCGGTTCAGATTTATATATAGCCCTCATACAAATGTTGCTCCCGATTTTGGCCAAACTTTACATATTATATTTCACCAATAAACATACATGGTGAAAGCGGGTCACATCGTTCTAGGTTTCAATATACCCCCATACAAATGTCCTTTCCGATTTAAACTTTTTTGTCAAACACATACATTTACAGGATGCAAAAATCCTTCCCGTTTTCACTTTTTTACCGAATTGAATTGTAATGAGAAAGAAAGTCCGTCCGCCTTTAGCCTTCCCTTACCAGGCCCAAAATGTTGTTATAGGTCCCCTTTTGAAATGTCGGTCCGATTCATCCTATTACTACTGTATAATTTGTATTTGTCTGTCGGATAATTGGATCAATTACCATATTATTAACCATATATGTTAAATATGACTAAAGATGAATTTATATAGTAAATACCTGGGTTTAGTAATGAAAGCGAGGTACATACGCAGGGAGTGGTATAGGGTATTATATTGTCGGCCCCGCCCGACTTTAGCCTTTCCTTACTTGTTTTATTCTTAAAATAGTGTCATAATACTATCTTATTAATACAACAAGAACAATAAGAAGAATTTATTTTTATTGTTATGATCCTTTTGTTGCAACAATAAAACTGTACTTTTTGTATATACATTCTTTTTCCGTGGTATCGTTGTTCATCAAACAAAATTTTAAATATGATGAAGTTGCAATAAGTTAAAGTTGCTAGAAATGTTTTTCTGTTTGTGTTCATAACAACGTCAACCAGCATACTTGCCAATCAGTACATATATATTAACTTTTTGTAAGCGTGTGTGGAAGTACTTATTTTTCAACTATTTGTAAGCGTGCCTAGAAGTACTTACAAATTTCTTTGGAATCTCTTTAAAAAAATAATTAGAAACAGATCCGAAAAATAAGTACTGAAGACTTTTGGATTAGCCTTATGTCCAACATTACTTGGTAATGAGAGTTTTTGTTGGGATAATCAGATCAGATATTGGCGAATTTAGTATTTCCTTACATGTTTTTTTAATTTGGCCAATAATTTCCGAGCTATTTAAAGGATACATTTTGTTATTATACACAATTAAATGAAGTTATCATTTTGACAAGAACTTTGTGTAATTAATGTTCTTTTCTCTTTTACTTTTCATAGATTTGCTTCTATTTACTCAAATCGTGTAAAAAGAACATTGTGCGTTGTAGCAAAATGCACATCGTCGCAAAATTTTAGAATTGCATTGCCAAAACTTCCGAATTAACGAAGAAATCCTAAAAACAAACACATTTTACTGTGTAGTCACAATTATTTCGGTCCAATGATGTTACGCGACCTACATTTTAATGTGTTAGCAATTCTGTGTTTTAAATATATCCTAAAAATTTAGCACAAATATTTCCATTGAAGCAAAACTCTTTTAAGTGTTTGTTTGAACCAATATTGCCTAGGAAGCTGATGTAACGCCTGACAGTGTAATTGCTCCTGACGATAATGTAAACCTCAAACCAATTATTTTATCTTATAACTTAAACTAGTTGAGAGGGATCCTAAAATATCCAAGAACACACACAGACTTACATAATCATCTGCCTTATAAACACGGTGTAATTGGCCATGAAGCTCCATATTTCAGACATAACCCATTCAAATGAAACATAAGCAACTTAAGTGATCCTAGCTACTGTTACAACCTGATGAAATATGGGCAGGATTCTCTGTTTCCAACGAATTAATAAATGTTGTTTTGCTGTTTTCCCATATGTAGCACAAAAGGGGGCGGGGGGTGGACGGTTGCAGTGTAATACCCTTAATTTTAATTACTTTTGGCATCCTTCTTCGAAACACACATCCCTGCCACACAACTCTCTCAAGAACACATACACACACGCCATACGCATTTCTCATCAACACAACAATTTATGAATTTTTAAATACTCTCATATAATTTACAGAAAAGAATAAAGGATAAAGTGAGCACACACTCATACGCTAGCCTCCATACAGTCATACTTACGACACATATGCTTCACAAATTTTATGTTGCCAGTGAATGGGTAGAGTGAAGGCACTTCGATGGTGTTCGACCAAGAAAACAAAGCCATCTGAAGCAGCGCAGTAGCACATCTGAGCAGTGATCAGTCATCAGTCAGTGTGCGTCTGAACCAACCGCTCATAAACTCAAATTACAAACCATAAAAAATGCTATGTTTACCATAGAAAGTTAATATTTTATGCGCAATTTGCACAGATTGCCACATATAGAAAGTGCTCAAGTAGGTACAAGGACGCCTCATGCACTCCTCCTCCACTCATTCATTCATGCATACAAAATACTTAAATATTATTTTTTATTAAACATTACACAGAGGCGGAGGGGGCGAAAGGATCGTAACCACAAACTTGTGTCGGCCTGCATTTTGCATGACGACTCGTGTTATCTCGTGTGACAAATTAACAGTCCTGGACAGTGTTGCCATGTTTTTGTGGCTCAACCCTAAACAAGAGTTTGTAGAGAAAGAAAATCCCATAAAAATAATTATATTTTAACTAGTAATAGCCCGCTACACTGAAAAAATTATCTTCATAATATTTATTATTTTGTCTTAACCTCAGTGAAAATTGTTATTAAAAAGTCGCCAAAGAAAAATTTCATGAAATGTATGAAACATGTTTTATAAAGCACAAATCAATGAAAGTGTCATAGAATTTATGAAGCATTTCTTAGAAACTATGAAATGCAGTTCTTCATTCCTTTATGAAATCGCTTCATAAATATTATGCAAAATTTTTAAAAATTCTTTTCTCACATACTAAGCCTTAGCCAGGGGGTTGCACACACAACTTTAGTTGTTGCCATTGTTATGCCTTTTTGTTCCGCTTCCCACTAAAAGTATCAATTTCAAAAACTCCCTATATGTTTGGTATTTACATAGTCGGAGGAGTGTACACACAAAATACCACGATTCCAACTGATATGCTTTGGTCGGTACACATTTTATCCCATTTTGTCACAGAATGTTGATACCGAATTTCATTTGCTCATAGAATTTCTAAAATGTGAATAATAATATAACAATAACTACTTACGCCCACGCTTACAAATGTCTCAAAAATAAGTATTTGAATTTTCACATTAATATGTACAATCTATATAATAACAAGTCGGGCGGGACCGACTATATAATACCCTACACCACTCCCTGCGTATATACCTCGCTTTGATTTCTAAACCGTGGTATTTCACGGGAGCAATTTTATGTAGTTCATATAAATTATACAGTTACTATGAATTCATCTGTAGTCAAATTTAATGAATATTTACCATATTCATAAATAAAGTAATGGATCCAATTTTCCTGCAGATATTCTGAGTCAAGTAAATATAACATGATCTGGAAAAATTTATCAAGATCCAATGACAAATACAGATTATACGGCGGTAATAGGATAAATCGGACATTAGAAGGGGGCCTATAACAACACTTGAGGCCTGTGCCAAAACATGAGCCTGTATTTATTTATTTATTTATTTATTTATTTATTATGAATTACAATACAAAGTAAATTTATATTCTAATTTTGGGTCCAGGGATTGAGCCGGGGTGACTAAGACCATTGCAGCTAGTTATTGCAGCGACAGACCAGTGCCTCTGGTGAGAATCGAACCCACGACCCCCACGCTTATAGCCGAACACGCTACTAACTCGACTACCGGGGCGCTCGAGCCTGTATATTTCTCATTCACGGTAGTTGAAACATATAATGATCTGCAAAATTTGATGAAGATCTGATTTAAGATGTATTTTCAGAGCTGTAATAGAGCAGAATGGGGCCACATTTGGGTTATACCAAAGTATGGTCATATGGGCATCTCCCAAACAAGTAAGGAAATACTAAAGACGGACGGAGCCGACTATATGATATACCCCACTTTATATTTCATGACAATTCAATTCAGTATCAGTGAAATCGGGAAGGATTTTTATCCTGTATATGTATGTGTTTAACAAAAAATGTTAAATCGGAAATGACATTTGTATGGGGGTATATTGAAACCTGGAATGATGTGACCCGCTTCCACTATGTATGTTTATTGGTGAAATATAATATGTAAAGTTTGGCCAAAATCGGTCAAACATTTGTATTGGGGCTATCTCTAAATCTGAGCCGATCTCACCCACTTTCACCACAGGTATTTTTAGTTGGATTATAATATGTTGTGCTAATTTTAAAGAAAATCGGGTACAATATGTGGTTTCTAAAGCGGAAAAAGTCAAATCGGAGCGACATTTGTATGGGGGCTATATCTAAATCTGAACCGATCTTACCCACTTTCAGCATAGGTGTTTCTAGTTCGATTATACAATTTTGTGCCAATTTTAAAGAAAATCGGGAGCAATATGCGGTTTCAAAAGCGGAAAAAGTTAAATCGGGAGCGACGTTTGTATGGTGACTACATCTAAATCTGAACCGATCTTACGCACCTTCACCATAAATGTTTTTAGTTGGATTATAAGATGTTGTGCCAATTTTAAAGAAAATCGAGTACAATATGTGGTTTCTAGAGCGGAAATTTCAAATCGGGAGCGACATTTGTATGGGGGCTATATCTAAATCTGAACCGATCTTACCCACTTTCAAAATAGGTATTTTTTAGTTGGATTATAAAATGTTGTGCCAAATTTAAAGAAAATCGGGTACAATATGTGGTTTCTAGAGCGGAAAACTTCAAATCGGGAGCGACATTTGTATGGGAACTATATCTAAATCTGAACCGATCTTACCCACTTTCGGCATAGGCATTTCTAATACAATTATAAAACGTTGTGCCAATTTTAAAGAAAATCGGGTACAATATGTGGTTTCTAAAGCGGAAAAAGTGAAATCGGGAGCGACATTTGTATGGGGACTATATCTAAATCTGAACCGATCTTACCCAATTTTTGCATAAGAGTTTTCAGTTGGATTATAAGATGTTGTGGCATTTTTGAAGAAAATCGGTTAGTATATGTGCTTTATAGGGCAGAAAAAGTCAAATCGGAAGCGACATTTGTATGGGGGCTATATCTAAATCTG